>WBMV01004288.1:372747-407586 GCA_013396655.1 Campylorhamphus procurvoides | reverse complement strand
CCCCCCAGGAGGACATGGCTGGAGGGGGGGGGGGAGGGAGGGGAGAGAAAACCCAAAAGGTAAAAGCTAANCTATATTATCAACCCTGCATTCTGCACAAATCCAAAACAGCCCCATTCCAGCCACTGTCAAGAAAATTAACTCCAGCCAAAACCACCACACCAGACCAATATAAATTATCCATATGTAGCATGACAGAAAATAGTTCCTGCATTTCTAATTTGCTAAACAGCCCATGCTTGATTTCCAGATCCATGATCTTTGTGAAGTCTTGTGTTTGGACAATCCTAGTGCAGCAGGCCCCTGAATCACAGAAGGGTCTTCCTCATTCTGCAGTGACTACCACAAGACAGATTGTCCTTGAATTCTAAGGATGGCTTAGAAAATTATTCTGAAAGGAGTGTTCTGTGTTACACTGACAAAAAAATGTATGACTAAACCTGATGGTTCCAACATCATCCTCTTGCACATCACCTGCTAAAGTAACTGAGGTGAAACTGTCTTTAATGTGGCAACTGTTCATATGCGCAGGTATGTGTACATATGCTGTTTCTTTTATTTATGGGGACATCCTATACAGAGACTTATGCCTGAGAATTAATGTGCTGCATATCTCATGTGGTACATTACTGAGTGGATTAGCAGTTGTCTTGAGGGGTGTTCACCTGAATTCGGTGTCTTGAGTGAAATGTAGGAGAGCAGAGGAAAATGGAGCTGGACGTGTAATCAGTGAGAGGCACTGCCAGTGAAAGAACACGTGGAAGAATCTGCAGTAAGTCTTTTAGCCTGAAAGACATGAGCCTCCCTCAGACAACTGGGATGCTTAGGCAAAACACTGTTATTAACCCTTTGAGAATGAAACAATGCACTGGATTAGCCCAGAGAGTCACAAAATAGGGAAAAAAAAACAAACCAAAAAAAAAGAGGAGAGGGTTAGACTTACATGGTGGTGAAAATTTTCTTCTTGATTAGATTTTCCGCACTGTCAGGGCACCCATTTTGAGTTATCCTCCACTGTGAAGTTCAGGCTTATGGAATACTATTGCACTGACACTTTTTCAGGAAACCTTTCCAGGAGAGGTGGGACTTACAGATGGGCACGCCAGGCCACTTGTAAGATGAAGGTGACGGATGAAGATGATGCACACCCATACATCACAGACAATGGTCATTAAAAAATAAATGTGCCAACTTTCAAAGGCTCCATAATGTAATCCAAAGTCATTGCAAAATCACCCTCTAATGCAAGAAAGATGATGGCAGAAGAAGATTTCAATAAAGATGACACCTATCACATTCCCAAATACAATGATAGGTTTTGCTGCCCACAAGGTAACAATTTTTTGGTTCAGGCTCTATAAAATGTGAGTGTGTAGGACTCTTTTGTTAATTTTTACTAGCTTGTGTTTGCACTACAAAAATAAAAAGAAGCTCAAGTTCTGGAAATTATATAAATACCACAGTGGCGTGTATTCTTTCTGTCTCTTTTAATCACTTGTTTTACTGCCCATCATACTGCTCTTCTTTGGCATACAGTAGAGGTTAAACAGTTCTGCAAGTGTTGTTAAATGTTTTTCTTTGGGGTGGGTGGGGGGGGAAGGAGGTGGGGGAGGGAAGTAATGTAGTTGAATTCTTGAGAGTACCCCTGCTTCCCAACTTTCCTTTTTACTTTGCTACAAGAATGATTTTTCAAGTTTAGACTTTTATTCTATTAGGTTCTTCTCAAACTTATGATCAGAGATGGTATTATCTGCTTTAAGAATCTAAATGGGAAAAACAACTATTATGGCAGGATTGAAGAAACAGAAATACAAGATGCGGAGAGTTAATCAGAGTCAGATTGGTGGCAGATCTAGGGAGGTAGTTCTGCTATTTCACTGTCCCTCTGATGCTCATTACCAGCCTATCTCTGCTGCAGAGATGCCTGTAAGCCACTTTTCTGAATCAGGGAATTACTTTTACCTTGTAATCTAACTTTTTGGGTTTGTGTCTGTCACTCAGTTACACAGTGCTGTGAATCTGCATCAATGGCCATCTGGCTGCCATGAGAATCTGACTCCTTCAAGCTGTGGGCATATCATGCTGGCAATTCAGGTTGAAAAGGCTCCTTTGGAGATATACCCCAACTGACATGTTGCTTAAGTCTGGTTTATGCTTTTCTGCCTTCACTCTGCTCCTTAACTCCCTTCTCCAGGTGTGCTGTTCCATGCGTTCAGCCGAGGAACATTGCCCTTCCCTTGGGAAGCAAGGGTGCTGCACTGGCTCTCTGCAGCCCAGTCTCAGTGTTGATGATGTTTATTACTGAATCATACTGTACTGCTTGGGAACTAAGGCTTTTTAATTAAAAAATGTTCAAACATAGGGCCCTCAGTCTGCCAGAATGAATACAGAGGCTGCATTCTGACAGTCTGGGCAGAATCAAACATTACTATTTCTCTTATGCTGTGTGCTGGTTTAAAGGTAAGCTGGCAGGGGAAATGAACCCAACTCAAAAGAGATAAATCAGAGTTACAATTTAATAAAATGATTACAATAAATACAATGATACAGAGGGAAAATTTGGTTTAACCCATAAAAAACAGATGTATAACCCAGCACCCGGGGGCATGAACAGATTGGTGTTTGTTAGTCCCTGTGCTGAGCTTCTCCTAAGTACAAAGTAAAAGGAAAGGAAAACCTGTTGGTGAGAATGATGGTCGCAGTCTGGTTGAGAGTGGCAGTCAGTCCTGTTGAGGTTCTGGTCCTCCTCTGCAACAAGTGGAACCAGAAATCCCCAAACCCCAAGATTATCTTTGCTCAGGTTCAGGTGGGAATGCCCAGTACCTCCCCCAGGGTGAGGAGTTTCACAATGGGTGATTTACTCTGTGAGTCACTGAGTAATTTTTGAATCCTTGATGGCCCAGTAGTAGATATGACCCCTCAGGCTGGGTGTGAAGGTGCTAAGGACTCACCAGAGGGGAGTTACCAGGGCTGAGTCACGGGTGTGAAGACAGGAAAACTTCCCTATCTCACAGAGTTCCTAAACACCCAGCTTGTAGCCTGAGGGGTCAGGTGTGCCCTGGGCAGCTGCTGCAAATGATCCTTTGTTAGCAATCCATGAGAAATGACACAGAGGGTGTAGAATACACAGTTTTGGTTACAGCTACACAGTGATAAACAGATCCTGGCCACTATAACTAGGACATGCTGTTTATAAATGCGTAGACAAATAGGACCCCAGTAGGACAGCTAGACTGTCTTTCTTGTCCCAAGGCATGATCAGCATTCTGATTTGCCTTGCTCAGAACTTCTTCACAGTCTGCCTTTAGTTTAAACTAATGATTAAATGCAATTTTTTTACCAGGTATTTTCCCAGTCGATATTTACCACATGGAGAATTTTCATTGTCAATTACTATGGCATCATTAGACATAGAGTTAGTGATGGTGAGTGAGAGGGGCATGGGGAGTGCTGCGTTCATCTGATTGTCCTCTGCAGCATAACATTCAGGTCCCAACATTAACATGATACATTACAGTCCACAATCAAAAATATTGTTCCAGTAATGCAGGGCAAGCTGGAATTCAGGAGCCAGCACCTCTGCTAATGGAAATGAACACCAAGAAGCTGCCAAGACTTAAGCTAAGAGAAGATGTTGCCTTGGGTTTTAGCATGTTTGTTTTTCCAGAAATTGTCACAAAGGCACTAGTTTTAACTGGACAGAAAGTTGTGCCAGAGTTCTGTCTGCAGATCGTAGTGCTGCAAAGTGGAAGAAGTGAGTCTGCACCAGCACAATGCAAGCATATCTCTGAGGTGAGCTAGTTGATTACACAAGGGACAGGGACCAGCTGCCAGCTTTCCTGGCTGGAGAACAGCTCTGGGCAGCAGTAATGGAGAGTGTGCCAAGAGGGAAAGTCAAATGTCCAGAATGGAGATGCCAGGGACTAGTAGAACTGTGGTTTGGGGATAGTAACATGTGAATCAGCATCTTCTTCTGCATACTCCATAATAAAGTGTCTTGGTATGCGCACTGTAGACAGTCTTGTGTCTTTTCAGTAAGTGCAAAAAAATCCATCAACCTCTATTCAGTAAGTTCCTACAAGCAGAAGAACCTCTGAGCAATTAGGAATTAGAACTTCTGAGATTTAGTGTCTTAAGTAATTTAGATGAAAAACACTACAGAAACAGAGAGGACTTTGAAGCTACAATTCTCATTGCTAGAACACAGTTGTATAAAAATGTCAGACAGAATTCTGAAGAAAGGTAAATCAGATTAAATAGGACCACTGGGTTTGTGTGTGATGGGATCTGTGGAGTCTGTGTGTGCAGCGTGCACAGGATACAACTTACTTGGAGAGTGTGCACAGTGTCTGGGTGCACATCATGCCTGGGATACCAGTAATGAAAGCCCTGCTTTCCTGTTTTTCCGAAGTGGGGCATCCATCTATGTGATTTTCAGCACTTCTGCTAGTGTGTCTAACCTACCACAATTAACTTGTATCTGGAGGTTGTACCAATAAATGACATTAAATATGCACCTCTTTCCTGTTAATAGATTGCAGGAAAGAGGGCTTGCAGATTATACTGTTTTAACATGTAGCAAAAAAAAAGGTCCTTGGCCCAAAATATGTCTTTTTTGAAAAGTATTTTCATAGGTGTTTTGCAAAACTACAACAACCACTCATAGCAAACTAAGTGTTTTTAGTTGAGCATGTGTCTGGTGCTTGAATAAAGGCTTGTATCAGGTTACTGTTTTCTAGGGGTGTTCTTGTTGACAGTCATCACAAAATCCCAAGGTCCTGGCCTATAGTAGTACCATGAGCACCATTATAACTGCAATGACCAGCTAATGATGTGTCAAAGTGATCAGGAGCAGCAGAAGCCTTGAACACATTTTGAAAAGAGAGTTTGCTTTGGGGAAAATAGCACCTAGAGATTTGTGCAAGGAAATAATTTTTAAAACCAGGGAAATAAAATAACCTTGGAAAAAGCATCTGGTTATTAGGCAGTTATTCAGAGCTCATAATACACTGTGGCACTGTATGTGGCTCTCTCAGTAGCTAAAATTAGGTGATTATGTAAGGAGACCACAGCGTACATCTGAATAGCTACTGTATTGGGTTAATGATGTCACTCATCTTTATTGAGTCGCTATTCTATGGCTTGGTCAAGGGGCTGCATGAATTCAGGAGTCATGAAATCATAGCCAAGTTAAACTTCACTGAAGTAAACACAACAGAGCTTTTACAAGGGAAAGCAAAACAACTCTCAACCAGACTCCTCCTGTCTAGAGTCCCAGGTGATGTTGCCGCCAGCTGTTACTCCCTGTAAATCTTCAGGAAAGCCCATTCCTAGCCTTTAAACCAATGACAATAGAAATGCTACAATGTACTTATAGGTTTATGATTGATTTGGAGAGATCAGACGAGCTATTGCTTTAAGCATTTGATTGTTGGCTGAAATGGTTAAGTTTGCCTTTGGGTCCTATAGCTAAGAAAATTTATGAATGCTGCGCTGTATACATTACTGACATGTAAAAATAAATACAGGTATGCCAAAGGTAAAGAGAGAATTAAATTTTATCCACACATAGTAATGTGCCTTACCTTTCACACCAGATGCAATCCAAATCCAAATGAAATTTCCGGTCATATTTTTCTTAAAGGTGATTTATTTGCTCACCTATGTTAAGTGCTCTGGCTTTTTCGTGCTTAGGAGTGGTACATATGCCACACGTTTCTCCACTTAGTTGCTGGGCCTTTTTCTGAATAGTTGCCAGTTTTGTATCAGTGAAGACTGAGGAGGACCATAAAGTAAAGTTGTAGATGCAGACACAGACAAGTTGGTTTCCTCAACATTTCTGTGGCTCTGAGCTGTGTCAACAGTCATTTGCTGTTGTGTCTCTGATGCCTTCATTGGGAACATCCCTGTTGAGAAGAGCTTTAGGACTGCCCTTTAAGGTTTCTCCATGTTTCTTCTTTATACCAGTGGTCTTGAGTGCTGGAATCACAAATTCTGCAAGGAAGAAACCTGGCAGTAAATGAAGGCCTGTTTGTTTCTCAGAAGATGCCCAGACTTTCAGAGACTGGGCTTTAGAATGCCAGAAGTAGTTGTTTTGGGGATAACTTGAGGATAAGCACTGAGCAGAGCACTGATGGTGACCATGGTTTGCAGCCCTGGCAGTGCACATGGGACCGCCCCTGCTGGCCAAGGGAACAGCTTGGCTTTCCCAGACCAGAAAGCAAAGGCTACATTTGGAAACTTGCTCTTTTCCTAGATATCTGTTCCACTCTTTGAAGTAACCGTTCCCACGCATTTCCTGTCAGGGGTCTTCCAGGCCCCCACACTCTCTTTTTCACTCTGTTCTTTTTTAATCCAGAAAGCTGCCTGCATTGGGAAAGTTTGCCTGGTATTGCACTGTACTCATTTGTTTGCAATGAATGAGAAGCATTTTTCATTTTCACTGAATTATTGTTGCCAGATACCATGTGTACACATGTTACAGGCCATCTTGCAGGGGGAGCTGGCAAATCTGCAAAGCTGATGTGCAAGGCTCCAGCAGCTGAAATGGGCTCCTCTCATCCAGACCCCCGCCGAGGTTGGGAAACACACATGCTTTGCTCTCTGTAAGATCTCAGAAAAAAGGGTTTTTTCAGCTGGGTTGAAATAGTGGTATTGCAGCCCAGACTCCCAACTCCGAGCACCTTTCTGCTTTCTCTCTGCACTCTCATCCATCCCATTTGCTGAGCAGTTTTGGCAACAGGCAGCATAGAGCAAGAGCTAGGCCTTTGGGAAACACTTAAAAAGTACGTGGGTGGTAAGACTAAAATTGCATGACTTAGTGCAGTCTCAGGACTGTCATTTCCAGTGGTTTTGTTCCTCTTAAGCTGGTGATATGAGGACTGTTGCTATCTTGTCTTCTGCAGAAGGGTTCTGTAGTCGTTAGTTATCAGAAAAGAGTAGCTTTATTGACCTTTGTTTTCAGTTTCACCATGTCCCAGAAAGTGTGTTTGTGTATGCCCTGACTAGCATCTCATCAGCTGGCTGATCACAGGACTTGCAGGATGGACAACTACATACTTGCAGACCAGTATTGGGAAAGCAGTACCAGGAGCAAGTAACTAAGGATTTCTTTAAAGACCTAGTAGGATACTTCTCTATGGTGCCAGAGCACTTTGTTTCAGCTTTGTTGTATAGCCTGACACGCTGAGTGAGATCCACGGGAGAGGTGAGCTGAGCTCCCTTCATTGCTTGCCATAGGAAGCATTGGCTGAATGGATGAGTTACCACAAAAGGTTTCCGTTTTGCTGATCTGACTTCTCCTGATGGAGAAACAAACTGCTGAGTTTGAAAAAGCATAGAAAAAACAGTCAATCTTTACTGTTCTTCTTAAAATATTTGTATGTGGAAATGCATAAAAGTCCAAGAAGCAGAGTATTTGCTTGTTTCCTCTTGCTAAACGATTGTCTGTGTGAATCCCTGTAGGTCCGAATGAGGCTGGTAACCACTGCACTGGTATGTCTCCCCATGATCCTTGTGTGTTATTCCTTGGATGTGAATAAGAGGATTTACTTTAACTTGGTCAGGCCTGAAATGGTTGGGCAGTTGGACTAGATGATCTCTACATGCCCCTTCAAATGGGAAGTGTTCTATTCTCTTCTATTTTAAAGTTTGTATGAACACAGCCCCATAGCATCACTAAATCCTGTGCACAGTGGAAGACACCACATATTTACACAGCACCAATTTGCAGTGTCATGCCACTGATGGCATTCTGTTGGGTGTGAATGTGGACAAACGTTTCCATTTCTGCCCTGCATTGGCCTCATTGCCCACGATTACAGTGCCTGTGCTCAGGGAGAGTGTCAGAGGCCAGTGAACCACAGCACATGCAGTTTCTGCATTTGTGTTACTGAGCAGAGCAGGAAAGGGATTTTCCATGGAGCCTCTCAAAGAAAGGTGGAATCAGTACAATGAGTTTTCACTGATGCTTATGCTTCTTGGATGGGGATGGATATAAAGATCAAGACATCAGCTGGGCAATTTCTGAGAAATTATTGAGCCGAAGCACTAAAAAGTGAAAAAGGGGCCCTGTTTCAAAAATATGCTATTTCATAGGAAAAAACAGCTATAAGTGTCATCAAAAGGCTAGAGAAAAGGTAATAGTACCAAATGATGAGTGGGACTAGGGGGACGTGTGTTACAGAAAGGATATAAGGAACAAAAGTTGACAGTTTGAGAAGAGCTGACAATAAAACACGATTGAATGAGCATCAGAGAGCAGACTCATCCATAAAACTATGTGTTTAGTGGCTCTTCTATTTATGGAGTTGTAACATTGGAAGGGGTGCATAAGCATGACTAAGACCATGTGGGATCAACTTTTTTTAAGCAAGGCTTTATCATAATTACTTAAAAATCTTCACACAATGTAATTTTCAAGTACACTTTAGAGTCTGTACAGATAGGGGAAAATTATGGTCTATCATGAGATAGGTTAAACAAATACATGAAACTTTTAAGGAACTTCATGACCTAAATACAATAATGCTGTTGGGGCCTCAATTCTGGACACTCCTGTTTTTCATTTATCCTTCAGATGACGCAGAAACAATTTTAGGCTGCACATTGTTTCTTTTTCTTCAAAAAGGCATGTCATGTAAGGGAATGTCATGTCATGTTACCAATGTCATGTTAAAACAAAAAAGTATGAGGTTTGTTTATATTAGATATGGCCAACATCATATATGTTCTAAAAGAACAAAGGTATTTAAAACAATCTTCCCACAGCAGCTATCCCAAAGAGAAGATATACAGAGGTGCTTCAGTGATTCATACTAGCACATAATATGCACTCATTCACAGCCCAGTAAAAAATGCAGTCTACTATTGAGATTTACCTGCATTATCCTATAACAATCACCTGCTACTGACACTAGGAAATCCAGCTAAAGTGTTACCAAGGCTTTCTTAATAGAATAACAGAAAAAATTCCAAGGTTTCATAGAACTTTTTCTAAGTATTCCAAATTCTGTTTCACTGGTTGTTAGAATCAGAAAGGGAGGTTTCTGTACCACTTGAAAAAAATGCCTTGTTATCACTGACTTGCTCTGGGCTTTTAAATGAGATTCACATTTGCAGCTGAAATGAAACCAGATATCCTTGACAGGAAAACATTTACTGTATGCAGAATTTGATGTCCTAGATGAACACCAGTCCATAGAAAGCCAGAGAAGTTTTACCTTTTGGATACATTTTTGTATTTACGCAGTTATTTCCTTGCCTGACAGAAACCCCCTTTTCCATAGATCATCTCAGCTTGGGGGCAAGTGACGTGTGGCACATTTTGGCCTCTCCTTGAACTCTTTGTGTGCAGTGGCACTTGGTCACTCACTGTTGCTTCTCTTTACGCTACTCCCACATTCTTTCCTCCAGTAATTACTGCTTTAAAGAAGGTCCAATTCATTGTCTATGATGATTTTTGATTCAAGGCAGCCCTCTGGGTAACTCCCAGAGGACAGGATCCCTTTAACTTCCTGTGTACAGCAAGACAAGACATGTTCCTAAGTCACTGTGTTTGCCTCAAACCTGGAGGCTTGGAGTCTCCAGACATGGACAGCTCTGGGATGTGGGTGTCTGTTGGCACTGCACTGTGGCCCAGCCTTGGGGCAATGCCTTCTGGTTCCACGGTGACTGCACACAGTGGTTGTATCTCAGTAAAAAGGAATCTTATTTTATATTGGCTGTCACATGATATCTTGTATAGCCCAACACCATAGGAGTTAGTCACGTTCAGACCTGATAGATGGCAAAAAGTTCTATGTTAAATAAATGGGATTTCCCAAAAGTACATGTGTAGCATGTTGCCTCTGGAGTCATATTTCTGTTGAGTTCACCACCCAGCACCTGAAAGGAATTCTTGGAAACAGAATGAAAAACAGAACAGAAAATATTGATAGGCCTTTATGGAAATCAAGACTTTGCTCCTATCCAGCATCCTAATGGGGGCATCTCCCCCTTAAGGGGAGTGTGGTCCAGTTGTAAGAGAGCAGAAAGACACAGATGATGAGATGTATGAGGGCTCCTCAGATTGGACAGATACACATGAACTATGAAGGTGGAGGACATCTGGCAGCTCTTCAGGACACAGGAATGAGTAGGCAACTGATGAAATGGAATTTCAGTGCCAGCAGAGAAGCTCTTGCATGCATTGCACAGGATTAAATTGCCCCAGAGTTCAGGGGAGCTCTAATTCACAAAGGAGGATGTTGGGTACCTTCCCAGTGAGACAGACCTGCCAAGGGCTCTTGGACAACGATAAAACATCTGGCTCAGAATGTTCTGAACTGCAAATTGTTGGATCTGGGGTGGGGTTTTCAGGGAAAACACCACTCCCAGTTTGCTTTTTTATTCTACTCCTTCCTTTCTCGGCTGAGAGACACTGTGAGAGATGGGGTGCTGAGAGATCTTCATGCTGCCCTGACTGTGCAGCCACTTTCACTCCCAGAGAATCCACCCAGTCCTGCAGGAAAGGAGTCCCTGTATCTTTCAAAATACAGAGTTATCCAAAATTTACCTCTAAGCTGTGAGTCTTTTAAATGAAATATTCCATCCACAGATTGAAACTGCTGTTAGAAACAATACTGTATGCTAAAAAGAAGTGCCTGTTGACCCCTGCTTGGGTCTCAGAGGGGAATGATTTTAACCTGAAATAAGAATTACAGGACACGTTTGCAGCATCTGTGAAGCCAGAGATTAATGTGGGAGTCATGAGACAGTCAAAGCAGAGAAAGCTGTGGGTGAGTGCCAGTGGGAAAAAAGAGGAATTAGCAACATGATCAGAGCACAGTGAAATGTGTTAAAGCTCTGGAAATCCCAGAACACACGAAGATGATCAGGAGGCTGGAGCACCTCTCCTGTGAGGACAGGCTGAGAGCACTGGAGTTGTTAAGGCAGGAGGAGGCTCCAGGGAGACCTTAGAGCAGCCTTCCAGTATATAAAGAGTACCTAAAAGCTTACTCTCCAGAAAAACTCGAGAGGGACTTTTTACAAGCACTTGCAGTGATAGGAAAAGGTGTCAGACCTACATATTAGGGAGAAATTATTAACTGAGGCTGGTGAGACACTGGAACAAGTTGCCCAGAGAAGCTGCCAATACCCCATCCCTGAAAGAGTTCAAGGACATGTCAGATTTTGCTCTGAGTAATGTGGTCTAGTTAAAGACATCCCTTGTCATGGTATAAGGGTTGGCATGAGATCATCTTTAGCGTCCCTTCCAACCCAAACCATTCTATGAGCTTATGAAACAGAAATAGAAAGACTATGGGAATTGTACAAGGGATGCAGTCTTTCTAAATGTACATGAATATTGTTAGGAAAGTAAACAGCTTTGATATACTTACATTCCTGTGAAAGTGGAGTAACTTCACAACAGCTAATGGAGTAGCACTGGCAAGGATGTGCGTGGCTTTAGATCTGCCAGAACCACTTGTGGATAAGGTGTAGACTGGAGACTGATGTTTGTGGATAACAGAGGAAAAATCTCTCCTCATCCAGTGTGCCAGTAGACAGGAAACCAAAGGTTTGGGGCAGAGGGAAGAAAACTTCCACATGTAAAAGGGCTCAGATGCTGTCAAAAAGCTGGAGAAGTTGCAGACAAAGCATCAGCCCTGTGGGCAATTATAGCAGCCCTTTGCAGCCTTCAAAAGCCCATTATGTTATTTTCCATTTATTTGCTTCATTTGTGAGTGATATTTTTGGGGACAGTGAATAAAACACTTCCATTGCAAAGTGAAAAAGCCAATGGCAAGTGAAGATGACTCGGTGCTGACTCTCAGTACTGGTGCTCAGTGCTTGCCCATGGAAACTTCCCTGCATCAAGCTGAGCTGAGCACCGTGCTCCTCTCACTGGATGCTGCTGTAACTTGTCTGAAAGCCAGTGGGATTAATGCTGCTGAAATATATGGTTTATTTAGCTATTTTTATTGACCCGTGAACATACCTAATGTATAACTTATTGGAATGTTAGTAGTTCAGTCCTGTGATGTTTGTGATAGAAAATCTTCACTTTGAGCCAGTGGGAAATTTTGTCAGGGTGAGGAGTGCAGGCCTGGCCTCTGCTATGCCTTTTTTCTTTTCCATTGCAACACAATTAACCTTTTCATTAGAAGAGTTCTGTTCCAAATAAGCAAACTTCTCAATGTGTATTACTGAGCCATTTCAAGCTGTCTCTTGCTTTGGAACAAAACATCTTTGTTCCAGCCATGCATGACATTTGAAGACCTATTTATACAATGTGTCAGCTCCATTTGTTTTCTTCATCCTGATATTTTCCTCTGTATTTTTGTTTAGCCATCCAGATTGCAAGGTCTGAGGTTGCTTCTGGTTTCCTCCTGTGCTGCTCCAGACTGAGGCACTGGCTGCTTTTGTCCTTTCTCCTGTTTTGAGGGAAAGGGTGAAACAACCATAAATCAAACACAGTTTTGCCTATTTCATCCTCTTTGTACTGAGACAAGCGGCACCAGATCACTGGGATGGAGTGCCTGGAGAGCTGGCAGAAGGACCTGCTGTTACGGCAGTTTCTTTCTTGATGCCCTGTCTGTAGGTGACACTGCCTGTGGAATGCACATGGTTGCAATCCCTTCTGCTGGAGGGTACCCACTGATGGTCAGAATTCCTAATTGTGTAACTAAATATGTCGTCCTTGCAAAATACCTGTTTTTAACTCAGCCATTCGTAATTTGTCCCAAGTCTCTAACCAGCCATTCATGTCTAGCAGCACAATAACTGATCCAATAAATTCAATGCAAAATTAGGAAAAGAAATAAAAAATCCTTAACAAGTTGTTGCATAATAAAACTTTTATATCCTCCTCATTTTAGTGTTAAGTATAAATAACTACAGTGTTTGGATCATCCTCTCTCTTGTAAAAAGATTTACCTAGTTTTGGACATGTCTTACACTTCCAGAAGGGACTCAGGGTAGTGCTGTCCTTGCTACACAAGCAGCAACGTAATGTTGGTCCCAGTGCTGGCACTACCAAGTAACAAATGAAAGTTTAAGTCCTTTTTGAAATCTTTTACACCATCTGCCAGCTGAAGGTTTCAAGCTGCTTTAATGCATGCAGGGTGCCAGGAAAATACCGCAAGCCTCACTTTAACCAGAAAAGGAGCTTCAAGATGCCAGCCCAGCAGTGGTGAGCCTGGAGTTGCAATAGCAAAGCCCCATCTGCTCTCTCCAATATTATCCTCACCAGGAAGGTTGGGGAAGGAATACTGCTCTTGCCACCTGTTATTTGGCCCACTCAAAGCCTCTGATAAGGCCAAGCAAGACTTTTGCATTGGCTTTGTGCTTTCCTATCCATGCAAGAGCAGACAGAAGGTTTGGTCTGTAAGATAGGAGATTAAACTTCAGAGAACCTCACAGCTGTGTTTTACGTAGACACTCCCTCCAACTCTTGGAAAAGTGCACCATCTCTTCTGAACGCGAGGCTGCAAGTTGTTTCCATGCCAAACACTCGATGTGTGCAGATTTTGCGCGTGGTGGATGGGCTGATGGACTTTTCCTGCAAGGAGGGGAGGCAGTGGCATGCAAGGAGGAATGCCTTCAATACCGTGTGCTTCAAAGGCAGGGCTTGTGAGCTTTGCTTCGCATTCCAGCAGCTGGGATAGAGCTGCGTGCATGGCCCCCATCAGCACAAATGAAACCAAGGCATCCATATGCTGCACATTAAGAGTGTTTGATCTCCTGCTCTTTGGCTCGCTGCTCAGATGCTCCCTCTTCCTCTGTGTAGCAGTCTGAGGAGTACAGAGTCCAGTGTTGAAACCTGTAAGTCTGTGTGCATTTATGGGCTCTGTGATGGGAACTGCAGCACTTAATACAAAACAGTTGAGAAAATGTTGTTGGCCACAACCACAANAAAGAAAATTTCTCAAGTTTTATTTGCCTGTTTAAAGATGAAGGAAAAAGAACTGCCAAAGTGTATGGAATTTAATATAGTTGATGTAACACCTGGATTAGCAATGCAAAATGCAACTCTCCTCTAAGTGCAGGAATTGTGGCCATGCATAGCCAAGGCCACCACAGAATCACTGCCACCCTTTGTGGGCAAGGGACAGCATGGGTAAGCCCAGGCTTCAAGCCTGGCACTGGATGGATTAATGTCACTGCTTGTCATGCATTTTCAAGTCAGTTATTGCAGTCACCCATCAATGTTGTGTTCTGCTAAGAAGTGACAGACACCTCTGATCCACATTAAAGGTGTTGGTGAGATAGGAGAGGAATGCTTCACTTCGTAGAGGACTTGTTGGCTCCTCAGCATCACCTTATGCAGGTTGGGAACTGGGCAACACTGTAACTTGGAAGTGGTACAATGGGGAAGCACAAGCAACAATCAGGTAACAATAGAAATGAGTTTTATTTTGTAAAAAGTTATAAAATGAATATTGTACAAAAATAAAGTCTGTAGAGAACTTTGGTTGATTAACACAAATGACTGAGACATATAATTGCAGGTGAAGTAAAAAAATCCAGAGAAGCACACTCCTGTCTTCAATAAGGTCTAAAAACCGAAAAAAAAACAAAAACAAAAAAACCCCCAAAACCAAACCAAACCAAAAAAAAAAACCAACCAAAAACAAAACCAGAAAACCCCCCACCAATCTAGGAAAAAAAATTTAAAAAAAAATCACAAACTTTACCCTTTTGTATTTTGAACATAGAGATTTGCTCTGGTTGCAGCCCCTTCAGGCTGCACAGAAAATGTTTCGGGGCAAGTTTTATTTTCAGCAACTGGGACGAGGGAAAGCACCCCTGTGAGTGCTGCTGCTTGTCAACCACCCAGCAATGCAGCTGACCCTCAGCTTGGCAGGCCTTTAGTGCCTACATCTTGCCAATGCTGGTGGTGTCCCCACCCCTGTGCAGTGTGGAGGGTAAGGTGTCTGCAGTGTGAGAACAGACCCTGTGGGTGGTTTTTTGGGGTTATCCTCCATCCGCCCAGGAAAGCAGCGGAAGTCAGGGATGAACTACATGCCATACACCTGGTACATCTTTCTATGCCTGTTCTGGACTTTTTTGACCTCTAGACCCTTCTTCGGTGGTGCCCTGAGGGGCCCAGGGCAAAATGAGTATGGAGAGTCATTGCATGCATGAGATAAAAGGTTGGACCATCATTTTCAGTAGTGATTTTTTTTTCATGTTGTTTTTGTGGGAGTTGATGCTTCACTGGTTGTCAGGTATGTCTAGTGACCTGTACTCCTGCTCCTCTGTGAAAAATGTCTCCAAACGAGAGCTTGCATTAGTGGTCACGTGTGAACACCTTTGCTGTACAACCTCCCCCATCCTAAGAAAACTCAGACTGTTCTGATGCATTGGTATAATCCTGTAATGTTTCAGCAAATTATACAAAACACTCTGGTTATTTAACACAACTGTTTACTTGCAAACTATATTAAATCCAGGGCTAACTAGTAAGAGGAACTTAACCTCTTCTATATGGAAATATGGAACGAAAAGCTTAAATAAATATAACAAGAAATTATAAGGCTAAATGTGATTATTTTCCATTTGTCAATAGTTATAAGAGGTCAGTTGGCATAAAGTGTGAGAAAAAAATGTGGCTACATTTAAAATATGACTAAAATTAGTTTTTCTAACAAATTGCTAATGTCGAGCCAAGTCCTGCGACCCTCACTCATCCAGAGCCATTGCTGCTCCTGCACGTGTATGACTGCATTAATTTTCAAAAGGATTAGTGAATAGGAAGAAGGGCTGCAGGCTTCGGCACTACCTTTTGTGAACATAATCAAGGTTTTGTTTAAAGGAAAAAAAAAGGTAAAGTAAGTGATTTTTTGCATTCAAGTTAACACTTTCAATCAAAAGCATGGACCGTTGTTCCCAACGTCTTTGTCTCTCTATATCCCCAAGTGCCATCTACTTTGGCACCTTTGAAAGACACTTTAATAAATAAGGAGACTCATTACTGAATTGTAATAAATAACAATAACTTAATCGCAATAAATATCTTCTGTATATTTATGTCTCTGAAGGGATGCATTGCATCAAGTAGTCTCTGCTCACTCACAATGACCAAATAGAAATGTAGTTACGCAAGTGACGTTAGTCCTTTGTAAACCTAAAGAAATGCATTTTGTGTAGGCTGGGCTTGTTATTTCTCTTACTATACTAGGAAGAAGTGCTTAAAAACTCAACTTGTTTCATAGGTAGCAGAAGAATGAAATCCTGCTCTCATTTTGAAGAAACAAAAGATGGAAATAACCAAACTTAGCCAGTAAGTGGAACTGTTTTGCTTTGTAGAGAACTTGAGCCTGGTCATTTTGATATTTGCCCAATATCATCTTACTTACAAGGTTAATCTTATTAGAGCTTAGGAGTTGTCCTAAGCACTCAGGAACTGCCCTCCAATGAGCAGTAGCACAATGTGTCTTTCAGTAGAGCTGAGGGCACAGGGGGTTAGTAAGGTTCTCCTAACCTACTTCTTAGCTAAGCTTCTTGGTATAACTTCTTGGTATATCATGGCATAACTACAACACAGCGTGGTATGGCAGGGTTGTGTTTTTAAGCACCTTCCTCATGGATTGAGTCTCACTGATGGTGGACTGAGTCAAACAGGAAAGGTAGCGTGCACACCATCCATCCATCGGCATCTCCACCTGAGCTTTTATCTAAATCCCCATTGGACATCAAAAGTCTCCATCCTTCTACTCTGCTTCATGTCCCCCCATTCCCAGGCTCTCATGGCTCCTCATTCTGTGTTCTTGGTCCTTTTTTCTCCACTCTGAGTAGACACTTTCCTGGGAACCTTGGTCCCTCTCTTTGCAGTGTAGCAGGAATGGAAAACTGGTGCCGCCTCTGGCAAGCAACTGTCAGACGCATCCACACCTTTTTGCGGAATGTTTTTTCAGTATGTGGTAAACCAGGTTGTCATCCAAAAAGGACAGGTCATCATCAAAGGCTGTGGGTCTGCAACAAGCTTGCCTCACTTTGTCAGTGACCAATTTTTTCTTTTTGGTTAAGTTTTTTAAAATTTTGTCATAGGTGGTCTCAGCTGCATCACAAGATCCACTGCAATACCGGAAAATTAGCTCTTCTTTGGTTTCATATCCCAAATCCAAGTCAGTCACATTTAAATGTATTTCTGTTAAGACACATCCTCGATTTTTGCCCCTTTGATTCCTCCTTCCCTTTTTGCTGGAATTCTCAATGTTTGCTGCTGCGTTTTGACGGTTTCTCTCCCGCCTAGAAAAAATCGGAGTCTGTTTATCTGGTGATCTCCTCAGTCTTTTAATAGTGGCTTGAATAAAGTCCACTACCTCATCAAACTGATCTGGATAATCCTCTGGCATATTAGCTGTTTGGGAAAGAGAGAAAAAGTTTTGTCACACATCAGTTGTCATTAAGTTTGTCCATTCATGGCTCAAAAATAATACACACATACAAGCTTTTCTGCCCATCACTTCAGAGCACATGCCCATGACTCCCAGAAATCAGGGAGGATTTGGAATGGTTTAGATCATCATGGAAACACATTTGGGGAAAAATAAATGAGATATGTATGTATCTCTGCAGGTGTCTGCTGTTGCTTGGTAGCACTTCAGCACATCTTGCAATATTGAATGAGCTCTCTTGATACTGAAGGAAAAGCATGTCATGATATGAATATGTTAATAGGTAGATGAAGCCACTATAGAGAGGTTATGCAGACTCTTCCCAGCAAAGCCTCAAAAGGAAGAGGTTTCTTTAAAGCAATTTTGTGATTATAATTGTTAGCTGTTGTCTTTTCACACCAGCAGCAGTTAGTATTGCCAAAGCCACCTATCAATAAGGTTTTTGGGCATGACAGAAGGAGGAATTTCCTGGGGTACCAGACTAAGATATTATTCTTGGCTGAATGCCTGGCTTTTTACTGCTACTAGGGGATAATTATTTTCAGAGCTTTTGAAGAATTTCTCAAGTAAGTATTTTGTATCATAAGGTGCTGATTAGACTGAGTAGAAATAGGTCACAAGTATTATGTTAATTTTCATGGGGAATGTTATTAATGCATTTTCTTTCTATGAAAAATTAATTTTTAATGTATTTAATTTTTCACTTGATAAATACTCTAGCAGTGATAAATTATTCAAGTAAATCATATGATGAAATCAGTGAAATGTTTTTATACTAGCAGAATGAACCTCTTTAAAGAGGGTGAAATTAAATGTGTTCTGAATGGGTCCCAGATTTCAGATTTCATCATGATGGGCAAAAAAATGGCATTTTGAAATCTTTAATCTTCCCATGGATTAAATCCCTCAAAATTATCTGCTTTATTGAATACCGAGAACTAATGGAGGATCAGGCTGTCAGGATTCCTTGTGCAGGTGCCCTTAAGTCACATTATTAATGATTGTCTCTTAAACACATAAACTACGTTGCAATGTGGAGACTTTTTTCCCCTCATTTGTTGTGCCAAAATTAAGACTTGAGGACTTGTTTCCTTTGCAGCAAGACCTTAGAGAAAATTTCTTTTTGTCCTTAACTCCTAATAACCCAACACATAACAGACAAGTATCACCCTGGCCTTGCAACAGTGGAAGTCTGTTTGTAGGACTCACACAAATATTGCAGGAACTGCAAACCTTGAAACCTTGAGAGAGGCAATATGCAGTGTGGTGCACCTGGCCAGGGGTTGGTACCTTCACTAAGACATGAAGGCTCCCACCCAGCCAGTACTGAGGAACAGCTCCTTGGGCAAAGGCTCAGCATCACATTTCTGTAATGAGCACTGTAAGACAGGAGTCCTGCTGGATTACCCAGCAACACATGTGCCCAGCTCACATGTGGTGGCATGGACTCTGTTAACAGGACAGAGGAAGACATGACGCTGCCTTCCATTGCCTAGCAAAGGTGCACCTTCATATTGCAAGTAGCAGCACCAAACACAGAGTAAATGGGGGGCAGTAGAATCCTAACTCTGTTGGTTCAAAAAACCACTGAAACAGAGTGCATCTGCACATAAGGAGAAACATGGACCACTACCTGATGTAGTCATGTCCTAGAGGCCTCCCAGCAAGGCAAAACACTGATGGATCAGAAATATACAGGTTTTCATGGACGGATCCAGCAAAATAGTTTAGATTGGTAAAAGAGTAATGAAGACTGGAAATCTTGTAATTTCACATAATGAGGGTGATACAAGGGAAGCAGGATGCTATAAACTGTAGAGTTTGGATCTGGAAAAAGGGAGTTATACTTTGTTTTATAGATACCTCTGCTAAAGACAACAATCTCACAGACTAGTGACTGTCCAAAGATATGAAGGAGGGATAGCTACTATCTGTACATCTAGACGGAACCTGAACAAGGCAGAGCCCTGCACCTAGCTCCATATTCTTGTGACACCAGTGGTAAGAACAACTTTGCTGCATTCCTCTGTCATTGTCTCTGTAGCAGGTACCAAAATATCCACTGTGAGCCATACCTACAGGAAGGAGTTGCTTGGATGGATGTGTCCATTGGACGCACCACCCAGCTCAGTTGTAGAATAGGCAGGTTTGCCTACACTGTATGAATATTGCCCTCCTGAGCAAAATCCAGACCAAGGTGATAGGTGAGCTACATTCCTTTAAAGCAAGAGGGGATAGACGTGATGCTAGACTCAGTCAAAAGAAATTACCCATATGGAGTTGACAAAACCCTCATTGCTGAAGTACAAGCTTGGCCCTGGCATACATACAGATGGAGAGGAGCTAGCAGAAGACACTTGTTGCTCTGGGGCTGGGTAGTTTCTAAATTTCTTACACAGAAACTAGGTTTCTTATTTAATAACGCAGTCCAGGAAGGATGTAGCCCTGAGGATATGGCTCTAGCTGTGCCACTTTCTACTCTCACCTTCAACTTTCTCCTCTCATACTACTGTGACACTCCACCAGCCCACATTTCTGTCACCTATTCCTAGCCCCACCCTCATAGCAATGGTAAGACACAACGAGACTTTGGCTAAGGAGAGTGAAACACAACTGTCAGGGAAGCATATGAGGACTTGGTCATGCAACCGTCAGGAAGGGGACAGGAGACTGTCACAGGGAAAACCAACCTATATGTGATGATTCTTGTTTCCCACATTCAGTCTCATACTTATCTCAAGCCAGGTACACTGCCAGTGCAGTGAGGGGAGTAATTGTCCCTCACCTGAGAAGAGAGAAACAAAACTGTGGATTCCCTGAAGAGGCAACAATCCAACTAGACATATCACTTTTAAGCTGCTTGCAATTTGGGTGCAGAAATACCACCTACCTCTGTGAGAACGCTACATGTAGGAGTCTACTTTGGCTAAATACTAATCAGAGAGCTATAGGGTTCAAGCACTGCCCTGCCAAAGTCAATCCAAGTATATCCTGATGTGTAGTAGGCAAGAGGAGGAAAGGCCCATGTGGTGGACTGTGTCCCTGCTAAAAGACCACCACGACATCTATCATGGTTCAAGGGTGGTCACTACCCCAGCAGCACCAAGGGAGCCAATGCCACCAAGGGAGATCATTCTGTGCTGTGAGTGACCTGTGATATTTCAGGCAGAGGAATCACACAGCAGAAGAGCCCCATACAACACTGCTAATGCAGCATGGGATGTCAATACTGCAGAAAGTGGAAGCAGTAAGGCAAAAAGCAGATTAAGTAGTCAATCCAACAGTGTATCCAACTAGAAAACCCGTATCTCCACACATGGACTAGCTGCACCCAGAAAATGGGTTCTTTGGCAGCATGTCTCATCCTGCTAATCACTAAACACTGAGGCTATAACACAAACCATGCAAAAAGTATTCCAGGCTGTGTCTAACAGAGCTGGGGATGCCTGCTCAACTCATCCTCTATCACACCCGGAGACACCAGGGATACTCACTGGGAGGAATGCCAGCACTACAACTGAGATGATTCAACTTTCTGTTTCCAGGGTGAACTTTCGCTTCAGCCCATGGGATTGGAAATTATCCCATGCAGATATTAAATGTATCAATAGACTCCTGCAGTGACCTCCAGTCTTTGGAGATTACCTCAACAGAAGAGACAAAAGACACGTGGGTGATATTAGGAAACTGGTGGGAACAATGAGCACAGAGCTCCCCTTGAGAAAATGTGCTGGACTTCTTGATCCTGGTCAGTATCTGCCCACCTACAACATGTGCTGTTACATGTTATATGGGTACACCACATCAACACAATGGCAACAGCATTATTAGTCTACAACAACCTCTTCTGCCTATGGAGCCCCAAACAAGACATGAACAATGCAGTGATGCTCCTCTAGCAGTTCTGCACTGCACTACCAAGGTGCCCAAGCTTGTTTCCATAATTTAGCACTGCCTTAGGAACACCTCAAACCCCCACAATCAACTAATTTTTTGCTGCTCAATGAATCAGAGTAATCAGTGTGACTACAGTCACTAGGAGTGGGTCATAGGGGTCTGGAGGAAATTTTGACAACCAGGAGTGAAGGGAGACTTGCCTTAGCTCTATGCCTAGATGCCAAACATGACTCAGTAGTGATAGCCAACTGCCCAATAAGTATGGGTGTGAAGTCTTATAACCTTAAAAAAAAAAAGCTGGAAAAGCTGCTGAAAGAGGACCTGGAGCACTGAAGTGGAAACACCAGCATTGACACCAGGTGTGATAAGTTGAAAAAAAGGCACTAGAAGTAAGTGCTAAGGAAACTACCGCCAGACATCATACATGAATAAGCAATAACCACTGACCAAAGACTAAACACTGTAAAAGGGTAATGGACAGAAGGGAAGGTGGAGAAGACCAGCAGCAGGACCTCGCCATGCTGATGGGCACCTGCTAGATGTGTTCCAGGGATGTTGAGACCTCTCAGCATCACAGACATCACATGCTGAGCACTTACTTGGTCTCTGCACTGTGGTAAGTGCTGCTGGGAGCAATGGGGGTCCTGAGCTGAACCTTGCGGCCAGGGAACATCACTGCACTCATGGGGCTGCCTTGGCATCCTGTGGTGGTTTGTAACCTGAATAAAACAACTCGACTGGTACTCCTCTGTCTGCAGCATTGTTTAGAAAATGTTTATAGTCTCACAGCAGCTTTGCTCCTCTCCTACTGCATGGACTGTGCTGACTTGACTGTGCAGCAGACAGAGCTTTCTGTGAGGATTTCACACCCTTGGGAGAAGCAGATACACAGTTTGAGTGTGTGTGTGTGCTGCACTTACACATACACACACACAAATACGTCTAATTATACACACACGTATTTTTTCAAAACAAACTAGTTTACTGACAACACTTGCCTTCTGGTGAAAAAGCTGAGAGAACAAACACATGACAGATGCCTGTCACATTGTGCAATGTGCCAGCAGAAAATGCTCAGATACTGTGGAATAAAAGCACTAAAGATCTCTAAGCAGCAGACAGTCCCTTGTCCCAGCCACCAGGGTGTGAAGGAAATAGAATTGAAAAATTGAAAGCCATCAAGGATAGGACAGGATGGGATGGGACAGTACAAGATGGGACAGGACAGGATACGACAGCCCAGAGCAGCATGTGCTCAGTATAGGTTTGCAAAAGTTGTCACACATATGTGATGTACCTCAAAGCAGGTGTTTCCCAAAGGAAAGGAACATATGTTCTGGAAATGTAAAATCCTCCCTCAGGGAACACAGGGCCTTTCTGTGTCTTTTACATTGTGTGGGAGAAACTCACACACCCCACTGGGGTGACAGGCTGTGCTCCCCACTTAAACTATAGTGCCATGATTACTCATGGGACTAGAATGAAGTAATGAGGTTTCAATTGGATTTTATGTCACATTTCTGAAAGCTGTTTTCTGACTGTCCAGATGCCTAAGGAAGTCCCTTGGAGGCAGTCTCTCTGTGGGTATGTGCAGGTGTTTTTGCACCATCCCAGCCCAGCCCCACTCTGGTAGGAGCCTGGGGCAGGCAGCAGTACCTGTGGGAACTGCAGCCACCATGTGTCCTGCTCCAGTCAGCTCACTCTCCTGCAGCTCCTTTCCATGCTCCCACTTTCCATGCCAAGTACCTAACCACCCAGGCAGGAACAGGCAGAGCCTCTTCCTCTGCCACAAGGGGATGGGTCTGTTTTCTAGGGCCAGAGAATCAAGAGTGGTGGGTATTGATGGCAGTCCATGTGCCAGTCTGCCTCTGAGCACCTTCTCTGTCTCCCACATCCAGCTGAACCAGTGCTCTTGATCTGTGAGGGGTTTCTTCCATGACCGGAAGAATGAATAAAAAAAGCCAAGAAGGAAAGAATGAAATGTAATAAGACTCATATGCATGGGCATCTAGCAGAGTGATCAGGCTGGGGACAGAGATTGTGAATGCCCAGGATTTCAGGAGTCAAACAAAAAGAGAAGAAATGAGACTCATTAAAAATACTAATTCAAAAATAATACAAAATGAAACAGAGAAACAACAAACATGAGAATATGTTAATCTTTTCCACTTTCTTTGCAAGCTGTTTGCTTGCTTTCTGAATGTTTAGGGTGCAGTGAGATCACAGTTTTGACCCAACCTCACAGGTTAGGGCCATCTCTGTGATGCAAACTGAAATTCTCACCTCATTGATGCTTTCTGGAACCTGAAGCTTTTGACTGCTGATTCCCAACCACAGTCACTGTTTCCTGGGCACAGGAAAAGCTGGCAGGATGCATGAGTGCAGGATCTTGCAGGCAAACAGCCATGGCACTCCCTATCAGGACCCAAAGAAAGCCACTCCAGAGTTCTGCTTTGAGCATGTAGGAAAATGTGCCTGCCTTTGGGCATCTTCCTTGCTGCAGATGCCCAGGGCTTGCCTTTGCATTTCTAGTTAATTAAAGACACCGTGTGACAGCAGGACTGGGATCCGATCCCTGTGCTTTTCAGAAGAATAAATTATACAATGTTCTGATAGACTTTCTGCATTAAACAGGTCTAAATGAATATTTATCCCATTCTCAAAAAAACAGTCTCCATTAAGTAAAACTGGAAAATTTATTTCTCTCTGTTAAAATATTATCACAATTACACCTTGTACAACTATTCCTTTGACTTCACTATCAAGCCAAATAGTCCTCCACATGCAGTGGCAGTAACCCAGCATGGCAGAGCAATAAACCCTCAGCCTGTACCTCACCACAAATTGATTTCAGTGGGAACAGATGGATCTTCAGGCTCTGAGAAAAAAAAATTCAGTTACTCATTTTGGTGCCTGCCTATGGATTTGAAAGACTAACTACAGCCTTTTCTGACCATGCCATCTCTTATGGCATACAAGAAAAGCTTAAATCCTATAAGTTTCAAACAATAATTTATATAGGTGTGTTTTCCATTAACTTTTTTTTTGTAAATCTCATAAAACTCTCATTTAATTTTAATAAATGTAAACTCTTACAATCGCATTTTAAGTTACTTGAAACTATGCTTTATAGAATAGCCTTCCACACTGATCCCAGGAAAATATAATCACATCAATCTCACTTCATTTGGCACTTTGCATATCCTGAGTTATAGGCTGTAATAAAAGTCATAAAGGTATACTAAACATGGTAAAATTTTTCTTTTAGATTGTAGCTTTTATGCATGCATTTGTGGCAGTGTATAGCTACCACATTAAAACCTCAGACTAATCATTTAATTAATTACCAGGATATTTAACTCAAACACAGTCTTTCAATTAGATAAGTTCAAAAAACAGCATTCAGACTCAAGTAGAATTTCAAAGTTCCAGGGGGTTAATCCAGCTCATAATAATGGTAAGCAATATTTAGAAAATTCAGATCCAGATCCGCATTAGGATCAAAGGGCCCTTTTCCAAAAAGAGTTCTGGTACTTTAATCTGGGACCTTCATAAATTCCTTTCTCGCCTGGTTATTTTTAAAGTTTCCTCCAATGTTACATTCACAAAGACATTTCTTCTTAGACCATTTGCTAGTGGGAAATCAGCTAATATGTCTCTAAGTATCATTGCACAGAATCATTCTCATTTTTTTTGTTGCTTATGAACATTACTTTGATATACTACTTATTCAATAATTACTTTTATATTCAGCTTGTTTTGTGGTACTGTTTTCAGGTACTTATTATAGTGGACATGGCCTGTCTGAATGCAGATTCTCTCCATCTCACACCACAAGGATGTAACTTCAGGAGAGATTTGGAGTAACCTGTTTGTGGAAGTGCAGCATTAGCCAGGTTAAAATTCCTAATGTGATGATCACTCTGCTTTGCAAAGTAAAAAAGCACCAACTGTGGTGGGAATAAACCATTAATTTTATTGAAAATTAAATATTTTTCATAGAAACAAAGGCTATTATATGCAGGCATCAAAGCAAAGGCAGGTGTTAAAAATAGTTATGCTGAAAGGTTTTCGGTATGTAAACAATTAAAATAACTACCTCTGAGGCATGACTTTGCTTTCATGCCTCACATGAAAACCCATGGGGATAAGAGTGAAATGGAAACCAGGTGGTTGTATCCATTAGGAAACAGAGCATCAAGCAGGGTCAGCTCATCTTTAAATGTTTAATACAGTTCTGTATCACTGCCTCACTCCTGGCCCACACAGCTCCCATGCTGCATCCTCTCCTCAACTCAGAGAGCCCTTGGAAACAGAGCTTCTCACTAGTGTCACTTGTCTCTCATCAAGGCAAAGTGCTAAGTAACCTGGCAGATGACCCCAGAGCCACTCACACCACTCAGGTACGATAAGGTAGCACTGAATAAAAGGCATAGGATCGACCTTCCTGGTGTGCTTGCTCCTGATGGAGCAGTCAAGTCTCGTGTTTGCAGCTCACTGGTCAACCCTGTTGCTTCCCCAGTGTTGGTCATAATCACAAAGCCAGAGAATGCTGTGTACTTTTGCACTGCCATGCTTGGCAGCGCCTTCCCTTCCATTCTTGGCCTGCTTTCTTGCAGGTAGAAATGCTGGTTCCCACCAAGAGAAGAAGGGGGGGAAACTACAGGACCAACACAATTACTGCCAGCTGTGGGAGGTACATGACAATATGGGGAAACAGCAAGGTCAGATGAACCATGGGAAGCAGAGGAAGTTGCCTTGCAAGCTGACCTGTCCATGAGAGTTTCTTGTTCTTCACTCAGTCCAGGCAAGTTGCTCACAGGATCCTGCCCACTGATGGGCTGCGCTCCTCTGTCCACCCCATCCTCTGGCCTCTCTGGGGTGGGCAAAGGAGTGTCTCACCTGCCAGTCAAGCAGCAGAGGAGCAACAGGAGATGTGGTCTGGCTGCTGACACAGAGCTTTGAAACATCAGCTCAGAGGCACCCCAGAGCAGACGGCTTTTCAGCAGTCCTTCCTGAGGTTTTGTGGCAGCTCCTGCAGGTGCTGTCAGAAGCCTTTCTGCACTGGGGCCCTATTGTACAGGGTGGTGTGGGTGCATGAGCGCCCACAGGGCATCTCTGCACCAGGAGAACCTACAGCATAGAGTGTAAAAAGGGGAAAAAGTGTCAGTGCCCTGTCTGAAGCCAGTGATGGAGCAGAAGCCAAACCTCGGCAAGGCACATACCTGCTGTCTCCTCACTAAGGCATTGTAGCCCTCCAAATCCATACTATGCTGAGTAAATACCCAGCTTCCCAGTAAAAACTGGGTTTATGTCCAGGGTTATGTTGAGAGCCTCAAGTGAGTTTGTGTGAGTGGGCCCCAAAACCTGTGATCTCTGTTAGCAAGAACACACACAGCCAGCTAACAAGCACAGCACAAAGCTGTGTTTTAATGGAAGAAAAATACTGAAAGTAATAAAAAGAAATTATCTTCAGCATCCCTCATGCAGAAGTGATCCAACTCAGGCCTCACATGACATCAGTAAAACCACACATCAGTGATCCAGCCTCTCTTTAGTGCCAGTTCACTAAATGGAAAGAGCATTCCTGAATCAATAACAGAAATTCTTACAGCACTGCCTGTGCTCTTACACTGCCTCTCCCACTGGGTATTAGGGGTGTTCCCAAGGAACACGCACAGGTAGCAAAGCAGCAGGAAGCAACCCTAAAGGGAGCCTATTCCAGTCTCTTCCCTGGGGCAGTGAAGCAGAGCCGTCCAGGCAAAACCATGGATGGTGTTTCTCTTGTGGCAATTTGCGCTGCTACCAGATTTGACCTGACCTATATAAAACACATGTTCTTCCACTGTTTCCTTTGCCTACCTGCATTTCAATGTGTTTATGAAAGGAAAAATACAGGAAGTTTTGATATTGCAATTTGGAAAATGTTGTTATTTTTATAATAATCAGTCCCTGGCTCCAGAGCAGGTGCTATGTGCTCCACTGCAGAGGGTCTTGTGTTGTGACGTGTGGACCACAACCTGCCAAATGTGCTCAGAAAAGCAAGCTCCTTCCTAGCTGCTACACCAGATACTACCTCCCTATCAGACATTTCCTAACAAAATGATTTGCCAAAGAAATCTTATATATGATTGGGATGGGAGCAGAGATAGTCCAGCTGTTTGTATGTAGCTTGTTAGTTAAAGGGGATATGACCAGCTTGCCTTTGAAAACATGGCCACCTGAGAAATTTGGGCATCATTCTGTAACACTGCCCAGCCCAGCAGGAAAACAAATATATGGATTTCAGTGTTTGCTTCTTTTGAAGACTACTCCTGCTCAATAATCTCTGAAGCATTTGTATAAATCCCAAAGACTTCTAAGAAATGTACCTGCAGGTTCCAGGTTAAGTGCTGTACCAAAATATACAGCCTAGCCTGCTAGGTCAAACAAGTGGCTGTGATCCTTAAAAAGAATGTTGGTAAATGAAATGCCTCGCATAATTAATTTTATGTCCTTGATATTTAAAAAATATGTATTCTAATATAGATTTTGTATACTAATGTTTTTATTTGTACCTATCTCAAATGATTTGTTTTTTAATTTTGTTTCTTTCTTCTCTTTGCAATCAGGACCGAATTTCCAAGAACCATTGAAATCTTTCCTTTGATCCACTTCACCAAACACTACTTGATCAGAAACTGCAGCTGGTTTTGTCAAAAATGACCACTCCGCAGTGTCAACCACTCTACCAGCACTAATGTGTCAGTGGCCTATTTAGATGTCTGATGATCCCAAACATGGGTATGCTGCAGTATTTTGTAGTCATTGTTTCTTTCTTGTCATCAACTGATTACCTCAGAATTACAAGAATCCACAACAAATGTAATTATGTAGGGTGTGGCCTAGGTACTACAAGTTTTATGTCACAATTTCTTGATAGTGGGTGTGGGGAATGAAGACTAGCTATTTGCAATATATCCATCCCTGAACATCTGCAGTCGTGGGGGGTGGGACTCTATGACTCAAGTAGCTTCTCAAAGCCTCTGTAACTTTAAATATTTTAAAACCATTTTATGCAGTCCTAATCAGGAACAGTATAATATACAAAGATATTACGACCTATCAATCTGAGGATCTTCTGCTAGCAAATAATGTCTCTGCCATTGAAATCAGTAATTGTCTGATGAATACTTCACACAACTGAGTTCTTCAGCCTTTCAAGGAAGGTTTTGAAGTTCTTCATCTGCAGACACTGAACATGGGGATTTCTAAAATATACTAAGGATGCTTATGAAAGATGGGCAAGAAAAGCATGTTCAGGTATATTACCTATCAACAAACACCTGCAAAACATCCAAAAGGATCCACATTTTCTCTGGCAAATTTCTGAGGTCCCTGAATTGAAATGCAGCGAAGAAATAAAATTTATGACAAAGGTTAACTCAAACTGAGAATAAAACCATGTTGTCTTGCATATCAATACTTTCCTCCTTAAGTTGCAGAATACTTTTCACCAGAGTATATTCAGTATTTATACCCTACAGAAAAATTTGTTTCTGGGCCTACATGTCTCTGGATATACCAGATCTATCCCCTTCTTTCTTTTTCTAGAATTTTGTCCATGAACAGACAAACCTGAATGCCTGAGATTTCTAAATGCCTAGATAACCTGGGCGTCCCCATGCAAACAAAACTTCTTCATATATATGCTGACTTGGGGACATGGGCACACCTGTCGTGACACTGGCTGGATGCACCAGCTATGCTGGACACACACAGATCAAGTGACATGTGGCCCCTGCTGGGTGTGGCTGATACCTCCCCTATGCATTCAATTTACTGTGGCTGGACAGGTTACCTCTGTAGATTCTGTGTGTCTTAGGCTAAAGCAATATGCCACACCATAGATGTGTTGAGCAGGAAAGCCTGGACAGAAACATGAGAGTTGTGGTTCATAAACTGAATGGGCCTAATAAATATTGTAGGGAAGGGAATGCATTTAGCAGGAAGCATAATTTAATACTGGTTTTGCCTTAAAGAGCCCTACAATAATACTTGTTTATTCTAGGCACTTTTAATATCATTTGATAAAGTTGCAGCTAAATGCAGTAGCTTAACATAAAATACCCCTTAGCAGGGTCATGAAGAATTTTTAATAGGGGCATAAGATGCCTATACCATGGCATGTCTCAGCATATACCAAAGGAGCTCCAACAACGAATGACCATTCAGTGCTCTTAGAGTAACTCAGATATTATAATGCAAAAACCACACCTTTCCCTCCCATTAGGAGGGAAAAGCCCATTGTGAGTTTTTTCATTTAATTTTACATGTTTACCACTAGTCCTCAGTAAAGATGCTCACTTGATCCAGAGACTGAGTATCATTTCCTGGCTCTTTGGAACTCCAGCCCTCACATACGTGTTGATTACATCTACACAGCAACAAACAGTTACAAAATTTATTCATTGGGAACTGTATATAAGTCAAACTAAGTGTTTGGCTCCATCTGCATGGTCATGCTTCTGAAGCTGCTTAGTATTTAGTTTATAATAATTTGGTTTATATTTGTTCTGTTTGCAGTTGGTATTTAAGCTAATCGTGTCCTTCCCCCAGCTGACTGTAGCATAAGGGAAACAAAGAAATGGTTACAAACTCTACAGCTACTCTTTCTAGGGCTTTGTGTGAAATAAACATTGGTGAACACTGTGAACATTGGTGCCAAAATACCTAAGAATGCTGGATTCAACTCCAATGCACAGCATTTATGGAGACTACTAGCACTCCAGACTCCAGTCCACTTAAAAATGCAGAAGACTGCAATTGCAGTCCTCTGCCATCTCTAATTACTGCCCTAAACAGCGAAGGTCAGCACATTACACCTGATCAGCCCAGGAGGTTAAGGACCCTGCCTGGAGCTTGGAACGAAGGAAGGTTTCAAGCCAATCTGAAAGGGATGCGGTAACATCAGGTGACCTCAGAGCACTTTGCAGAGAAAGCAATTCCTTCAGGTGAGAACACAAACGGGTGTCAAGGGCCTGGGAAACAGATCTATGCTCCAACAAGGTGTTTGGCCTGCTCTTAGGATTGGGACTTGATCTCACAGTTCTACTAACCCATGGTGCAAGTGGTATGTGGCAGACCCAGCCTCTCTGGAGTAAGTGCAGTGCACACCCTGGAGTAAAATGCTTCACTCAGCCTGCACAGAGGACAGCTTTAGGGGACAGCAGTGCACCACTCTTTGAATGCAGGCAACACCCAGTTCTGCTCAGTGCCCACACACTGCCATATGCATGGTGAGACAACATAAGGTGATGATAGTGCTCCCACCACTTTGTAAGCTGACTCCTACAAAAGCCCTCAGCAAAGCAGCTGACCAACAGTATCCACAGAGATACCAATATATGGCAGGCTCACCAGCAGACAGCTGGGGAGCTGCAAGAACATCTCCATGCTCTTGGTACATTGCCCTCTACTTATAAGAGAAACCTCAAAGTGGAGAGGGAAGTCTACATGGTGTAGACATTGATAGCTCTTGTGTACATTATTCTATGTCTTTCATGTGCTGAAGGGCCCATGCCACCAAATCATAAGTGGAGAGAAAGAAATACATCAAAGACAGTATTGGGGGGTGATTTGAACAAAGTGCTGCTGGAGCAGGAAGGCAGAGATGTGCCTGACTAGGGTCAGCCTCACAGACTGTTCGAAGACTGCTCTCCAGACACCACACACTTTTAAATCAACTAAAACCACCATAAAAGTGGATTAAAATATTTCACTGCTGTCTTACAGCCATTGCTTTTGCAGGTCTTCCCTGGCTCATCCAACTTGGCAACATACCAGAAGGAAGAGTTTCTGACTTTTGGGCACAGGTGCTATGTAAACTGATGCCATGCAAAAATCACAGGAATTCCCTGGGTTTCCCTCAGTTTCTCTCGTGAAGAACAGCAATACTTCCTTTCCCCTTGTAGCCAGTCCCATCTATTTGTGATCTGCAAGGCTAAGAGTTTGAGACCAAACTATCAGCCCTTTCTCAAATGACTGTCCTGGGCAATAACGTGTGACCCAGCTCTGCTTGGCAAAGCCTACGTCTGTACTCTGGAAACAGAGATACCTGGAAGAGGCTGTGCATTGATACTACCATAGATCAGGTCAAACACAGATTGTCTTTCTTCCTGCTTCTTGTTCACTCAATCCACAGGAAAAAAAAAAGAAAGGAGGCAACAATGAGAAGTTGTGGACACTGGGAAGAGACAGAATCACTACTGCAGCCTGTCTTCAGGTATTGCCACAGAGAAACCAGCTCACCAGGAACCATATTCCCAGAAGTTAGTTTCATGATAATAACAAGCATTGTACAAATATTATCACTCTGGAAAAAAACAGAGCATTAATGATCTCCCACCCTGAAGGTTCTGCCAGAGCTATGAACTGACTGATGCTGCTTTCTTCCCAGTGCTCCTCCTGCCACCAGCCCTGCAGTAAGCCTATGCAGAGGGGAATAGCACAGTGGTCTGAAAAGCTGATCACAGCCTTTTCTTAGGACAGCACTTCTTGAGCACACTGCTCACCATGGAAAAGAAGGTTACCATGTGTGATAGCCCCATGATACTGGCAGGCTGGAACACTGGGAGGAAACACTTTTGGCCAATCTCTCTGTGTGGAGGGGCTGAAAGCATGTCAGGGGCTGCCAGTCAGTAAGCAGCAGGAGCCCAGGCTGGGATATGTGGAGGCGGCAGCCTAGGCAAGATTCCAGCAAGGGGGAAACACTAGCAAGAAAAGGAAAGAGAGAAATGGGCAGGGACATAGATGTGTGTGTGTGGAAGAAGAGATGGGTCTTCGGAAGGGTTGAAATGAAGCCACAACACACGACTCCATGCTTGGTGCCTCCAGGCTGCATTACCCTGGCTGCTCCCAGAAAAACCAGAGCTAGGCTGCCCGTGGCTGGAGCTGCAGCAGGCTCAGGGAAAGGAGATGCCTCCAGATAAGGAGATAGAAATGCATCCTAATTACTGAATACTGTCTGCATCCTGTAACAGGCTAAACAGAGAGGGCTGAGCAAGGGCAAAAGAAGCAACCTTGAAGCTCCGTCTGTGCCTTTGCAAAGTGAATGTCTCCACTGTTCATGCGAGTATTTTGCCACTTCTTACTGAGTCATATTAACTCTCTCTTTAAAAAGCCACCAGAGTTAGCATAATGCTCACATACCACTGTGAAAATCCCGTACCTGCTATTGTAGGAAACCTATTATTAGGGAGGCATTATTATCTGTCATTTGGATTGTAAACTGTCTTACTGTGAGCTAGTTTATGTGGATTGCTCTGCATCAAGCTCCTAGCCCTGTCACAGCTACTCTTCTGTAAATTTCCATGTGGACACACTACCTTCGAGATCAGAATCCAAGGAGCAGCACTCCAAGATCTGTACAGTGCGTCCCACCAGGGAGTCCAACCTACAGCAGGACTTGCGCCCACTACAGGCAGTAAATAATTGCATTGGCGGGTCTGAGCAGAGAGAGGAGGTTGAGGCAGTGGAGTTTCAGTGCCTGCACTGCGAGGTGTATGAACCTGATCCTTCTCTCGGCTCCTCTGCATACAAAAAGCTTTCCCACCTCTCCATGTTTTTCAGCCAAAGCCATCTTAAGACTGTGAGGAAGGGATGGAGTTGGCGGGGGGGCATTGCCAGTGCAATTGTCAGCCCCAAGGTTTGGAGAACGAACTGGTTTGGAGCTGCTGGAGCAAGACCAAAGCCAGTGATGCTGCCCAGGAGAGAAGCAGGACATTAAGTGTGGGGATCCTTTCCTCATCCTGAAACCTGAACAAAAGGAAGCAGGTTTAGCAAGACAGACAGCAGTTGCTACAAAGGGGAATGTTTCTTACAGTCACTGTGCAGAGCATAGGAAGGCAGCAGGCTGATGGGGGAGAGATCATCTTCAGGTCCCTCTACCACTGAAGGGGACCCCTTGGGAGGCGTCTTACCGGTGGGCAGGGGCAAGGTGGAGACCGTGTTGAGCAGCACCACGCAGACAGCCACAACATCCCATAACTTCATCTTAGATCTCCTTCCAACACGGGCCCCTGGCAGAAAGGAGAAGCAGGGTTAGCTTCTAGCTGCTGTGCTTCTCAGTTTTGCCCTCACCGTGCCAGTCCTGAGACAAAGCTGAGCAGTCTTGCACCCCAGATCAGACTGATCCACCTGGGCCAGGGCTGGAGACAGAGGAGGGGAAACAACCTGTTCTTAGCTCAACCTCCCAGAGCAAGTGAGGTAGGTTCTCCCCAGCAGGCAAGCTGTGTGGGAGAGGGAGGTGCAGGGTAGCTTGCAGTCCCTCTATGCCCAAGAGACTGCTTGGGGGGTGGGGGCAGGCAGGCCCGAGGAGTCTGTTTCCAGGGACGTAGGAGTGGGACCATGTCCCTGTGTTAGCCAGCAGGCAGGTGACCTTTTGCTTTTCCAGAACCCAGGTGGTGCCAGGGCACTTATTCCTGGTTTAGACCAGGGAGGATTGGGCTGATCTAGGGTGCCAGGCTGTGCAGGTTTGATGTGCTACTGGCAGACCTTCCTTTCGCTTTTTCTCTCTTCTCCTTCCTCTCTCCTCATCTTTTTCCTTTCCCTTTTTCTCTTTCCCTTCCCATTTCCCTTCCTCTATCCAGTCCTCTTCCCTCTTCATTTTTTATCTCCTTTTCTCCTTTCCTTTCCTCTTCACTTATCAACTTTTCTTTCCTAATCTCTTTCTTTTTCCCATTTGTTCCCCTTTGCCTACCATCTTTCTCTTTTCTTCCTAGTTCCCTTTCCCCTTGCTTCAGGATTTCCTTTTTAATTACCTTTTCTCATTGCACTTTCTTTTCCCTCGTTTTCTTTCTTTCTTTTTCTTTCTCTCTTTCTCTTTCCTTTTTTCTTTCCTTCTTTCCTTTTTTCTTTCCCTCTCTCTACCTCTCTCTCTCCTCTTCTTTCCTGTCCCTTCCCTTGTCCCTTTTCTTTCTCCTCGCTCCTTGGCTGCTCTGCCCGCAGTCTGCCCCGGTACGTACCCTCTGCCCGNTCTGGGTGGAGGCAGCGGGGAGCCGGCAGCGCAGTCCCCGGCGGGCTCCCCCGGCGCCGCCGCAGGTGCTGTGCCCGATGGGGGGCTCTGCCCGCTCCGGCCCCGCAGCCGCGCTCAGCAGCGCCGGGAGCGGCCCGAGCCGCGGGGAGCGCCGCCTGGCAGCGGGAGCTGGCGCTGGGTGTTGCGCTTGGGACCCTGCCTGGAANTGCCCCCAGCCCCGCCGGGGGGGACCCTCGGCGGTCCCGGTCCCGCAGCGGGGCTCGGAGCGCGGCTGCCCTCGGGGCGCGCCCTCCCCGCCCGCTGCCTTCGCACCTCGCCGTGTTCGGGGGGCTGCAGGGTCGCCCCGTGTCCCGGGGACAGGGCCCGCCCGCCCCTCCGCGCACCCCGCCTCGCCCTCACCTCTGAGCTGGTCTCGTCGGACCCGAGATGGACATCAACGCAGTGGAGTGGAGCGGCCGGACGGGCGATGCATGTGGGCAGGTCGGGGTGCGACCGCCGGCACCCTCTTTGCACAAAGGAGTGGGGAAGGGGGGGAGATGTGTG
>WBMV01004288.1:345678-372000 GCA_013396655.1 Campylorhamphus procurvoides | reverse complement strand
CGCGGATGCCCCGCGGAAGCCGCGCTGCGGGGCGCGGGGTGCGGGATCTCCGCGCAGCCCGGCCACGGCGCGGGGGGCGGCGGCTTGACTTGCCGGAGGCCGCGGCAAAGTCGCTGTAAACAGTCTCGGCTTTCAGCCCTGGGCCATGTATTTATGACTCACGCAGTTGTCCGGAGGTATGAGGTCCTCATGTCGCCGGTGCTGTGGAATTAGCGCGGCACAGCCCGGGCGGGCGGCTGGGAGCGCGGGGCTTGTGCGGCCGCCCGCACGCCGCTCCCTCCGCCCCCCGCGGCTTCTCTTGTAACATACTCTTTGCTTTCGGATATTTTATTTTTGTGGGGGGAAGGCGCTCGGATATGGGATGGAGCAGCGAAACGCCCAGGAGATCAACTGTGTGCGGGAGCCCCCGCGCCGTCACAGCGCCGAGCACCGCAGGTGCGGGACGGAGGGAGCCGGGCTGGGCACGGTGCCCCCAAAGCTGACACCTGGCTGCGGGTTTGTTGCCCTCCGCCCGGTCGGTGCGGCTCTGCGTTCACAGGTGCGCGCACCGGCCCGTCCCTCTCTCGGGGAAGGCGAGCAGCCCCCGGGCAGCTCCTCCGCCCCGTCCTGGAGCCCCAGGGCACGGCTGCCTGGGGCAGCGAGGGCTGCACCCCGCGGCGGCCGGTGATCCCACAGGGTGAGGAAACGGGAGAGGAGGGTGCCGAGCCTAGTGCCGTCCGGAGACCGCCACCGTCAGCGGCACCATGGTTTGCCTATCCTCGACTCTGCCCATTCCCCTGAGCCACCTCGTCCTTTTAATACAATTTTCCCTCTCCCTCCTCCTCTTTCGCGTATTCTCTTCTCAGGCCATTCCCCTTTGTAAGCTTCAGCCAGCCGAGACTCCCACAAGGAGAGGATGCAGGGGGCAGGTGGGACCGGCTCTGGCTGCATGCCCTAGGCTTTGTGCACAGCCCTTGCCGCACCGCTTGCACCCTTTCTGTACCCCTTGGCTAGCAAGTAGGGCGAGGACCTCGTGTGTGGTCTCCAGAGCCAGGTGTGTGCATGCCAACAACACTTGTTTAGTCTTCATCAGTGTGAAATGTTCAGAATTCTCCAAGCACTGGGCTCTGAATGAGATTGCAGGCCAGGAGCTGTATCTCTGTAGACCTGGTCACAGTCACCTCACTGGATGTAAGGGCAGACAGATGCAATCCTAGTGCCCTCCACAGCTGGTGTTGTGTGAAGGTGTTTGAGATATTTACTGGAAATTTGGAGGGGTCTGCTAAATGTCATCTGGATGGGCTGCCAGGACAAATATTTCTGCAGGAGACATCTTCTAAATTTCCATCGTATGACAAGACGGAGACACAAACATGAACCTCCTCGTGAAGCCCATTGAACAGCACGGCTTTTCCATCGCCACGGTCATCCACCTACTGAGGGGTGATTCCACAACTATCTTCCACTAAATGGGGCATTTGTGATGAAGTGGGCAGCTTTTCTTGGGCATGTCTCCCCATCTATACTGGAGTAACAGATTTATGACTCAGAAATAATATCTGAATGACTTACTTTATTAGATCTTTTGAAACTTCAGGGTATTACTTTTCCTAATTGTGCCACCAGGAGAAAGAATAATTTACACAAAAGAGAGCTCTCCTAAGTACAGGAGAGTAAAATACTCCCAAAATTTCTAAATATTGAACAATATTATACATAAATGTAAATGTTCACTTAAAAGTAATCTTAGCTCTTTTACAGCACAGACAAACCAGTGATAGGCACCTGGAATAAAAGTTTTTGAAGTGCAACTTCTTTGCAGACCACAATGAATGGGTGGAACAGTGACAGAACAATCTGTTGAAAAGAAACTGTTTTTTTGGTATCTGTACAATAAAGACACAGGCATCTCATAAGTGCATCTCTTTATATATATATGCATGCCATAAGGGGACAGGAGAAGGCATTAGAAGAAGCAGTGCTTGGTTCATTGATACTGTGCAGCTTGTGCTACCTCTGTCACAAAATTACTTACCTGCAGTTGTGAGATGGGCGATGGATGCAAGTGCTGTATGTACAAAAAGCCATTCCCAGCTCCCAGCCTGAGCAGAGCAGAGGCATGGATACAATGTGGTGCCTCCATTAAAGTTCAGGAAGAGAGACATGTTGAAATGAATGTCTCGGGTACCCCGTTCTCAGTGACAGAGTCCTAGTATTTTAAGTAAAAGATCATTAGAACTTTACTGCAGTAAAGCACTAATGGATAAAATTGGATAAAAAAGTTCATTGGATAAAATGAGCCTAATACATGATTGTTTTGCATGGGTTTTGTCTTTGCAAAGCCACTAATTTGCTTTAAATAACATAAGGTAATGAGGCCAAGACAGATTGTCCATCTATAATACTGCAGGAGTTTATTTTTCCTCGCTATTAAAAGCTGCTGAAAGCCCATTTTTTAGCTTATGTGTTATTTAGCTCATGTGAACCATAGTGAAAGGAAATGTTATGCAGATGTCTTAGCTGCACCAATAGCATAGTTGAAATAAATGGAGAGAAAACCTGCTAGTTCTTAATCACAAAATAATGTACCTGCCTCTCCCTGTGCTGCTGGTGCAAGTCTCCTGGTGAGGAGGGTTACTGAGAGCCCTGTGCACTCTGCTTCATGGAATCTAGACTAGCTGCCAAAAGATTTCCATAGGTCTATTAGAAGCTAACAAAATGTACCAAAACTTCAGAATTGATTTTTTTTTTAATAGAGATCATAAAAGTGTTTAGGAACTGCTTGAGATAAAAATTTTTGGTGAAGGAAAAAAAAAGTATGGCTGCTGTCAGGAAAAAAAAAACCCAGGAAGAGAAAAATGACCTATTCAGACCTAAATAAAGTGTGTCTTTACATTGTAAAGGTTGTCTCTTTTAAAACAAGCTAAAAAGCTGTTTGACATTCTGCAGCATGGTCTCATTTTTTGTTTATATGTGTCAACATGATGTATAGATCTCTTAAGATGTCAAGCGCTGCATATTGTAATTTCCAAGTTGCCTTTGAAACATGAAACATGATTTCTTAGTCGTAGCATGACTGCTCAGGCAATAAGTGGTGGTTTCTTTGGTATCAGTAATAGAGGAGACTGTGCTGTTGAAGCAAGTGCCCTTGGAAGTCATCTGAGTACCAGGGAAATGCAAGGAGCTGCTGCACACCTGGGGATGCAGTTGTGTTTTGGGCCACTGTATGATGTCAAATGCCTCTGGTCATCCCTAGACCTGCTGGAGATTCCTGCAACATTGGCCATTGCATCGAACTTAGCTTTGAGCATTCATTCCCTTTCTTTATTTAAGAGGATTAAAGTTTGCACTGAATTAATTATTTGGGGAATATGGGTGGCAATTCTGCTCTGTGCTTGACATGCAGCACTGGGCCTGTCCTTTCTGCGTCTCACAGGACATGTATTACCGTGACTCCACCAGTTGTCAAGGGGTAAGACATTGATTTAGGTGAGAATTACAGTGAAACTGTGGCAGCACAGATATCACCCTCAGCAGTGCAGCTCTGTTGGGGCCTATGGGTTGCCCAGCCTGTTCTGGAGCCCAGATTATGTGCGTTGCTCAAACAATTTTTTAAAGCTATCCCTAATTGCTGTGTTTATTAGAACTATTGTGAGTCCGTGCCAAGGTTTGTTCTTTTGCCTGCAGGCTAGCTGGTGCTGTTTGTCCACATCCTTCCCACTCCTGGTGGGAGAGAGCATGGCTGCATGGGTTGGCTTCTGGCCCCTGTGGACTCCTGCACCCATGTGGGATGGGGTTTCCTGGGACAACATGGGGACAAGCATGCCAGTGACTGTTCTACCAGTGTGATAGCATCAATGATTGGGCCTGGCAGCACCCTGGCAGCATTTATTTTCCCGGATGGGTGCAGCCAGCATGTCTGCACGTGCTTCAGCCAGACCTCCCAGTGCAGCGAAAGCAAGGGGTTCTTCTCTTGCTGTAGTGTGAGAAGGGGAGAAGATACCATGTTTCTAAAATTGGTGTGAGATGTGGCAAATGGGGCTTAAAAGAAATCTTCTCTTTTCTTTGGCTTGATACTTGCAGAACTTTACCGTAATTAACTGCTCGCATTATTTAACTTATAGGTGAAGTTTAATGTGCCACGGGGAATGCTGCAGGCAAATTGTATTTAACAGTTCATCTGGGCAGTGTCCTGTGCCCAAATTCCCCCCATAGCTGAAGTTTCTTTATCTTTTACGAGACGGTTTTCAGGGAAATAGCAGCAGATCATGCAAAGCTTTTCTGCTAAAGCCTTTTAAGCAGTGGCTCTCTAGCAGAAAGCCACTCAAAGAACTAAGGAATCATGAACTCAAGACCTATTTTACTTGCATACTTGGAAGTGGAGCCTGATAAGAGAGTGTTTAAAACTTGCTAATTAAAAGTAATTGTAACAGCTGTCACATGCTGCTACTGTTTTAATTGGCATTAATCACAGCTACATCTGTATTATGCTGCCTCTGGGAGCCTGGTATATTTAATCTCAGAATGTGTCACCTTCTGAGAGATTATGAGATCATAAAAACATGAGGGCAACATATTTGTCAGGGTTGAAGGTCACTAATCTGTGCTGAAAGCAGCCAAGAGGAGCAAGTCATGCAGAGGGACAACTGGAACAAGCAGCGACATTTTGCAAAAGCGGTGAGCTTTTCTGTTTGGACTCTCTCTCCTAAGGGTTTTTTCCATATTTCTGAGTTTGAATTCTGATGTTAACTGTTGCCATAAGACATAAGGAAGGTCATTCAGAAATACTCATTAGCTTGTAAGTTCTGCCAGGATAAGCTGTTAAAAAAAAAAAAAAACAAAAAAACCCAAAACCACAAAACCCCACAAACCAAACCCTATCAAATTTTATGAGATATGGAGCAGAAGCTTGATTCTTTTGGATAAAGATCCATCTTAGCCTGTTACTAAGGATAGGAAGAAGCATCTCAGTAGTCTGAATGACTGTGATGCATTCAGCAGTGTTTAGCTGTTTGCTTACGGCAGATTTGCAGCTGTAACTATGTTGTCCTTGTAAACTGCTGGAATGTCTGATAGCAGTGGTTATGCTCAGCTCTAGTGGTTAGGCAGATGTTTCTGTTGAGATAGGTTATGAGAACAACTTGGCTATAAATCTGCTTCTTGCTTATGTGTGCATCATCATGTAGAGGCAATTAACTGATACTTTTCCTTCTCCTTGCAAATGTGGAATTATGGAAGTGTTTGTTTAATTTTGCCTTTACATGGAGCAGTTATAATTTGTGCTGAGCATTAGCTTGTAATGCTCCAACATGGCTTACACTGGGAAAACTTCACTGTTACTGAAATGAAAAACAATTATTTGATCTCTGTACTCAGAAAGAGGCATTTAAGGTTATATTTTAACAGAGCAGAAAATTTGTCACAATTTCAGAGAAAATAAGTATAACAACAATTAATAGACTTTGTACTTACACATGTGAAAATCTCCAGCAGTTAGGAAAAAAGTTCTGACAACTTGAGGCTATAATCTGGGATGGCAATGCCAAATGGCACATTTTATTTATACCAGGCTTCTTTTAAAGTCACTCAGTAGGAGCAAGTCACTTTTGCCTTGCTTTTCATGAAATCTTTGTGTGGATTGCGCATACACCTCTTTCTCCTTTAGCAAGAAAAAGTGTGGGGGATTTTACCATCATCTTGCCTACACCTCTGAGCTCTCCACAGTCAGTAAGACTATGAAGCACAATGATGTATATGATCTTCAAGGAAGTTCCTCTGAAGATTACATTTAGCATCTCAGTTCAGCATAACAGTGAAACGTTGACTTTGAGCCAAGGATGATTAGCATACTTAAATACATGCAAGCTTCTTGCAGAATCGGTTCATGGATCTTTAAATGTCTCAGCATGAAGTTATATATTCACTAGTTTTGTGCAGGAGAAGTGAAAAAAGAAGACAAAAAAAAGGACAGTATTAATCAGCAAACTAAATAGAGTGCAGCCATTTAGGAACGTAGAGGTGAGTAAATGAGAGAAGGTGTGAAAGCATTCCAAGTATTATCAGTCATTTTTACCATAAAGACATAATCAGTTTGAAAAGCAGAGTCAGAAATGTTAATTTACAACACAGCTTTTTAAATGTCAAAATCATATCGTGTATCTTGGGATGGTAGGATGCTACAAGGCTTTGTGGATAACTGTGGGTAAATTTTCTACAAAGTTTTGAAGTATCTGCTGTCTTAGATCCATGAAGGTTAATACAAAATCAATATTAGGAATGGTTTGCAGTTTTTACTCCACCAATACTTCCACTGACTTCATTGTGATGATTTCTGAAGGGTACAGTTTCTTCCAGAGTCAGTGTGGAACTGCTCTGTGAGGGGTATTTCCAGCAGGCTTATGCAAAAGCTATTTCCCATGGAGAATTATTGTTGTCTTAAGTCAAACCACACCTTTCCCCCACTTTCTGTCTTTTCATATCCTCTCTCAACATCACTATTTCCATAAATATCTCATCTGTACTCTCTGAGCCAGTGTTTCAGATTTTCAGAACTTCTGGTTTGATTGTGGGAATGGAAGCAAGACAGGAGAAATTCTTCAGTTTTTGTAAGAAGAAATTCACTCTTATGCAGGAATTGAGATTATAAAAATTGGGTAAGATCCCAAGGAATTAATTTTTCTGGAAATGGGTAAAAGGATAGTTTCTCCATAGCCTTCCTTGATTATGTTTCTTTTTGCATTTTTCTTCTAGGATCTTTAGAAGGGAGTCTGGGAAAAACTGAGAGGTCTTTTTGGGAAGAGAATGTGATATTGCGGTGGGAACTGTTAAAGGCTGCTGGTTCAAATTAATGATTTTTTTCTTGGCATTTTTAAAGCCAAACTTGCATTTTTAAAGCAAGAATGAACCTATACAGCAAGACACTTGTTTTGTCTGTCCAGACAAAAAACCCTGTAGAAATGGGGGTTATATACCAGAAGAGTAAAATGTGGTGAAAACCCAGGGAGGATTTAATCAAGGTAGCTTTTGATGTCAAGTCTCTTGACCCCCCAAAATTAACAGATTCTTTAATTCAGAGACAATCTCTAGATACCAAACTGTCTGTTCCTGAAATGCAGGAGTGTTCACTTTCTCACCACCCAGAAGAAAAGCTCAATTCTGGCTGCAGTTCCTGTTGAAATTTCAGTGAAATCTCAATGCTTCTTCAGACTTGACTGTTTCAGGACAGCCCCAGCAGCTCCCACGTTTCCATACTGCAACCTTCCTTGCCTCACTCTCTACAGGTGCTGCAAGCAGCACCTCTCACCCACTATTAGTGACCCTTCCATTGCTTCTCAACCCTCCCTTCATGGGTTCTCTTCTGTGCCTAAACCTGCTATCTCCTCCTCAGCCATGGAATCTTTAGTCTTCATTGATGCTCTCAGAGACATGAAGGGCTTGTGCCTGGGCGCAGGCAGGCAGCAGGTGTGTTGCTGGGTGCACCTGCTCCTTGGATCATCAGAATGCAGGGTGCAGGTACCAGGCACCAGTGCTCTCTGCTCATGGCTCCATCACTTACCTCTCTGCTAGCAATAAAAGGCAAAGCACTAATTTAAACAAAAACCAAAACCCAACCCAAAACTCCAACATCCCTCCCTCCTCAAAAGAGCAATCAAATCCACAATGTTGACTTGCTCCCCCAAAACACTGAAAAAGAAGCTCCAAACTAAAAGAACTATTTAGTACTGAGTCCCCTGAACACATAGATGTCTCTGTTCAATTTATGGGAATTCCAACAGTCCTTAGCACGTTCCCCAGTTTGTACCAACGTGGCTACAGATTTTAATGAGATTTCTCTGTGGTTTTTTTTCTGTGGGGGAGAAAGGGTATTCATTTAGGGTAAATGCACAAAGACCTTTGACACTGATGCTCTTGAATCATCATTGCCCCTTTGATGTTGTCTGATTTCAGGAAAATCCCAGTGAAAAATAGTAAGAGGGGTCCTGTGGGGTAGCCCCCCTCCACCTAATTTTTGTCAGACAGCTTGGGGGCCCAAATGGAAAACCAATTTGCCATGTGTCTTTTCAGTAGTTCATGGAGGGTACAACCATTCCAGAGGGCAATTCTGCCTACCTAAGGAGTGAGCAGCAGGTCTGTGTTTTGTCATTGGTGTTAGAGGAAACCAGAAGTGACCAGTCTTATAAAAGAGGCTTCTCTGCAAAATGAGCTCAGATGAGAACAGCTCTACAGGATGGGAGCATGGGAGAGAGGACTTGTTTTTTGATGCTTGCTTTGATGATTACATGTTGGCGGGAGCCCTCAGAGGTTTGTTTTTCACACACAGCATTTGTTCAGTGTTCTGGGCTGCCTGCTGTAAACACTTGCATCCATATAGAAACTTACACACTTGGCCCTCAGTGCCCTGTGGTCCTGAAAACCCTTCTCCCCTTCCCCAAAGCTGCAGCTGAGATGACTTGCCCACCTAATTTTTGAGGTATTTCTCACCCAAGTTTTCTTGTCCACTGAGCAATGCTCTGGAATGAATGCTCCTCTTGTCCAGCCCTTGCTGTGTGCATACACTCCACATTCACTTATAGATAGATGTTCCTTCCTCCTTAATGCCCCAGAGCATAGAGGCCAGAGGGGACTTACTGGTAGGTTTTCTTGGCAGAAAATTTGTAGGCATCTTCTCACAGAAGGAGAGATAGCATAGGGAGAAACAGCAATGTTTGCTTTTTCCCTGGCACCAGAGAAAAAACAGCACAAGCGCATGGGAAAATGCAAAGGCATAGGCACTGAGCACAGCAGAAGGTATTTAAGAATCAAAATGTTCAATTAATTATTGCTAAACTGGTGGTGCCTTAGAAGACAAATTATAACGGTGGTGTTTGAGTGCAACCTCTCAGTTAAGGTTCCTGAGATGTCATCACCTGTCTGATGGGCAAAGATAAGTGAAATACCTTCAGCTTTCAACAGCTGCACTCCCAATAACTGGCTCTACAACCACCAAAACTGAAACAAACTGCATTTTTTCTGTCTGCTCTTTGTGTATCTACTGCAGCTTGTGCTGACTAGGAAATAGGAAACACATGGGAGCAGTTCACCCCCTTGGCTTCATCACAACTATCTCAGTTTTCCTGCAAGATTTCAACTTGGCACAAGCAATGTTAAAAATCTTCAGTACAATCCATGAAAGAGTTTTCGTGTCACTTGCAATCTGTGAAGAGGGAGACTGACTGCAAGGATAATGATCTGCCTGAAATGGCTGATTAGTTTCTGGAAATTATCTTGCAAGTTTGGTTAGTAGGCAAGTTTTTGCTGTCATCTGTAGTCATTAATGATAATATTAAATCCTACTCTAAAACATGGTTAGCAGCTGTATTCCTGGTATTTTACTTGGGAAAACACCTAATCCCGAACTTCTACATGGAGAATAACTCTGTAATGAAGCCCCTGAAATGTGGAAAACTGGAGAGTCTCTAATGCCTTAGTTTAGGCTGACAGCCTGAGGAGCCTGGGACTGTGTTCAGAGGAGCTGGCTGCTGTTTGCTGGGAGTTACATTTATTTCTCTGTAGTCCAGGACTTCCTCCATGTTAGGAAGGTCTTTTATTTGCTGCCCTGAATGTGGAGAGGCTTGCAGCCCCTTGGTGAGTAGTCTTTGCTCACCTGAGTCTCTTCATCCCCCTGATGGCTTTCAGGTTCTCCTTTGAGGTCACTCTTCAGGCTATTGTGTGTCTTCTGGGCTTCTGCTTTTACACCTGTGCATGCTTTACCAAGGAAAATTTAGCATTTCAATGTGGTTTATGTTGTTCATAAACCTTTTCATCACTGCTTTGTTTTAAAATTCTTGCTCTTTCTCTGCGGTGGTTATTGGGGTCTAGATAATCTGGAAATTCACCCTAGATTACATTTTCAGCAATTTCCTGGGAATCAGCACTCTTTTTCCCCAGTTTTATCTCTCAGATGCTGTTTCTTAAGGACCTTTACCAGAGAAACAGAGTTGCAGGGGAAGATTTAATGCTTGAGTCATTGTTTTTTCCTGGGATGAACTCTGACTTTAACCTTTTTAGAAATATCAGCACCATGTCTCCCAGACCTGCAGCTCTTCCATTTGACTCTGTATTTGTCTGTATCTGGTAACGTTGTAATAAACTGAGCTGCCTGAAATTCCTTCCTTGCAGTATAATAATAAATTCTTTGATTAGATGTCTTTAAATTACATTCAGCATCTGATAAGTTTTACAAGTTAAGTAAGTATTCCATCGCCTAGCTATTGCATTAACAGATTCAAGTAGCAGTTTGTACAGAAGCATCATGGTAAAACATAAATATCAAAGCAAGTGAAATGAAATTCAAAGCAAAAATAAAAGAGTTCTCATAGCTAATGACAAAAATTATGTTTAGACTTCTTAATGGAGATTTTCTTGAGGCTGACATGAGTTCATGAAAAATCGTTTTTGTTGCCAGTGCACCTTTCCCTGACAACAGTGTTTTTATAGGCACTTTTGTGATGCCTCTCATGCTGGTTTACTGCACACAAGAAAGCTGCCATGATTTGTTTAGCACATGCTTGCAGTGTTCCACCAGCCGCTTGTGAATACTATACTACTTCTTTGCTTACATTCAGTTTCAGTGTTTCCTTTCCTTTCCACAGTCTCTTGTGAAACCCTTCAGGGTCTGAAGCTGAGCTCTTTCTCTGTCTGTGAGATCTGGTCACACCTTTCATCCCCCAAGGGGCCAGCAGATATTAGCCTGCTTGTCTCACCCGTTCATAAATTTATGCAGAGTGGGCAGCTGCTATTTCATCCCTGAAAGTCTCTGCCTGAAGATGCCAGAGATACTGCAGTCCTTTCACTCTGTAAATCAGAACTGAAAGCTTCTTTCCCACAGGACTCTCATCTGTCAGCTGGCTGCTGCATGCCGAGCTATTCTATTGTAGATCATTTGGAAAACATCTCTTGGCCCTGATCCTCAGAGGGACTGAGAGCCCCTCCTTGTCCATGAACTCTGACGGGGGGTGAAATGGCTTTGCAGGGTAGAGCCTGTGCATGACACAGGCTGAGATGCTCTGTGCTGCAAGGGGTGGCAGGTTTTTCCCAACCTGAAAAGAAGCAGGACTAAATTGTTCCATTTTGTTTTGCTTAAAAACCAAAGGTCTCAGGATGTTTTAAGAAAAACATTTATTAAAGGAAAAAAAGTGTTCCATAGCTGGGCACAGGTGACAAGATAATGCAGTCCAGCAGTTTGATTAAAATAGGTTTTCTATTTTTAAGGGCAATTCCTTTAAAAGAATATTTGGCTTTTGTGTGGGTGATAAAGTTCTGAAAACCTCTCAGGATAACACTTGGTTTTAGTGTTCTTGATGATAGGACAGTGACTATTGTGCTTATATGCTTTCAAAGCATCACTACTCTGAAATAAACCTACTGGACTAAACACATTCATTTGGATGAGACATATTTTTGAGAACTTAAGTTTTATTCGTTAAATAGAAAACCTGATGCAAACTGACCTTTAACTTCCAATTGATTCCAAGCTGTTAGAAATTCAACAATTACGTTTCCAGTGACTACATGAATTGCTGAATGTTCCGCACTTAAGTTCCAGAATAACACACAAGCACACACACACACACACAAGTATCTCCGACCCAATACACAGGAGTGCAGATAGAAGCCTGGTAATCCCACAGGAGATGCAGAATGGATTTTTTTGAGAGGTATAGGTCCCAATCCAGTGGGTTTGTTTATTCCTTCTGCAACAAGTCAAAACAGTTTTGGTAACACTGTCAGCATGCCACTGCTGCTGTTGACAGCAGGAATAAACACCACCTGAAGGGCATGAGAGAGGCTGCCATGCCCCCCTGCTGTGGGAGGCAGGATCCTCTGCTTCCTATGCAGGATGAGCACTGGAGTTCTCATCGTGGGTCAGGCTGCTCTTACTACATGAAGACAGAGGAAGAGGATGAACTGGGCAATGTGGATATTGTTTACTTGTATATATTTAGCATAACAACTTTTCTTTGTGTGTTCTAAGAATCAATTGGCTTTTAGGAGTTACAAGTCAGACCTTAAATGCTGGCCCTGGAAAGACTGCTAGAGAAGCTGGAATTCTTGATAATGGTTGTGACCATTAGCCTTTGGTTCACCTCAAGGTTCTCCTGCTAGAAAAACTGTTATAAAAATATATTGGCTTAGATTATTTTCTGAGCAGAAATCTCAACTTCTAGTGGGTTTGAAATATTATATCACCAGCACTTTTAATGTCATAATCAATCATTTTACTTTGTGATGAAAAATAGTTGTAGGAAAGGAGAAATGAAAAGTAAAAAGAAATGCAGTTTAGATACAAATTGCATTCACATCTAATCATCTCCATGAACAGAAGGACACTTCTGCAACCAGTGACATGTATTGACTCTAGATGCTGAAAAGAACTGTTTTGTGCATGCAGAGATAATTTTTTCATGTAAGTTACTGACCTTTTCCTTTTTCAAGTTTGCCAAAAATCCAGTCATCACTTAGTATATGTGGATGTTGAATTGCCAGGACCAAACTTTTAGTCTGACATAATCAGGTATGGTATTTCTGCCATACAGAAATTTGAGTTAGTTTTATAGTGAGTAATTTGCACCTTCATTTGCAACTACTTGAAGTAAATCCTTATCTGAAGCCAAAGGTTGGGGTGCTTAGACACAAGGTTGCCTGAGCACACAGTGACTTGCATGCTTGGTTTGCCCCTCATGCCAGGGGAAGCTGGTGCCTGAAAATTTGACTATTACTTTAGTGCAGGTTCAGTTTGAGTTTTGTCTCTTCAAATTGTGCCCTTGTGGTGGGAAAGGTGTTTTTTTTACTTTCATATTTTAAAAGTAGCAAAAAATATGAAAACTATCTTCTGAGTTTTGTGACATGGCAAAAATGCTGCAGGTGGATGCAGGTAGAGAAAAAAAGAAGAGGTGAAAAGAAGCAGAGAGAGCTGCACCATGGCAGCAAATGTCATGGCCATTCTGTTTTGGCCCCCTTGGCATCGGGAACATTGGACCAGGAATAGCTTAACTGGAAGGGGAGAAGGAAATGGCTGAGAAGGGTTGTGCAGTGAGGAGTGGTCAAGGGATACATGGACATTATAGCTGGAATCAACGTGAGGTGGGACTAGAGCACAAAAGCTGGACTGAGTAGAGCATGTTCAACCTAGTCACAGAAATGCTGAGGCTCATGGATTCATTCTATGACAGGCTTTCATATTTGTGGCTGACTTTGCTCCTGAGTCAATGACTTTGAAGGGAAAAGTAAAACTACACTTGAACGCTTCCTTCTAGACCCCAAGAGATGTCCTCCTCTTCACTGTGGCAGTAGTGGGTGATGGTGTGAACAACCACTAGCACTTTTCTTTCTTTCTTTTTTGATGAAACGAACCTTGGTGTTGCTGAGAGCCTGGCTAGAGCAGAAAACAGGCCAGGATAGCTCCTAAAGAGAAAAATGGGCAGGGGAGAAGTGCTCTGATGAGCAGTGTGGTTTTCACCACCCTGGAGGCTGTGAAATGAAGCTCTGTGAGGTGAGTAATCTCAGCCAAGGTTGCAACATCACTGTACCAGAGAATATTAATTTAAATTCTGCTTTGCCTTTATGTAAACTATTCCCCTCTGGAGCAGCCTGCACTGCTGCAGCTACACATTTTGTTTCACAGACCCCAGACTGTCAAGCAACCTCACACAAGCATGCGTTGAGCTCATCTGATCGAGCTACATGTGTTTACTTTGTTATAGGTCAACCACTTGAGCCTACCCTCAATTTGAACTTAATGTTTGTGGAGGAAAGGCAGCAGCTATGTAATACTGGAACAGGCAGAAAACAGAATCACAGCTTTGAACAATAGGAAAAATGTTGCCCATCCTAATTATATTATTTCATATGAGGACATACACCTATAGAAAAAAAATTACTACACTCTTCTGTAGTGTTTGGTGAGAATATGGAAATCTGGTAGGTAAAACAAAAATTTCTCAGTGCCAATTTTGCATAAAACTTGAAAAAAGTTACCTACTAAGAAGGATGAACCTGGTGAATATTACAAAAATGGAGCAAAACCCAGCCATAAATGTGTTATTTTTCTCCCACTGAATATGGCTAAGCTTCCCACATGCTTAACTGCTTTACCTGCGGTGGCTGACTGTGATCATGAGCCAGGGACAGAAGAGTGAACTAAGTGGCGGCAAGACTTTGCTGACAATAAACCTCCCTGAAAACATAAACCCCCTTAATTATGTAACTAAATTAAATTTGGGGTAATTGCAAGACTGTTTTTGTTTGTTTATTTGTTTGTTTTAATGCCAGAAGAGCTGTAGCAAGGGCTTTGGTATGACTTACAGCATTGTACACAAAACCCCTTAATATAAACTTTTGTCTTAATAACACAAATCCATTTGTTCTAAAAGGTTGCCATTTTGACTTGGACAGAAAAGCTTAATTAAACAGACACTTTCTGCTCATTTTCATCTTGTGAGTTTTTAAATGACAGAGCCAAAAATGAGCCCCTGCATTGACTAGCTTGCTAGTATTTAAAATCGCAGAACTTACTAGTGCAAACAGAAGTTCAAGCTCTTTCTATAAAAGCTAGCAAAAGGATAAACACTGCTCTCTCTGGCAGCTTTTATTGTTTGCATCCTAGCTTTACAAGTAAGAAAGTGAGGATTTGAGAAACCAGCATTAAGGAATGAAAAGTGCTCATTCAAGCAGCCCTAAGTAATGAGTGTAAATGAAAAATTCCACTTCTCCTAGGCCCTGGACTATCTTTGGGTGAAAAATTTTAAATTGTAGGATGATAGGAGCATAACCATTGGTACTTTCAGTTCAAGTTGCTTCACAGTCTTTCCACACTTTACTAGTCCATAACCCTTTAAAATAATTTCTTAGGTGACCCATCATGGTATTCTTGCATCACTATACAATTCTATTTCCTTTTGTTGAGTGCTGGAGCAGTGTGGTGAACTTCAGAGCTGTGGTGACGGATATGGCACGATCTCTGTGCAGCTCCTGCTGGGTTTGGCAGAGGGCAGCTCTTCCCATGATGGATGTGGGAAAGTGGCCCTGATGCTGGTGGGAGCTCCTGTTCTGAAATTCTGCAGGGATAAGGCTGGCATTGTGTCTTGCCTTCTGGACAGTGGAGTGCAGCCTATGTGTAACTTTTAGTCAACACAGGCACGCACAGATAATAGACCATTTCAGCTGCCTCTGGGAGCTTCTGTTATAATCTGCCAGAAGATTCTTTCTGTGGTTTAAACTCTGACATATGAAGAACGCCAATACTTTATATAGACAAAATGTCAGTTATGTGCCCTCAGGCAGGAAGTTAAAAATGATATTACCCTGTTGATGGATCTGGGTTTAGATAGCTTCAGCTACAGTAAGTTTCATTTAAACTCTGAAGATGGCTGTGCCAGTCAGCTAAAATAAAATTTGCAGGGTGTCACTGGTTTTTCACTGATTTCAAAGTGTTTTGAATAAATTACCAGGGAGAAAAATAATTTTCTTATAGGGATTATTGCCCAGTGCAACAGTAATGGGCAGCCACCGTGCCTTACATAATGCAGTGGGATGAATGAGCTGCTACCCAAACTCTGCTGACCTAAAGTCTGATGGTGCTCCAGTGGCTTCATTGGTATTCGATTGTGCAGTGTTACTGAGTCTGCTACAGATAGTGACCCATACTGTAAAAGCTCTTGATGTCTGTAGCCAGCACTGCAGGAAAATTGCTGCTGCCCTGGGGAAAATTGTGTGTGATGATGAACCTCAGGGCAGGGCTGGCAGTGCACTCTCTGGTGCCACTGTCAGAGTATCATGCCCTGAGACAGGCAGAGTCAACAGAGGACAAAAGTCTCAATATCAGAAGCCAATAAAAAACCACATGCATCTTATCCACAAGATGAAATCAATGTGTTGGCAAGAGTTGCTGAAAACAAACAGCAAAAAAAAAAAAGTGCTAACCACAAAGTGCCCAATTCTTATTTACAGCAAAGCATCTTTCTATCCCTCTGGCATGTGTAACTGATTCTCAAAGCAGAGGATACTGTGATCACTAACACAGCCAATGCATAGCTCTGTTAGTTTAAAAATGAGATTTGAAGCCCAAACAAGTAGCATTTTGCTGATTTTGATGTTTCTTATGAATTTAAAACTTGTTAAAAAATTATGACACTTCAGTAGCAGCTTTAAATTATGAATTGGAATTTAGGTTGGAAGTTAAACTGCTTCAGTCAACAAAAGTTTCCAGGGACAGACAACTGATGTTCCATAGTTGGAAAAGACCATGAAGTGTCAGCCTCTGTGAAAAATCCTCTCTCCAGTTTTAGTCAAACTATTAGCATCCAGGGTTCCTTGGTTGGTGAAGTCCAAAGTCAGTGAAGAAATAGAAACCCTGGTCCAGATTTTTATCTTACTCATACTAGTGTAAATCTAGGCAAATTCTCCTCAAATCAGTGGAGTTATTCCAGGCATACATAAGCTTAGCCAGTATCAGAATCTGATCCTTTTATTTTTGGGCTACTGGAATTCCCAAAGTAAATGATGTGGACAATCGTACAAATTCCTGTTATGGAATGAAGAAATTTTCTAGTAATAACCACATCAGTCAGATCAGGAAGAAAAAGAAGAGACAGATAGTAGATAATGAAGAAGGCTAATGAAAAAAAAATGAGCTGGGTGGAGAAAAGACAACTTCATGAAAATCTACAGTGACATAAACAAATTCCTTAAGACTGCAGCCAAGTATAACTTGGGAAGCAAAGACAGAGATAAGACCTGTATGAACTGAATAAGTTGCTTTTCATGGTGTCACCGGTCTGGGCATCCAGTGGTTGCAAGTATGGCACTACTGAACACTTTATTACCTAATCTGCCCTAGCTGTTGCCTGTTGTGCCAGTTCTTAGGACTGCATGAATTCAAAGAACAGCCAGAGCCTGCATCCACTCCTTCCTTATGTCTGACCATAAAGAAATGTTAGATCTTCTGTTGGCATCAGTTACTGGGAAGTCAGTTGCAACTTCAGTTTTGTCCCTAAACTCCTAACTATGGACATACAGCAGATGAAGTTATTTGGTAATTATTGAAAAACTCCTGCAAATCTTGTTATCTTCTACAGATCAATGTGAAATTGTCTGTCTGCTTCTCTTTCCACTAAAAATAACATTTCTGAAGTTTGTCACTCATCTGTGAATCAAGAAAATTATAAAAATATGCAGAACTCTATGTTCTAATATATGCTGAGTACAAGGCCTAAAATTGTATCTTCCAATAGTAAGCTATATTTTGGTTATATCTGTGGTAGTGTAGGATGTATTCACATAGCATTTTATGTAATTTATGCAGAAGGATTTAAGTAGAGTAGTGTTTCTCATGCTACAAAGCTGTATCAAAGAATCTTTCCTGCGTGGGTGAGCAGGATCCTCTCTCTGGCTTACCAACGGGTCAGCGGGTATTCTCTCAGCTCCCTGAAGGGACAAAGAGGATAAAACTAAACCTGGCCAGAGTAGATGGCTTCACACTGTGGGATTGATGCTACAGCCTTCCTGTGATGTGCTATACCAGGAACTCGTCCAGAGCAGAGTGCTTTGCCTCTGCCTGCATCTGCTTTGGGGAGGTTGTAAGTGAGCATTGATTAATGTGGTATAATTTCATTGATGCATTCCCAGATCCAGTTACCACAGAAAATCATTATTTTCTGAATCACTTCCTGCTGTAACACAAAACTCAGCTGAATGGAGCAAGAGCTGGAGAAGAGGGATACCAGTGGCTAGACTTATTTTTGAGTGATTTCACTTTCATGAAATAATCTGCATACAGTAATGAAAATCTAGGCCTGCTCAAAAATCTCTCTAGAAATCATGGGGGCCCATTGAAGTGTGTGTGTTGGACAATGGCTCATTTAAAATGAGTAAAGCTTGCTCAAGTGTTCACAACTTGCAACTTTGCAACAAGCTGGAGAAAGAGGTCTCAGTCCTTAGTGGTTTTTGCTGCATGACTAATTCTCAGGACACTGTTTTACCTTTAGAAAGATAGATTTGGCAAGTGATAAAAAATCCTGATGCAGGTGACTGTGGGATTAGTACAGAAACCCAGTGCTACAAGACAGGCAGCTGACCATAACACTTGTGTGCACCTTTTAATGGAGCCATAGGTGGTTGGAGAACTGGACAACCAATTTCAGCATCTGTCTTCCACTTGGTACTTATTTTTGCCAAACTGTTTTTCCTGGGAAGCAGCCCTAATGAAGTGAATGTCATTAAAAGCTCTTCCACAATTGCTATTATTTCTGAAAGTCAGACAGTCATACCATGTAGAAACACACAGGGCAGCAGAACTTTTTTCATGACCTGAAGGCAAACAGTCTTCCCATGGCAAACATGGCCAGGAATTTTTAAAGTAGCCCCTGGGACAGGATATGAATCACAGCTTGGATGAATTTTGGGGTGGTGCGTGAGTGGGACAGGATATACGTAGTTATATCTACGCAGGAGGAGAGTTGTGGCTAGAAGGGGAATAATCATTTCCTCAATGTAATCAAGGGCAAAACTGAAGGGTCTGAGACACTCTTCAGCCAGCACAGGGGTTTACAGAAAGAGATTTTACCAGGGCCTGTAGTGACAGGACAAGGTCTGATAGTTTTAAACTGAAAGGAAGTAGATTTAGATTGGACACATAGAAGAGATTTTTTTATAGTGAGAGTGGTAAGTCACTGTCACAGGTTGCCCAGAGAAGTTGTGGATGCCCCATCCCTGAAACGGTTAAAAGCCAGGTTAGATGGGGCTTTGATCAATACAGTCTAGTTGAAGGTGTCCCTACTCACAAATGAGGGTTGGATTGGATGATCTTCAAAGGTCTTTTCCAACCCAAACCATTCTATGGTTCTATACAGCTACACCAAGGTATTACTAAAAACTCCCCTGGCTCCTTTCTCATCTTTCTTCCTGGATATTGTTATTTTTCTGGGACATGCTTTTCAGATGGTTAGTATGTAAGCAAAAGAATGAAATGTAAGGTTAGATATGAAAAGTTTTTGTACACATTCAAATTTATATATTATGTTCTGATGATTATATGGTTAATTTTCTACATCACTTCCATGGAAGAGAAACAGTAAAGTGTTGTTAATGAGAACTTATCTTTGAAAAACTTATGAGAATCCTGGGAGCAGGGAATGGGAGCAATTGTTCTATTCCAGTTGCCCTGTAGAATGCTCAGACTGCATGGACCCAGAGTTGTCCTGATCCGTTCTTGCTGCTGTGTCTCTGTGCTCTACTCACATTCAGAGATTTTTTGGCTCTTTATGGCTTTTGAGAAATTCTACCAAGTGTTGGTAATACCAAAGGTATGCTCTGATCAACTTTTCCAGAGTTAGGAAGGTTCCAGAGGTCACCTGTTCCAGAGGGGAGGGTTCAGAGATGGCCTCACACACTCTTTTTTATTGCTTTGAATATATTTATTGTAATCACATGTACTATTTTAAGGAAACTTCCAGATCAGCAGTTTATATGAAAATGCCTGAATTGTACACTTGTCCAAATCCAAGGCACGTTACTCACTTGCTGGAGTCTCCAGCAGAGATAGTGTTGGGGGGACAACTGAGAGACAAAGGGTGGGCTGAAGGCCTGATGTTCAGGACAGCAAATTGCCTTGGGGAGGCAAATAAAGCTAACTGGCTTGTTGTTGCCCTATGCCTATGAATTCCTGCAAAAACCTTAAATGGGGACTAAGGCAAATCTCTTATATTTCTATAGGCTAAGTCTCAGGCTGAAATCTTGATGTCCTATTTTGTGACAGCTTCCAGGGAAATGAGGCTGTCAGACATATCTATATCTATACATATACACGTACCTCGGGGTGAGGAAACTGCTAGACATCTCCCTCAAACATTGCCCTGTTGAAGTCTGTAACTTCTGTGGGGAGACAGAAAGAAACAGATTAGTCTTCAAACAACAGAAACACAGGGAGAAAGCCTTTGCTGGCCTAGAGATTGTGATCTAGACATAAACAGTAATTTGCTTCAGCATTAAAATGTATACCCAACTGAAATTTAATTTGCTGCAGGCAAAAATTTGCTCATATAATTCATAACTACCTACATAAGTACCTCTTTTAGCTTCCTGTTTAAGGGTTTATGAAGATTTATTTCCTGTCCTCTCAGTTTGACATTCTAACCAAAATGGCCGCTTAATTCCAATGTTCCTGCTAATTTGTCTATTTGTTGTGGTTTTAACCTCAGTTTGACTGGTTTTTTTAGGGTTTGTTTGGATTAATATTAATAGCTATTTAGTCTTAGTGGCACTGTAAGTCAGAGAATTACCTCTACTTCAAGTTTAAGGAATAGGATAATAAACCTGATTAAAATAATTAAGGGTAGTGGAAATAATACTGTCAGGGAATATAGTTAAAAAGACTCTTAGGCATAACCAAAATAGAAAGTTCTAACCCTGTTTCAACCCTGGAAATAAATAAAACCCCTAATCCTCTGAATTCTGGGAACCATATAGGAAATTGGGAATTGTATCTCTTTTATGATATTAAGAACAAAGGTCTTCCTTCTTGGGGGCATATCACATGGCTCACTTTTGGGAAGACACATCTCCTCCTTGCTGTGTAAACATGGGTATGCATAAGGAGCCACTTGATACAATCCAGGATGGAAATTGTAGGTGTAGTTCCCTACTAGTTCATACATGAGGACTGATCAGATGGTTAGCTTAACCCATTTCAAGGCGGGCTGCACCAGCATGATGATAAATCTCCTCTGTCTGTTCTCAAAAACCACTGCATCCTTCAGCTACCCCAGCTATTGCCAGTCCAGCTGTGTCCTCTCGGTCTCTCCACCTTCTCCAGTCTGGGCTTGGCCTTGGTCTTTGTCTCAGACTTTGCCTCCTGTTGCTCTAAGACAGCTTATTGTAAGGAGAATTCTGTTGCATTTTGTGGTACTCAATGAGTCTTATAATGTATCTGAACTCTTAGGTTCTGCTGTGTTTTCTTTATTCTTTGCTTGATGAGAAATTATTTGTGTAAAATAATTTAACAAGAATATGGAGTTTTTTTTTTCAGCTGTGGATATTTCTGAATGTTTAAGTATGGGGAGAATAAGGCCAGAGAAGGAGTCCTTTATACGGAGTAGTGAAAATAGAGCTACCCATAGTTTTATTGCTGGTCTTTGAGGAAATTTTTCCTACCTATCCTATAGCCTCCTCTATATGTTGAACCTAGGCAAAAAGAATGCCTCAAAGACAATTGACAAGACCTTGGGGATGATGTGAGCTAATCTATAGCACAGATAGGCCTGATATCCTCCAAATATCTTGTGCTGCTTTGATGTTCGGACAGTTTGCCTCTTAAAAGCTGAAGTTTCCATCTGAAAGTAAGGAAAGGTTCTTGCATCTAACCAGGGATACAGAAAGGGTTATTAATGAACACTGCTTTCAGAATACACAATGAATTCAGCACAGAGGAGGCAGTTATGTGGAAATCTTCAAGAAAAGATGATGATTATATGCCTGGAGATGACTCAGGATGCATAAAACTGCCTTTGAGCATTGTTACTGAGTTATAAGCATTCTTTACTTTTAAGTGTTGTCCAAGTTCTAGGCAGCTGTTGTGGCAGTAGGTGGGCATATTTAGTATTGATACTTGGTGCTGTTACCCAGTGTTAGAGTCCAGCTTCTGTATCGAATTTCTTATCCAATGCAATGCAATATAAAGATGTAGGGGAAAACAAGGCAAAGAGTGATCCAAGGGAACTGTTAAAGGGACTTGCTCTTCGCCATTATTATTTACTTGACTTAGTTTCTCCTATTGGAAGAGATTGAAACTATCTCAACATAGTTTCTGGCACTTTCACCAGTAGTATGGTGAAAGTATAGTGAAAAGTTATTGTGAAAACACTAATGTGTCAGCTGCTGCAGGGAGATAATGAAGGAGAGCAATAGGGTGAGAAGGATGGGTATCTTTCCCTCTCCACCATCCTTGCAAAGGTGACTTTAGCTTTGTGTCCTTCCTTGAGGTAAGGGTGAGAAATCCTAATATGTTTTTTTTCAGTAGGCTTTCTTCAGAACAGGAGATTTCATGCTGGGAATATAGCTGGGTAGGACTAGTGCATCTGGGGTGGGTGTCTGGTCTTTAAAGGAAGAAGATCTGGGTCCATTGAATGATGCACTAGCTATTTCAGTCTGAAATTTCACCAGTTGCTCATGACCCTTCTCACAATCCTGGAAGGGCATGGGTTGTATTCACAAGTCTTGGTTTAAGGCTCATGGATAAGCAGTAGATCTGACATAAGCTGCTCTGCCATGCCTCAGATTTCATAATCGCAGGACAGTTGGATTCCTGACTGGCTGCTTTAGGCAGGAATTTTGGGTTCCAGTTTTCGCCGGACGTGTCAGAGACATGCTGGCACTTTGAGATGTTGATTTCATTACTGTCTCGCATAAGGATTTCTGGTTCGGTTATTGTGTTTTGTAAGTGATCTATAGAGCACAGGATTAACTTTAATACCCACTAGAGTAATTATCAAAGCATGTGGTATCCTGATGACACACTTACAGCTTCACAAGAACGGATAGATGCTCTGCTGACTGTAGGCCAGAAAATTAAAATCTTCAGTCAGCTGTAAAGAAACTCCTCGTATCTCCTCTCTTCAGGCATATGCATAATTTCCAAGTTTGGCAAACTGCCTGTCAGGGAAAGTTTGGTACGGTAAAAATTTGGGATTCTAGCCATTATGGAGGTACATATTGCAAATCCACCCTTTTTCCTGTCCAGTCAGGAGAGTTTAAGTCTTTTGAGTAGACTTGTGTGTTGCTTTCACAGGATTCAAACACAGCACCCTGGATTCGAGTGACAGCTGGGCCAGGCCCAGGTGTTTGAGGGTGACCTCATAGTCACTGAAACAAGGGAATCAAATGCCTTGTTGTTCAGCTCCTTGGAGCTGCTGTCATCATCACATGAAGGGAAAGAGCAGTCCTGAAAGGGAGATGGTGCAGGAGTGGGATACAGCCTCACAGAGCTAATTAGTGTCAGCAGTGAGACAGGCATCAAAATGGCAGGGTGTCTGGGACTTTCAGAAGCTTCCTTCAGAAGTACACATACTGCATGAGCTCCTCTGCACACACGCAGAGAGATAAGGGGAAGGTTTATAAACATGTATCCTTTATGTGCCTTCCGTGCACCTCAACCCTTGTGTTCCTTGTGTGTCTTGGTGGACTCCTACCAGATGACTTCTAATTTTTGAAGTTCTGCATGTTGTGGTTCACAACAACTCCATTCAATGCTAAGGGGTTGAGACAGAGTGGCTGGAAAGAAGCCTATTGGAAAAAGGCCTAGGGAGTGCTGGTGTATGCCAAGCCAATGGTATCCTGGCTTGTATTAGCAATAATGTGGCCAACAGGATCAGGGCAGTGACTATGTCCCTCTACTGAGCACTGGTGAGGTCACCTGGAATCCTAGGGTCAGTTTTGGGCACCTCACCTCAAGAGAGACATTGAGGGGCTGGAGCGTGTCCAGAGAAAGGTAGTGGAACTGGGGAAGAGTCTGGAGTACAAGTCTGAGAAGGAACATCTGAGCTGGGGTTGTTCAGTGTGGAGAAAAGAAGGCTCAGGGAGGACCTTATCTCTCTACAGCAACCTGAAAGATGGTCGTAGAGAGGTGGGAGATTTGTCTTTTCTCCCAGGTAACAAGGGACAGAACAAGAGAATATGGCTTCAAGTTGCATCGGGAGAGGTTTAGGTTGGATATTAGGAAAAATTTCTACACTAAAAGGGTGGCCAGACATTGGAACAGGCTGTTGAGGGAAGTGGTGAAATTATAATCCTTGAAAGCGTTCAAAAAATGTCTAGATGGGGCACTTGGGAAGATAGTTTAGTGGTGGACCTGGCACTTCAGTTAATAGTTAGACTTGATGACATTTGATGTCTTTTCCAACCTTAATGATTCTATGATTCTGTGATTTTTTACTGTGTNAAGGGGTTGAGACAGAGTGGCTGGAAAGAAGCCTATTGGAAAAAGGCCTAGGGAGTGCTGGTGTATGCCAAGCCAATGGTATCCTGGCTTGTATTAGCAATAATGTGGCCAACAGGATCAGGGCAGTGACTATGTCCCTCTACTGAGCACTGGTGAGGTCACCTGGAATCCTAGGGTCAGTTTTGGGCACCTCACCTCAAGAGAGACATTGAGGGGCTGGAGCGTGTCCAGAGAAAGGTAGTGGAACTGGGGAAGAGTCTGGAGTACAAGTCTGAGAAGGAACATCTGAGCTGGGGTTGTTCAGTGTGGAGAAAAGAAGGCTCAGGGAGGACCTTATCTCTCTACAGCAACCTGAAAGATGGTCGTAGAGAGGTGGGAGATTTGTCTTTTCTCCCAGGTAACAAGGGACAGAACAAGAGAATATGGCTTCAAGTTGCATCGGGAGAGGTTTAGGTTGGATATTAGGAAAAATTTCTACACTAAAAGGGTGGCCAGACATTGGAACAGGCTGTTGAGGGAAGTGGTGAAATTATAATCCTTGAAAGCGTTCAAAAAATGTCTAGATGGGGCACTTGGGAAGATAGTTTAGTGGTGGACCTGGCACTTCAGTTAATAGTTAGACTTGATGACATTTGATGTCTTTTCCAACCTTAATGATTCTATGATTCTGTGATTTTTTACTGTGTTCTGCAGGAACAAAAGCATTTTGTCATTAATGCTTCAGCAGGTGAAGAGAACAGGATTGAGCTCATCTGAACGCTGGGCTGTTGTTTATACCTTGTCATCATCTGGAACTTAGGGGAGGACAGAAATTCTCTCGTGTCTCAGATCTCCCACTTAAGTGGTGAGGACAGACTCGGTTCTGACTGTGCTGTGGACTGTGCATATAAAGCTGTTGTCCCAAATGGTGGTCTGTGAGGGCATGGCTTAAAGCTGGCACACAGAGCCATGCTTTCCTAGGAGATCTGCTAAATGTTTGACAGTAATGGCGATTGATAGCGTGTAAGTAATGCTGGGAGTTAACAGTGGGGCAAGGTCCAAAACAGTTTGGAAACCATTGCCTTGGAACATGTACTGAAAAATGAGAGCTGTGATTTATCATTTCCTTCAGAGGAAAACATTTTAGGCAATTCTGACATAAAGCAGTTAGCTGTATCAGATACTTGTGAAGATAATCTGGTGTTTGCTATCATATCTCTCTTCAGCAGATGGTAAAGGCCAGGCACTAATTAAGTAGAAGCTGGAAAGCTGGGAAAAAAAAAGGAAGGAAAAAAGCTTTAGGTTGACAAAATGCTACATTGTGCAATAAATAGCATCTTATTTATTATTTCTGCTAACAATTATGGACTGGAATGAGACCTCTCATAAGGAGTAGATCATGTCTCCATCTGTCTACTGCTGGGTTATTACTCTTGCATTTATAGCAAGTAGTTATGGACTTGTTAAAAACAGATCATGAAACAGTATGAGGATTAGGACCAAACTTTAAGAGCCGTTTCTCTACTCTACATGAGGATAATGGCTGCTCATGGGACCAAGATACTAATCTGTTTGCAGCTTTTCTAGATCCTCTTTAGAAAGAATACTGTTATGTTCCTAGATAAACCTCTGCAGACTCAATCAGAGGTTGAAAAATGAAAGTTAAAATGAACTTTATGAATCAACAGATCAGAGATACGGGGTCTGTGCCAGAGAATATATGAAAAATGAGCACATGAAGGAAGAATGCAAGTTAGTAAAAAATAATCAGAAATATTTTTCAGTTGAGGGTTTGATTCAAAGTTCTCTGAAATTTGTGAATACAAAGTTATTAAACCAGCTTTGGCTAAGCCTTCCACTGTCCTCCATCTTTCCAGAGGGCAGACTGGAATTACGGTGTGGGTGCAGAGCCTGGGCTGTTTGGAGCTGTTTGGGCTGTTTGGAGGTGTGGAGATACAGGATTCTGGATTCTGAGGCATTGCAAAGCTCTTGGCACAGCTCTTAGAGTCAAGGCCCCAGAAATGGGGCAGTGCAAAACTAGGTTTGAATGCTCTAGGCTGCATTGAAGAAGAGAAATGGAAACAAAATAACTGGCTGAAAATCTGTACTGAAAGGACATATTTTTCCATGGAAACAATTAAGAAGTGAACTAAAAGTAAAAACATTTTTCAGTGTTTCTAGTGATCTACCTAACAGATATTCCTTTTTCAGAAGGCATGGAAGCAAATTCTGTTTTATCTCAGTAAAATGCAAACAGATTTGCCTTGTTATTTAATATATTTTCATTTTCCTGTATGTTGAGCTATGCTTTAAAAAGGTTAGATTTTTCTTCACTTTTTATTCCTCTTGGCCTCCAGAAACAAATACCTTTTTTTTTTGTTTGGTTGATTGCCCTT
>WBMV01004288.1:297918-344235 GCA_013396655.1 Campylorhamphus procurvoides | reverse complement strand
CCTTTTTTTTTTGTTTGGTTGATTGCCCTTTTTTTTTTTTTTTAAATTTATGCACATTATTGACATTGCACTTAAGTGTTTGACTCACTTGGGAAAACTTAACATACCAAGAAATATTTATCAGTTGTTATGCAGATCTAGATCAAATATTTTTCCTTGTATAATAAATTGGTTTTGTTATTATAAAATATGTGCCTTTATTGCATACAGCTGGCCTTTCTTTAGTTGTCCATTTCTGTGGGCAGTCTTGTTAGCCTGTTCAATGAGTTTCTGATAGTTTCAGGATGGAACATGTGGAATTTTTTGAAATTTCACAATTATTGGATTATTTTGTGTTGCTTAACTGAGTAATTGGAAATACCATGTGGTCTGTATTGATTAATAAAACATATGATCCCTTAGCTTCCCGTATATCTTAATTTGTTTGTCTCAAAATACTGGCAAAACATACAAGCTGTAATTTCCATGGAGTAGCAGTTAGCTTAGACAGAGAAAACTAGGTTCAGAGTAACTAGCAATACTAGCTCTGCAAGGAATTTCTAGCTGGCCATGGTCCTCATGCCCCGCCAGTCTCCTCATAGGTTTTAAAGGTATAAATAGAGAGACACTGGCATATCTCTCTTCCTGCCCTTCCAAGCTTCCAGAAGGCATGACTCCTACTGTGCTTTGTTGCTATAGAAAGGTCTGGCTCAGGGTTTGACAGCTCAAAAGACTGCATAGGAAAACAGGTCTTTGGTGGGGATTAAAAATGGCTATCAGTCTCTCTTTCCAAAAGAGATCAGAAACCTAATGGCATTGATGAACAAGACTTCAGTGCGGCAAGTGACTTTGGCTGGAGATCCTAAAGAAACTCTGAACACCAGATGTTTTGAGAAAAGACTTGTCCTTTCTTCATTGTTGTTACTGGCAATCTCCTCCTTCCTGCCCTAAGTATGGGATAAAATGCCACATTTTTGAAGTGTTAGTAATGCCATGGGATGATAAAATTTTTGACCTATCAGACTAGAAATTCAGAGGAAACCCACTTCTATTTAGACTCCTACTTGAAATTCTGCATTTTCTTCGGTGTAATTTTGCTGTTTTATAATTCTCCATCTTCTTTCCCAGCTGTGTTAAGGGGCTAGAATCAATGTCTAGCCAGTAAGGACTTTAACAAAGAGGAAAATGTTTACAGGAAAGAAATCCTTTTTTCTGTAGTGTGTAAAGATCCTTTTGAATGCTCTCTTTTTACCACTTCCTTTGCATTATTTTTAGACTTTCTCTGGTTTATCTTTGCAATTTCTCATCCTCCTCCTTGCAAGGCTTATGTTCATCAACTTCAGGGGACAGGCAATTACTGGTAGAACTGCTGAATTTTTTAATGTTTATTTTTATTTTTTAATAAGGAATAGTAGTCTTGTATTAAATCCAATTAACTTCTTTAATTTTTTCATTTTTTGCTATGTGAAACTCTGATGGTTTAGCATGTCACTTGTTGGTACTCTCTTTAGCATATCTTAAAGATGTGGAGTTTTATTCTAATTGCTCTTATTCCTGCATAACAAGTTTCCTTCCTAATGTGGAATTTGGAAGGGCTCTTTTACTCAAGGAGATTCCTGTTATTACAGAAGCCATTGACAGGCTATAATGTGTTTAATTAAATTCTTTGATATTGTGTGAAGGGAGATGGATATTGTGAAAGGAAGCTCTACCCCGATTTCTCAGTTCTACTGACCATTAGAGTAAGCCCTCCAATTTTAAGGGGTGAATGTAGAAGTACAGGGGTAAAAATCTGGCTGCATCTGGAGGGTGAAGAGGGGGCTAAGCCACAGTCTCAGCACTTTGCTGTTGTCAGCTCTTGGTGGACCTCACTAGAAAGGTCAATTTTAAGGAAGAATTTTGAAAAGGACAGTGAGACAGCTGCTCTGAAGTGCAAGCACCAATGCAGAGAAAAAAAGAAGGTATGGTATTTGTTTGAAAATCTAACAACAGATTACTGCAGTTTGCAATGGAACCATTGAAATGGGCCCATCTCCTGTGTTTCATTTGTCTTCTCAAATATTAGGTGGGAGCTGCCAGGCAAGCTGGAGTAGGCAGAGTCTGATTTTGCAAGTGAAAATGCGTAGCTATAGCTGATTATATAGAGAACAATATGCAGGTAATATAATCTATAAAGATTACAGGAAGGAAGTAGCAGAAACTGCCAAAACTGTCCCCCATTTACTTATTTTTTTATTGTCTTCTATGTATCTGAAATTGCTAAAGGTGATTGCAGGAAACAGGGAAGAATTGAGGTTTTGCTTTTAAGATTGTGAGGCATTTACTATACTTGCGTTAGTGTTTTTGGTAAGTACAGGTGTTGAGGACTTAGTGCTTCCTCCTTTTGGCAGCATGTTTAGCACATATGTTATCTTGTAGATGTAATTTTCCATCTCAGGGTTTTCTTTTCCTTGTGTGAAAGTGGTGGAGTGGTTGTGGTTTCCTGAGACTTCTTTCCTGACCTTAGGGTTAGAGCTAGTTCAAATCAACACCCAGATACTACGCTGGCAGCATTTTCCCTATCCACACCAGCATGGGCAATATAAAAAAAAAATCTGTAGCTGATAAAAGCCACTTCATAATCTTATTTGCTTCGTAATCATTCAGTATGGATAACCCTGAACAGAGTAAGACAAATAGGAACTAACAGAGAAAGCAAAAAATAACACTACTTGTGAAACTGAAGAAGGGGGAAAAAGGAACTTTTATGGCATGTTTACAATACAGTCAATGAAGCAGTTCAGCTTAACTAGTCTGTCTCTTCAGAGTAGATAAAAGTTCTGGGAGTATATAGGAGCCCAAACAAATTTTCTTATAATAATAATATGATGTAATGATATATATGATATAATATGATAAAAATAATTGCAGATTCACAGCAGTTTGGTGACCCCAGCAAGTGACTTCTTTGTGTTGCCAACAGTAAAACTGCTGACTGGAAACTTGCCAGCTTACTACTGTGCCTGGGAATGACTTTTTTTCTATTTAATTTTGTTTGATAAATACATATTCAGTTGTTGCCATAATAAAATGCCATAGAAGTCCCAGTTGTAGGATCTGCTTAATGCAGTCTGTCCTGTGTCACCTGCTGTGCTTGCCTGATGGATGCCATACTTCCATTCAGGAGTTCTCCCTCGTAACTACAAATGTGTGAACAGAAAAGCTTTTCCAAGTGCTCTTATTTACAGTCCTGGAAAACGGACTGAGATCAACACACAAGGTCACGAAGTGCCTAGGGAAAACAGTAGCACTTATTTCCAGAGAGATCACAGTGGCATGGCTTATTACTCACTCACAAGCTTCATGTGACATTGTCATTTAAAATGCATTCTCTGGTCTATCCAGAGCTGGTTAGCAATTCAAGGTATGTGCCTTTCATGGACCCAAGTTGTTCATATGCTCTGTAGAGCATTGATTTCAATTGGCTTGAAACAACACAGCATTTGGTAGTTGGATTCTATTTCATAAAAAGATACATATGCCTAAAAGAGTTGACTAACAGTGTGGTTTAATGGAATGAGAGGAGTAAATAAATGTTCTCCAAGCATGGACTATCTCAATGAAGGAAATATAGTAGAAAACCAAGGGTCTGGGTTTTATGGCTTTAGTAGTTAAATCTTATCCACAAAAAAATAATCCTACTGACTTCAACGGGAGTAGCAACACATGTGGCTGCATTAATCTTGGAGGAGTAACAGAATCAGACCCAAAGTGTATACCTGCTAGTTTTTGCTTAAAGAGGCATTGTTTAAAACAAGAATAGGGGGAAAGCCCCTCACTTAGTAGAACAACACCAACCAACCAACTAACCAACCAACCAAAAAACCTACCAGAAAAATTGCTTTATTCTTAATTTAAAATAAATCAGCAGTCTTGGACCTGAGAGTCTGTGCTCTTGCAGGATTCATCTGCTTTAGTGATCACAGGCCATGGTTATGCATCCATGTGATAGATGCCACATTAAAACGTACCATAGATCATACCCAGAATGTATCAAGATCTGAGTGTGCATAAATGATAAATGAGCCTACACAACTTCTAATATGGTAAGAATTTCTTAATGTGAAGGGAGAATCTTAGCATCAAACACAGTCTGAACAGAATTATACTAAGCCAAATAGTGCTGTAGTAAGGAAACAGTGACTTTGAATGCTCTTGTAGAGGTTTTAGAACATGGCTGGCTCAGGATTTGGCTATTTCTTCTCCAGAAAGGTTGTTCCTGCCAAGAGCAGATGTGGATGTTTCTGTACTGCAGCTTTGGATTGCTGTGGCAGTGATGTGAGGGTGCTGGGTGTGAGGGGAGAGGCCCAACATTCAGCAATGATCCTCCTTCCTGCTCTCACCTCTGTGGGTATAAATGAAAGGAGCTTGTTCTGCTGGAGCTGTAACACCAGCTGTCTGCCCTGCCTGTAGCTGAGGCCTATACTACTCACACTGTGCTACAGGTGTGTAGAAAAGGTGATTAGTGCACACAGTAATTTGCACAGCCTGTTCTCTAACCAGTGCAGCATAATCCCTTCTGCTGGAGAAAGGTACAGCCCTGGCTCTGTGGCAGGTTTATTTGCCTCTGTAGTTCTCAGTCAGACAAGTGCTTGTTTGCAAGATGGATAAACTGTGTCTGTAAAACTGGGCGTGAAGGATACTGTGAACTAAACAACCTGCCACCACTCTCTCCTATACTGGCATTTCAATGAGTAATGCTTCCTCGTCTCGTCTTGTGTTCAGCGGTCCTTTCCTGTGTGCTATGTGCATTCCTGTTGCTTAGTATCATTTGTTTTTATTTTGGTCTTTCTAGGAGAGGCTGTGTAGAAATTGGGCCCAATCTGGCTTCCTCTAAAGTCTGAAAAAATATTGGCCTTGAACCAGCAAAGCACTTACAGTCTGATAATGCTCCTATAAAATTCAATGGCAAGACTCCCACTCTCTTCAGCGGTGTAGCCCAAAGTGCTGGGATTACTCAGTTGCTTGAAGTTATGTATGTGCCTGAGTGTTCTGCTGTTTGGAGTCCTAACCAATAAAAGCAGGTCTGAAATCAGGGATTTCCATGGTTATTTATTGGGTTTGTTATCAGAAAGAAATGAATTGTGGGTCATTTCAGGAACTGAATAGAAATGTAAACTGGAAATTCTTTCCTGAACCTGAAATTCAAAGAGAAATTGATGCCTTTGAAGAGAAATCAGTGGAAATACTTGCAGGGTTCCAAAGACACAGCACAACTATGGAGTCCCATCGCCTTTGCTTGACTGTATTCAGCTCCTTTGGCTTCAGTGGTGTCAAAGTCTGTGAAGAACTGTAATTTTTTGGACTGTTTACAGTTATTTTAACATCCTCTTCCTTCTCTTTAGTCCACAGAGCAGATGCTTGCTCACTGTGTTTATCAAAGTGTCAGCCCAGTCTTGAGCTCCCAAGGAAGGCTGTGCAAAACTGCAGACTTTGGTATTGAAAGGTTCAGTGTAAAACCACTGCACTCCATGGGAAGTGGAAACATAATAGGCTTTGGACTGGCCCAAATCAGCATCATTCAGACAAAATTGTGGCCTGTGACAGCTGTAAATTGATTGTTTCATATTGCTCTTGTTTAAACTGCAGTTCATAACATCTTAACAATGAGAAATTTTGTGTATGCTGGCGTCATTGAAGTTTTACCGATGAATTCTTCTGAGGCATGGTTTTGTCCATAATATATAAGGTTTCTTGAAAATCTGACTCCTCAGTAGTCTAGTTTCCAGGTATTTTACAACATAGTGTGACCACACTAATTAAACAACTATTTATTAAATTTTGGTTTTGCATAAGCTAATGTGCAAAAATACATGTACACATAACTATCCACTTCCCATAAAAAATTGACATTTCAGACAGTGATACAATTATTGCATATAACTGTGGTACCTTCAACTCTGTATCTGATGGATGACTGCAGCTGCAATTTGTAGAGAGGCCTTTGAGTCCTGTGCTGTTGAAAACCATGCCCTTAAAATCTGGCACTATCAAAAAGAAGTGATTTAAAGAAAGTTCAGGATGTTCAGACAATCATCGATCCTCTTCAGCAATTGTTCTGCTTTTGAGTCTGCCCACAGAAAATGTATATTTATAAAGAAAGATTATATTTGTATAAACAATATGCCTAATCTCTAATAACAGTACTTCCAAAAATAAAACCCCATCAATTAAAGAAAAAAAATTTGCAGGTTTGATGCCATCATTTGCTTGCATAACACCACCACTACAAATCTGCTTGTACAGACTGCTTTTTCAGTGGAAATGCTGAACTGCAGTCCTTGGAAATATGCCTTCACATGAGCTAGGAAGTAATATACCCCACTAAGCAGGCAGGTAGCTGCCAAACTGGAACTCACGGTTCAGGTCCTAGCTGTATTTCTGTTTCGCTGCATGACCTTGGATATGTTCGCTGAGAGAAGAGGGAGTGGGTTTTACTGCACCAGCTCTTCTGCATTTACTTCCTTTGTGTGTCCCTGTCTGCTAGGGAATAACAGAACTCAGACGAACTCATGAGACTTCCCCATCACAGGGGCTGCATTCTTAAAGGAAGAGGAAGCCCCGTACATAAATTATGTGTACTAATATACTGTTCATCCCACACTCCCTGTGATGTCCATAATCACCCAGCAGGGCTCAGCATGTGTTTCAAGAAAACATGAGCCACCCTAAGTCTAAATCAGTGTGTCCAGTGCCTTTGCACTACCTCAGTATTGACACTCAACCCATCGTGCTGTATGACAGTGAACAGCTGACAGAATAAATCAGAGACCCTGGATATGAAAAGAACTCACTTGACCTTACTTGACTTGACCTATAATGTCTTGTTGGCGAGGGAGGAGAGTAGGCTTTCTCTAGTAAAGTAATCATATCCTCTATAATTTTTCTTCTTCCTATTCAGAGCACACTATTGTGTGTGCATGGAGTAAGGGGATTTGTGAGAGAGGAAATGCCTTTTCCTTCTTGAAGGTTATTCTAGGAAACCACAGCGTAAATATTTATCAGTAGAAAGTATTTGCCCTGTGTAAAATATCTATAAAAAATAATCTTGTATAAAGTGCATTGGAGGGAGAGTGAGAAAGATCCAGTGGTTTATTCCTGAGCCTGATCATTATTTTGCACTGAATAGACTGAAGAAGTGTAAATTAAAATGTCATTAATGACTGTGTTTCTACAAATTATCACAGGGTGTTAACTTTGCAATCTAATAGGAAAATAATAACAAAAATGTACTGTGAGAGGGCTAGAAAACATGATAAATTTTTCAAAATTGCACACTCCAACTCTTCTGTATAGTGGAAATCTGACTTTACCAACCATGTGCATGCGGGAGAAGTATTCGAAACCTAAAGGCACATGAGGTCTTTGCTCATAGAAACTACCCTGTGCCAGAATTGAAGCTATTGAGAGAGTTGGCGAGCTAGACCATCAGGCATCTGTTTCTGCACCTTCCACAGGCATATATCAGATAGATGAAAGGGATGCTACTGAATGCTGCTTGGATAGTATTCTCATAGATTAAAAAATTATTGTTAGTACATTGCAAATTGGTTTGTGTTTTGCCAAACAGATTTGCTCTGTTTCAAGTAAAGTTATTACAATTGCAGTAGTGGCAAAAATATATAATAATTATTATTTTAGGTGATGAGGTATCCTAAACATGCTAGGCCCTGGGCAAATGAAAATCCTACAGAAATAGGAAATGTATATCAGTTTAGCAGCTGCAATCCTTACAAGTCCATACAGTCTGAGACACTATGAATTTAATTCCTTGTGCTGTGTTCATTATTCTATAAAAACAGCTTTTCTTTTAATTGAAGCTCTTGTGAATGTTGAAATAATTCAGTAATCATATAGCCAGAAATATAATTTTCCCACCCTGATTCATAGTGAATTATTAAATAATGCATACCAATAATCCCCACACTGGAATTTCTTACTGAGATTCATGAGATGCTGGACTTAGCTTTCAAATGTTTGAAATGATGGTATTCATGTATCTTTTATATAAAATTTTGGCATGTATTCTTTTTGTTTTTAAGCTTTGTATGCTCACAGTCATGCAACAGCTCTTCCTTTGTATTATGGATATATTTATGTTTACCTATTTGTTATTTGGTAATCTTCCCAACATATGTGATAATTTGATGTACAACATTTGAGTTACACAGGTGCCTACATTTTCTGGAAATAAAGTGCAGTAAAAGTCAATGTAGTTTGACACAAGTTCTGTCCTCATTTATCTGAAGTGAGCTGTAACTGTGCAAGAGTGATCTTAATAAATTAGCCATGCAGTCCGGAGAAATTCAACCCTACTTTTGAAGAATCAGTGGTTTGGTTTCATCCAGGGTGAGAGAAGTATTGCAGGTTTTGTAAGAGTCATTTGCACAGAAACATCACCTGTTACCTCGTTTAGAACTTCCAGAGGTAAGGCAATATTCATTAAATAGATTACATCACAGTAACAGTGAGAGTTTACAGTTTCAGGTATCTGATTTCCTTTCAGACACTTATTAATTCAACACCTTTCATCTTAGCAATTTTTTTAAACTTTTTAATTTATTTTTGGCTTAAGGAATTAAGGTTTTATCCTAGGATATCAGCTTGCTACTGCAGTTAAGAAAATGGGAGGCTCTTACTGGGTTTTCTACAGACAAGCTTCCACGAGCTTGGGTGAAGCTATGCTTATTTACACACATTGAAAATTTGGCTCAATGCCTGGATATGCGATAAAAGTAATCTACCTGCTCCTACTTTTTCAGATAGAGACATCCTGTGCATATCTATATCTTGTCTTTCTTCTTTCATTCCATTTCAGTCAAAGGGAGCCTTCAGATAAGGACAGCCAGCAGACATGAGTAGTGGAAAGCACTAAACTGATAGGACTTCAGCAGGGAGCTGCTCAGAAAGGAGTACTTGGAAATCTTTTTATAATGGCATAAGGTCTGAACAATGACAAAAGGGGCCCTTCTACCCCGGAATAGATGCTGAGGTATTTAGATGTAATTGCTTCATTTGCTCCACTGTTGTAAGCTTGTTTTGGAAAGATATTTTCAATTTTATGCTGGTTTATGGTAAAATACAAAACTTCTGTCTCCTGGAAAAACCATCTCTTTCCCCAGCTGTAGTGCCACATGTTGGTGGCAGTGAGCAGTCTCTGGATGACTGGGCTGCCTGAAAGCTTATGGTGTCCATGCCCCAGCAGTCTAGCAGCCTTTTTTTTCAGAGTACTCCCAAGTTTTCAGAAATTTGCCGGCATTTTTCATTTGGGCTTGGCATTGCAAACTGAACATCTTCACATTCTGCCACTGGTTTTCATTTAATTTTTTTTTTTTTTTTATTTAATAGGCAGGGTTTGCAGTCCCTGTCTCTGGGAAGTAAGACTTCTAATTTGCAAGTGATGTGGAATTGGGAGGTGTGTGCCCTGCGCTTTTCTGCTACGTGTCCAGGAGCATATTTTCTAATCTCTTTTCAACACAATTTATTTTGGAATTATGCACTTGAGGTTTCTGTGGAGCTCCTTGAATTACTCATTTATAACAATGCTGCAGGGTGTAAATCATAACTAATTTTCCAGATTTTTTTCCCAATGAAGCAACATTTACAAACTTAAAGTGGTATTTTCAGTTGCAAAAACATCCCTCAGTAATCCAGCTTTATGCTTGAAGACTTTAAAAGTTAGCTTGTATTTTGGATGATTCAGGTCTAATGGGAGTTCTTATTTTCTGCCATGTAATCTGAATCTTGGTATTTTCCTTCTGAGCCTAAATATAATTATCTGTTATGTTATACCAATTTTAACTGATTTACAGTAGGGAATTCAAGTGCAGGTGCTCAAAGAAAAGGGAAAAACCAGAAATATGATGTCACCATACATACATGTTAGAGTTTTATTTCAGTATTTTACCACTAATGTCTATGGACATCAGTTCTGACAGACATGAAATTCACATTTTGCAAAAAGATCAGCATATCCTTTTATTATTTTTTCCATGGTCAGGGGCAATATTGGCCAAAATTAGTTTCATTGATAAAAGAAATATTTTTTCACAAGAAATGATATGTTTTAAGGACATATGTTTAACATCAAACATCACTGCTTAATATGTGTTTCTTTTTAACTTAGACCTTCTGACAGGTTAGCTTTGACTTAATATTGCTTCATGTCATAAAAAGTATTCCCGTGTAAAGGTAATGACAGTTACTGTTTAGGTGTGATCAAAAAAGAAAACTGTAAAATTAAAAAGACACAATTGAAAAAAGCCACTGTGTGTTTGGATGGATTGTTCCAAATAATTAATAAATAATTTTATGCAACAGGGCAAAATTCAGAGACTGTATTTGGCTTCAAGTGGGTGAAACTTGGGTTACAGGTAGAAAGATCTTTGCAAGGATAATATATTTGATGTTCACAAGAGTAAATGAAAGCTCCTAGTAGTCTAGTATAATAGCAGGGCATAGTTTGCCATAGGAACTCAGTCCTTGTGAAGTGCTAAAAATCCATCCATTTTCATTGTACGCACCCAAAGTGCTAAGACCTGCTGCTAGAGTCATCATTAGGGTTAGGATTTCCAGGGGAAGCTATGAAGAGCCAATTCATATCATCCAGGACATCTGTAATGGAGAAGCTCTGCTGGGGGGCAGCACATGGTCCACCAGCTGGTGGAGAAGCCAGTGCAGGTGGTAGCAGCATCAGGGCATGATGTATGCATGAATGCAAACACTGCTTGAGCATCTCAGCTGAGTTTTAGAAAGAAAACAGAAGCCTGATGAGAGCTGCCCGCTGGAGGGAGGGAGCAGGGTCAAGGCTCAATTTGGAGCTCTGACATGGGCGGATGCCACAAGTCTGGAGAGGGGACAAGAATTTGGGTCACACTCCTGTAATTAGCATTTCCAGCTTCAAGTGGCTCCCACTCTACATGTGCTTTCTTGGATGGCCCTTCTTGGATGGCAGAGTGGTCTAATTCTGCATGTACTCAGTGAGGGAAGGCTTAGCACCGAGCTTCGGGTTTTGAATTTCACAGGAGGAGCCAGATGCTTAGCGGCCAGGTATTTGGTGCCTAATCTGCAGGGGTTAACTCTCTTATTAGATCTACCTACAATAATTTGACCTCGAGGATTGCAGCTCCAATTAGATGGTGTAGGAAATGGAAAACCACACAACCCCCTCACATGCATTTTTAAATAGTTATGTATATAGGTCCATAGCAATTCTTCAGGCAGGCATGCATGGGGATTCCTATGATAACCCATCAGTAAGCTGTATGTGCCAAGCAAGAGGTTGTGCTTTGGAATGTCACAGGCAAATTTAATGGTATGCTCCAACCTCCTCTTCCCTACTGGAAATGTTTTCTTCATTTGCCCCTAATTCCAAACCAACTAAGAACTGTGTTGCAGAATAGAGAAGTAAATGCTTTTCAAATTAGTTCCTTTTTTAAACTTCACTAATGAGTCTTGTGTTGTTATTATCTGCTCCTTTATATTCTGAAAATGAAATTAATGAGACTTTTCCCCAAGAGCTGAGGATTGAGCTGACAGAATGTGACTTTAATAGGGAGGAAAGAACAGCGAAGACTTCACATCACCACGTGGCTTTTTGCTCATCCACCCACACCTGTAGGCAACTGTAGAAATGAGAGACAGTCAAATTCACTCCGCATTTCTGCACTTGGCAGAGTGCTGTGTTCTACCTGCCACTGGTGCTGCTAATTTTGGGTTTTCTATAAACCCTCTCCAAAAGTGAAGGGAGAGTTTAACCTAAGGCCTTTTACAAAGTTGATAGTCAACAGAAATAAAATTCTGACTCCATTGCTGGGAGGAAGGGAGACAGGCTTTGCTGCAGGAAACCCATGTGTACATGAAGAATGGTGTCCAGGTCCCATTCCCACTGGAAAGGCAAGCAGACATATGGTGGCTTTTTAACACACTTTGGGGTGTTAGAAAAATGTCCCAGTCATGCTGCCCCATGCAGGAATCCCACAGCCCCTCACTGGGGGCTGATGCTTGGTGCAGGGACAGTGTCTGAGTGCTCTCTGGGGCTTGCAGCCAGCCTGGTTTGGTTACTCGATGCTATTCGGGGACCACTCTCCCAGGGGTGTTGGTGGCAGTGAGCACTGTGTTGGGCCTGGGATCACAGTGTTTCCTGGTGACTGCCAAAACAGTGGCTGGCCCTGGGCCGGGTGCCTGCCCACCCTGCTGCTGTTGGTGTGCTTGGACTGCCAGAGTCAGCAAACTCAGCTGTGACGTGTGGTACTGGCACATGACCTACATACAGGGCTCTGTGTAAGGTGCAGCTGACTCCCCATGGGATCAGGCATGGACTGATAAGGGCTCCAGGACATCAAAAGTAGCATTGTCCTGTGGAGGGATGTCTTGGGACACTTGCAGATCCCCCAGTAATGATGCAGGCTGGGAGATGAATGCATCAGGAGAAGCCCTGAGGGGATGGACTTGGTGCTACTGGTGGCGGAGAGAGGCTGACATGGGGTGGCAGTGTGTGCTTGCAGCCTGAAAAACCACCCACATCCTGGGCTCCATCCAAAGCAGTGGGGGCAGCAGGTCAAGGGAGGTGATTCTGATCCTCTGCTCTGCTCTGGTGAGACTCCAGCTGGAGAAATGCTTCCAGCGCTGGGGTCCACAACATCAGAAGGACACGGACCTGTTGCAGTGAGTTCAGAGGCTACAGAGATTGTCATGGGACTGGAGCACCTCTCCTATGAGGACAGGCTGAGAGCATTGGGGTTGTTCAGACTGGAGAAAAGAAGGTTCAGGAAAGACTTCACTGCAGCCCCTCAGTACTTGAAGGGTGCCTATAAAAAAAGACAGGAACAAACTTTTTAGCAGGGGCTGTTGTGACAGGACAAGAGGTAATGGTTTTAAATGGACAGATCATTATTTAGATTAGATATAAGGTAAAAGTTTTTTACAAAGAGAGTGGTAAAACACTGGCACACGTTGCCCTCAGATGTGGTGGATGTCCTATCTGGGAACATCCTTTCTCAGTTATGGTGCTCATAAGCGTGCATCCTGCTTGAGCACATCATGCTCAGTGCAAGATGCCCAGATCAGACAGGCAGTTCTGGTGGCATTCTTGGTCTGGACACCCTCTTTCCTGGCTTTTGGGCGTCCAGAGATGAAAGAGGTAATTTGAGCTCCCAGGAGTGTTCAGTAGACAGATGGGATCTTCACCACGGTTTCAACTGTGAACACTGGGACTTCCTGACTAAGAGATTTGACTCAACAGATGTAGATGCTGCCATTATTATTTTTACTTCCAAACTTAGGAACACTGCCAATTTGCACCATGTATTTTTTCAGGGCAAGATGTTATAAAATGAGTTAAGGGCCTCACGAGTTTAGCTTAATGTAAAGCAGTATTTAGTTAAATGTTTGAAATGCACTGGAATGAATATTTTCTAGAAACTACTTTAAGGCTTGTTGATGTGATATAATGGATAGCACGGGGGTTTCAGTTTGTGACCTTCTGACCTGGACAAAGACCGAGTGTGTGAGGCTATGTCAGACTTGAGGGCAATGAATTGTTTGATTTGTTTTGTTAGCCAGGTTGGCTGGGTGTCATTAGCTGCAATCTAGGGCTGTAAAATGCCTGGGTGTCTCTTTGAGCCAAAGAGATTAAGTCGATGAGACACTACCTCAGGTGGCGGCATGTCGTACCAATATACAATAGCATTACTATGTACTCGTTATTTTCTATCTCTCTTGCGCCTCCTAATATTTTCTTCAGTTGGGTGAGTGCTGTTTGTGAGGTTCAACACAATGATTTTCAGATTATATCTGCACTGGACAATGTAATAGGTATCCAGAGTTGCTCAGTCTACTGTGGTTTCTAATAAGCTACATGTAACTGCGGCAGCTTTGAATTTATAGGCCAGGCCTAATTATTCAGAATGGGTTTTGCACCATCAGGCTCTGGTTTGCACTGTAACTAGTAGGCTTTTCTTGATTCTGTATTCACTACATTAAACTCTTTCCTCTATTTTGCTTTTTCTTGTGTTTACCCCTGTTGTTTTCATCTGGTGCTCTCTTGGTTGTCAGTTTCCCTTATAAGGCTTACTACACTTTCTCAGTCTTGATGGCCCAGAAGGACCTTGTTTCACACCCTACTGCTGGCACCTTGGTATTGCTCTTCTTTGTTTCTTGCACTATTAGAACCACACACCATGTTTTTGTAGTAAACTATGCACCCATTTATGCCTCTGGAACAGTTAAAATTCATGGAGTATCCACTGTTAATTCTTTACTGTGCCACTTCTTGTACTCTAAGCCATTTTAAAATCAAAAATAGTGATTTCTTTCCTTTCAGTGAGTAATCAATCTTTAATAAAAAGTAGAAGGTTGTGTGAAGACAGTTTTTTTTTTTTCCCACGGCCATATATCTTTTGTGCCTTTAGTTTTCCAAGCAAAACATGTAAAAAGCAAATGTAGAGGAAGGCAGTGGTTTCCTCCTTGGTTTTGCTTCTTTCTTACAATTCCCCTTTCCTTCCATGTCTGCTATGCTATAGCAAACTTTAAGCTAAGGGTAGTGAATAATTTTGGGAATGACAGAGGAAGCCATGTGTTTTGCTTATTCATCCACCAAACTGTAAAGAACTACAGGTAAGAAGCCTGGGAGGAGCTTGTGCACCTCGAACAGAAGCTTGTTGTCCAGCCTCAGAGCTGGGTTACTCTGTTTACTACTGAGGTACCCTCAGCACTTGCTCTCCCGAAAGAGCATATCCGTGAAGGACAGACAGTGAAGGTGCTTCACTGAGTGAACTGGCTCAACTTCACATGTTCTCCCTTCACAGACTCTTTACATGGGAAGTAATAGGTCTAGGGGACATATGCTTAGGAGTTTCATTTCAGTGCTGTCCCATTCATGTTCAGTAGAATTGTGAAATTAAGGATTTTTTTTTTCCACTTGAGTGACATTGTTTAAATCCTGCTTGTTGAACCTGATTTCCTTCTGTAACAAGGTAACCCCGTAGATGTAATCTATTTGGACTTCAGCAAAAGTTTTAATACTGTCTCTCACAGTCTCCCTCTGGACAAAAGGTTCAGCACACAGCTGAATGACCATATTACACGATGGGTGAGCAACTGGCTCACAGGTCATGCACAAAACATTATGATGAATGGGGTCACATCAGGCTGGCGACTGGTCACCAGTGAGGTTCTCCAGGGCTCCATCCTTGTCCCATTTGTCTTCAACATCTTCATTAAAGACTTGAATGAGGGACTTGAAGGGATGCTAAGTAAGTTCACCCATGACACTGAATTGAGAGGAGCTGTCAGTGCCCTCCAGGGCAGAGAGGTCCTGAAGAGACACCTCAACAAATTAAAGAGATGGTCAATTACCAACCATATGAAGTTTAATGAGGAAAAATGCAGGATTCTGCACCTGGGATGGGACAAGCCTGGTTGTGTGTACAGACTGGAGAATAAGAGGCTGGAAAGCAGCGCTGTGGAAAGGGACTTGGGGGTCCTGGTCAGTGGCAAGTTGGACATGAGCCAGCAGTGCCCTGGCAGCCAGGAGAGCCAGCCCTGTCCTGGAGGGCATCAGGCAAAGCACTGCCAGCTGGACAGGGGAGGGGATTGTCCCACTCTGCTCTGCACTGGGGTGGCCTCACCTNGCCAGCCGGTCAAGGGAAGGGATTGTCCTGCTCTGCTCTGCACTGGGGTGGCCTCACCTGGAATATTGTGCGCAGTCTGGGCACAGCAATATAAAAAGACATTAAGCCATTAGAGAGTGTCCAAAGGAGGGCAATGAAGATAGTGAAGGGCCTTGAGGGGAAGCCATATGAGGAGGGGCTGAGGGCACTTGGTGTGTTCAGCCTGGAAGAAGTGGAGACTGAGGGCAGACCTCACTGCAGTTACAACTTCCTCGTTGAGAGGAAAAGGAGGGCAAGTACCAAACTCTTTTCTCTTGTAACCAGTGACAGGACTCAAGGAAACATCATGAAGCTGAGTCAGGGAAGGTTTAAGATGGAAATCAGGGAAGACTTCTTCACCTAGAGCGTATCTGAGCACTGGAATATGCTTTCCGAGGAAGTGGTCATAGCACCAAGCCTGATGTAATTCAAGAAGCATTTTGACAACACACTCAGGCACACGGTGTGATTTATTGAGTGTCCTTCACAGGATCAGGAGCTGGACTCGATAATCCACATTGGTCCCTTCAAACTTACCATATTCTATGAGTCTATGAATCTATGACCATAATGAAGTCACTGTATTAATACAAGTCTTTCATTGTCCTCAGACACAAGAGGATAAGACTGCAAAATGGACAAAAGAGACTGGTTGCACCACTGAGTCCTATATTCCACAGGGTTGGGGAACCACTACTGAGGTGGTTAGTATAGCAGATTTTTTTAGCCCATTTGTCTCAATCTATCAGAGACCACAAAGCACACACCCGGTACTAAATTTAGATCTGGTAACAGTACAAAGTCAGTACCACATTCAAATGCCTTGGTCTGTATTACTTTTTTAGATGTGACTAATTTTCAATATTTGAAAGACCAAAGGGAAAAGAATAGACATGTCAATCTTTTTAAAAAAGGGGCAACTTTTTCTTTCCTGATCACTTCAGGCAGCGAGCAGAAGCCCCAAATAAATATCATGGTATAAATATATAGTATAAAACAAAGATGATCAAGGAGTTGAAGGTGGTATCTTCTTTTTGCTCTCCTTCATGTCAGCATACCAACAAAGTGACCACATAAGGGCTCATGACCAAAGCTTAAAATGGTTCTGCTGTTTTCCAAAAATGAGTATATTTATATTTCCTAGGGTTTTCTGGTTTTGGTTGGGACTTTTTGCCTCTGTTACAATGAGTCCTTCAGTTGCAACACAGATGATAGGAAATAAAGAATAGAAGGATTTTTGATTCTGTTTCCAGCCATTTTTGGAGGATATAACAGAAATTTCTGTGACTTTTTCTGAATTTTTTCTAAACTGGGTAGCTATTTCTTTTAGGTTTCACAGTGTGGATCCTTGTCACTGTCTCGTAGTGTCTGAAATCTTCACTGACTCTTTCATCTCACATGTTAGACCAGTTACTCTTTATGTAACATCTGGAGGATTATTTATTTAGAGATGCTCTTACTTCTTCACGTGTAAAGCATCAGTGGAATGCTTTCCATTCAAAAACAAATATTCTGATAGTTTAGAGTTTATGGTACAGTTCATAACACAATATATTTATTGAGTTGTTATTTAGATTTATTTCCTGAAGTTGCACAATAATAGCTATCTAAATCTTGCTTCCGTAGGTTGAAGTGCATCATAGAAACAATTGCATAAACTCTTTTGAGAAAGTTTTTTACTCGAACTGATTTTCTTGTTTCTCTTATTTTTTAAATGGTAAAGGATTTACAAGTTTGGAAAACAAGGATCTCACAAGTTTGTGGAAACTTAATCTGACCAACAAAGATATTTGCTGACACCCTACCATCACATTAAGTGGTTATTGTGATGTTAAGGAATGTTTACAATCTTTATTGCCAATATGAAATAGTTTTTTTGCAGCAGATTTGATGTTGGCCTATTGTGTAAAGCTGAAACCCTAGCATAACAGCCTCAGTAATGACACTGCTCCAGAAATACCACAGAAAAGGAAAGAATCTCTTTAGCTTCAGTGAGGTTTTGATTAGGATCTGTATCCATTCCAGTCTTTAGAAACAAACATAAAACCATCAGTAACAACTTTTAGACTACTGATCCATGGCCGTAGATGAGATATTTTGGAGGGAAATTCAGGAAATATTTTGGCTGCAACAGTTATACTGTATTTCTATAGAAAATGCACATAATAGAGCTCTCTTACAGAGTTTTTTACTTTTTTTAATATTAGGTTTCAGCCCTGGTTCTCAGAAAGTGTGCAGAGTTTTGGGATGGAGCCAGTATAGATGACACCAACAAGCTGCTTGCATTTCAGAACACTGATACATACTGTAGCTCTGTGATACTAATTCTGAGGCCTAATTCCAGATGTCTTCAGAATATGTAGCAGGGAAACCTTTTGACCTTATTTTTGCAAGAATAGTGGCAAAGGAAGGTGACAGGGCAGTAAAAATGAAAATTTCTGTTTTTCTGATAATGAGAAATTGATTAATGCTTTAAAATACAATTTTAGATTGGATTTAGATTTTTAGATTAAAAAGGAGATAAGGATTCTGCACTCTGCGTCTCTGAGCAGTTCCCTTCATTACAGAGGGTAAAATCATCACAAGAGAACACAAAATCAGAACTAAAAGGTAACATAAACTGAGGACAGCCTCAGAGAACAAATTTCCTGATTACAGAAATGTCTAACTCGTTCACAGAAGAGACTGGGAACTGAGGCTTATTTATAGCAATCATGATCATCTGATCAGTAAATGCCCACATTTTCTCCCCCTTTGATGTTTGCAAAGGATACAATTTTTTTCCTTATTATGGGTTCAGCCATTTCTGGACAGCACTAGGTATATTCAAGAACTTCATACATTTTGCTGTTACTGCCCTGCAGAGATCTGCAACTATTGCGGAACACCTAGGACCCAACTCTGGGCTGGAAGCAGACAGAACATAATTAGAGATATAGCAGCAGGCTGGCATGAACCTGCTCTGCCATGTTAGTCTAATTCTGCTGAAAGTCAGGGCTGGCTAGCTGTGGATAGCAGCATTCAGGTGTGCTTGGACTGAGCTAGTGTAAACGGTGCTAAACTTCACTTCATACCAGTGTGAATCAATGGCAGTTCTGTATTTCATTGCTAAGGGTGGAGATTCCTAAAGTTCAAGAGGATGTTATCCCTTAGAGCCTCTCAAAGTCTTTTAACTTTAAAGGATGGAAAAGGAGACAGCTAGATTATTCAGAAAGTAAGGCAATGAGATTCTTTTCCCCTTAATTTAGTGAGATTGTTTTCCCTTAAACTGTGAAGGATTTAATTTGTCTAAGGAAGTCTCCTGTTAATAGTCTTTCAGATGCAACTGTTAATACCTTTCCATTTTGGGAAAAAGAAGACAAAACTGAATTCTACTGATGGACCTCACATTCCTGCTGTTATTAAAATCTGATTCTGTTTCTGAAAGCCAAGGAAGACCAAAGAGGCAGAAAAGTGTGGAAATAGCAAACTCAGACTCTGAGTTTCTGACTCTCAGAGAAACAAAACTATTGTCACTACAAAACTTGGCAAGCTTACAAGTTCATTCAACACAGCTTTTAGTTTCCTCTGAAGACACTGGATGACACCAGTGCTTTGTAAGACACACTGTGAGCTATCTAAATGGACTTTTCTGAGTCGAATGACTAAAAATGAGACATAGCAGAGGGAAACAAGGTGTGAAGGAGATGTTACTCAAGAGGGGAGTAGGCAGGGGAAACACAGCAACAGGAAAGGAAGAATCATGCCTGAGTAGAGGTTTGGTGATCTCCTGACACCAATGGAAGCTGTAATGCCCAGAGGTCCCTCTTCCTGCTGTTGAAAGATTGTTTAAGGAGGTTTTGTGTTCTGACATACTTTCAGTTATTCTTTGATCCCAAAGAGTCTTCTTTTGGATGGATTCTAAAGAGGAATGGTTTGAATAGTCAGTAATTTCATTCATCATTAATTACATCCAGTACTTCTTTTGAGGCTTACTGATTTCTGCTCCCATGCTCATTTTTTTTTCTGGCATATTTTTAGTGCAGCTCTTGGAAAGCATTGCCAGACCATTATGCTAGATTAATTCAGTCTTTCTCACTCTTACTGCCCTTTATAAACAGTGTCCTGTAACAGTCTTAGTTCCTTATGGGATCTGATGGGAGTTTGCTTGTAATCAACCAGCACTGCTGGTTTTTCAAAAACAAGGAGTTAATTTGTGAGAGTTATTTTGTATCCTGAGGCTGGCCTGTCTCTGACGACCAATGTTCTACCTTCCTGACATCTTCTTGGACAAGACAAGGCTCTTGGTGCTTTCTTTCTTTGAAGATGTGAGCAATATATTGCCTAATCTCGAGTAGCAGATGCCTGTCTGGGCTGAAAACCCAAAAACCTTGATGAGGCTGTGTTGCTTGTTAGTGACCTTGTTTTCTACCATGGTGATGCTCAAGCATACCCAACTAATTTGTTATGCAGACTCTCTTCAGCTGTAGTGTCATTTGTGCATCATGTCTCTTGTTCAATAGCCATGTCCACCTCATTCCAGATTGGATGGTTTCATAGGGTAAATCCTATCAGCATTGCCAAGGCTTATTTATCAAAGGCTTAAATCCCTCTCCTAGAGCTTTGAACTTTGATCTTAGTGACAGTCTGGTTTGTATTACAGACACAGCTTTTTATAATTTTTTCTCTTTATTTGTCTATATGGGAATTTTGTTCTTCAGTTTTAAATCACTTCCAAACTCTCCAATAGGTGGACCTTCTTTCCACACTCTGTTTAAGCATCTTTCATATGTTTCAATTCTATGTGGCATTACTCTTTCCACCTCTTAAGCATGAGTTCATAGCTAGCCTTCTTTGCCAGAAACAAATGAAAATTCATGAACACAACAAGTGCTTTAGAAGAGTCTGCATTCTGAAGTCTGCCTGTTGCTGAACCCCTTTACTGACAAATACAGAATGAAACACTGTAAATGCTTTCCAAAAGTTCCTCATTTTGTGGAGACTTTAGCTTGATGGTGGTCATAATGGGAGGAGACAGGAGCCGGACGCATGTTTAATGTGGTCTTATTTTTCCCCACAGACAATATTTGGTGTGTAAAGAGGGATGCCTTCCCCGCTCCACCCCCGCCCCAAGTTGTTATGGAATGCTCGGCTACCTATCAGTTATTGCCAGAAATCTGCTTTATTCTGTGTTGTGTGTCTGTACACAAGGATAACTAGAGCTTCTCTGTGTGTGTTCCAGACATGGAGGTAGCTTTGCATATGCTACCTCAGATACTGAAGGAGATCAGAAAACTGCTTTAAGTTAATTAACCCACTTGTTGGTTTGAGCAGAAGAAAGAAGTCTCATATATTTTTTTCTCACTCACTGATGTCCTTAAATAATACAGTCACAGAGTGCAGAGGTAAATCTTAACAGAGGAAAATAAGACAAAGAAGAGAAGGTAATGTGGGTTTGTTACGAATGACTCATGACAAGTTAAATTATGTGTTTTGTGGTTATCTTACTGAAGGAATGAAATGCAGTGCCCATACTGAGTTTTTGCTTGTGTGAAGTTTTCTTCTGAAAAGCTCAGCTATGTGGTGGAGCTGTAGCTGCCATAGTGAGACGCTAGTCTGTTCCATCTGAGGTTAATTTAAACAAACATAATCAGTAATTTCTATTTTTTCATTGCCAGGACATGCTGATGTGTGAGGACTCTGTACTCATGGGGTTTTAAATGTTTCTCAGAACCTTCATTATTACCTCTTCATAAAAATAGTCTAAATAGAGTCATGAATATTTTGTAGAACCCATTTAAAAATACTGTATAGATGTTAACTGTAGAAACAGACTGAAATCAATCAAGTGAAGTTTCAAATTAAAGCATAGCATGTTTCACATTCGAAAAAAATATATATAGAATGTGGGAAATCTTCTAGGACATGTATTTAACCCATGGAGAACTATCTGGGGATTATAGCTGGTGGTGATTTAAGTTGGTAAATAGTGCAGTGCTAATGAGAAAAATAGCTACTACTGTACTTCACTGAACTACCAAGGGTATTATTATATATGAAGCAAGTGTTCTTAGCTTGCTGTAGTCAACATATGATTTGTGATTTGTAGTACTGTGTTCAGTTCTGGGCAACATACTTTAAAAGAGCCCCAGACAAGCTGGAGAGGAACCAGAGGAGAGCAGCGAATGTGATAGATGTTTTGGAAACAAAGACCTGTGTGGAAAAGAAGTAAGAATATGTAATGCAGAGATGACTGATGGGAACATGGGACTTGATTATCTCACATCAAAACAGTCTTACTGTAAGGAGAAGCAGCATAATTGTTCATGTTAATGCAGGAAGATGGTAGAAGTAGTTATGGATGGAGCAGCAATGAAAATATAAATTGAGCATGGAAGGTTTTTGTCAGAGGAATGGAACAAAAAAGACAGCTGGCAAGGGAGGGTATGAAACTGCTGTTGTGGGATGCGTTTCCAGCTAGAGTAACTGTCCATCCATCAAGGACGGCTTCTGGGCTTAAAAAATATTTCTCCAAAAATGCAGGTGGCTGAGTTACACACTCCTCAATTTCTCTAAGATCTTAAAACTGACTTGGCTTTCCCCTTTTTGTTTGTCATCTTCTATCCTTACCTCTCCTTCCTGCCTCAGGCATGGTTCCAGCTGTTTTGTATCAGTGAAGCACTTGGCTCTTTGACTCACTTAAATTCAAGGATTGGTACTAATTGAGACTCTAGAACTACTCCTATGTTAAAACCTTGGTACATGGATCTTTTTGGAGATGTTGAGAAGCATTTGTAAAAGCTTTTAAATGCTTTAGGCAGAGAGAGAAGTATCCAGCAACTAAGGAAACTTTGCAATCAGAAGCAACACAGCTGCTATGATACAGTGTCTTTTGGCTACAATCCTCACAGCCAGTCTAATCAGTACCAGGCCTATGACATGCTGAGGAGATGTCTGGTTTGAGGGTCCAAGTATGGTTTCTGCACAGCTTTACTCCGTTTTGTGAGTACGTGCTAGCACGTTCGCCTCTTTCAGCTCTACACCTCATTCTCTACTGTACCATGTAAACATAATCCCCATTTTCCTGAACCAACCGAGAATTAAGTGCCTAACTGTGTGCAGAATCTGTCTGTACTGAAGCTGTTCTCCCATCTGTTACAGTCTGGTCTATTTAAAACAGGTGTCCCAAAGGTTCATAACAAGGTATTTCCATCACACTGTAGGGCTTGCTGGTATGGAGTCATCTAAGTTTGCAGAGCAGCTCTATTAGACTATTTACATAATATAACCCAAGAAATAGAAGACACAGGCTCAGGAACTGGATTTCTGCAGGTCTGTAATCTGTATGGAACTTGTCTTTTGAAAATACTTAAAGTACTGATATATTAATCCTTGCATCAGCTCAGTCAACCAGGGAAGAATTTTATCCCCAGTTTCCCAAGCGAAGACAGTGTAATGAAATGTTTTAAGGAATTGCCAGCTCTGCAGACAGTGTTTTGGCTCCCACACCTTGCATTTTTCCCTCAAATATTCTGAACACTACGATAAAAGGAAAATATGTCATAGGAAAAAAAACCTGGGGGACAAATGCTTGTCCGATGCAAATCAGCACTGGGAAGGAACAATACTGGTGTTCCCTGTTCAGTATCTTGCTGTTTCTTGGCAGTGTCCTACAAAAATGTCTTGTTTTTCCCTTTTATGAGACTAAACCTTTTCTGTATCAGCATATCTTAGCCCTGTATTTCTGTCCTTTATCTAATTTTAATAGACCTGTAAAAGTTTGGGTTTTTTTTTCTTTTTTTTTCAGATAAAACTTGACCATCAGAAGCTGAGTGCAGGAAACATGAGGAAGTCTCAAGGCATCTGAAAAAGGCAATTTGATGATTTTTGAGATAAAAGAACACAAACAATAGTAAAAGTTGAAGACATTTTATGAGCACTTTTCATTGACATTGCAACTTCAAAGCATTTTGTTGCATTTTATTATTTAAATTTCCAGGTCAGTGGTCAGGGGGGTGAATTATACTATGTATGAAATATCAAAAAAAGGAAAGAAAGGAATTATAATAAAACATTCACAGCCCTTCATGTGCATGTGCAGACATTTTAAATTTACCCAAGTTTTGAGTGTTTTTTTGGCCTACTCAGACTATTTGTCAATGCCAGCACTGGTGTAGTCTAAACATCATAAATTGTCTTCTCTTCAGCTGCATTAAAGTCACTTGACTGCAGCTTTAACCAGTGAGTGCTGTTCGTTCCTGCCAGTAATACTTTACTTTCCCTTGCCCGTTTCATGTATGCATTCAGGGATATGTTCTTTTGCTAGTCAATTATTCTAAGTATGTGGACTCCCTAAGGGTAAGACAGGCTTCACATTTGATTCCCTTTCCCACTGTCAGCATGGCAAGTGCAAATATTACTGCTATCCTTTATTTTTCTCCATTGCCATGCTACTGTCAGAGACATGATGCAGAGCTGGAACAACTTTTGTCTTGCATCTTGATCATTCTTTTGTTCAGGAAAAAATTAAAAAAGAGAACAGCAAGGTGCCCAGGAAAAATGTGATACGTCTTGCACCTGGCTGTAAATTTATACCTGACTGTGTAAATTGAGGCTCTTCCTACTGTTCCCAAAATTCATCACATTAGACTGCTGTGAGTCTTTGCAGATGGTTTCTCTCACGAGATGTGCTCCACAAGTCTAGCAACATCATTTGCCCTGAGAAGAATTCTCTTGTTGGGCACTTTTTGGTTACTTCAGCAGAGCATCAGCTTCTGAAGAGACAGTAACAACATGCAATCTGCTCTGATCACACCCCTTTTGCTTTGTGACTTGCTGACTCGTGCTGTAGCCAGGCTAATCATGAGGTGAATTGGAGTGCCAGAAATTTGTCTTCCCCTGCTGCCGTGGAAGTGCTGCTCTGTTTTCCCTCAGCCCAGTTGTGCAATATGAGGCATGATCTGCTCACAAGTTTGTTGTTTTGGTATTTCCTAGTAAAGCTTTTGAATCAGCTTTTGACTTTAACAGTCTTGTTGGTGAGTTCCTATGTAAAGCCTAGAGCAGCAGGTTGCTGTAGCTGAAAGAAGTGTTCAAGATTTACAACTGCTAGAATGGCTTTATGAGGCTGTGAGAAGAACATAGGTGATAATTCAGACACTTTCACACTTACTTTCAAAGACAATTTGTTCATAAAGCCTGAGTTTGTGGTGGGCCTTAAGGGTATTTTACCTTTTCCCCATGCCGTAACTCCTGAGCTTTCTTGATTTGCACTTCAGGCCCAGGAAACTCAGGATGGTCTCGTGCTTACCTCTTTGGGAGATACATTGCTGTATTCTCACATATGGAGCCAAGGCAGACACTCAAGACTTTAGATTTTAAGGATCTTTCTTAGAGCAGCCTCATTTGTTTCAAACCAGCATGTTAGATGCAGAGGGAAAAATCCTATTGTGCACACTGACACAGCTGACATGCAGGCATTGCAAAATCTTTTGTAGTTGGCTTAAACCAAGCAGTTTGAGCTGCAACCTTTACTCTATGAAGAAAGTTATCCACACAAAAATGAAATGCTAAGAATAACTGTTTGTATGCAGGGTTTTATTTTTCATTGTAGTCACTGGCTGGTGAAACTGATCTCTCCTTCCCAAGAAACATTTTATTCATTTTCTGGTTGCATTTTTGTCAGCACCCCAGTTCAGCTTGGAGATTTTGTACTGATGGTAATTAGTTTCAGCTCATATTTACTGGCAGGCATTTCTCCAAATCAGTGGAAATAAGCAGAAGTGTAACAACATTTTTAAAAGGATGCAGTATTTTTGCTTTCATAAGGCCAGAAAACAAAACACAAATACAAAAATACAGTAAGGCATCAAATGTGTAAATTCAATACAGTAAAGAAGGCAGCAGGAAAATACTGCAGCTTTCAATCTCAACTATCTGACTGCTAAGGATTATGTCTTTTGCATGAATATCTTTTGATGGGTAAAAGAAAGTAATCAGGAGCCCATAATAGGGACTGTATCTGACAGCTTAAAGCATTTGCAGTGAGAACTGAGAAAAGTTCTGGATGTTAATAGACGTTTTTACTAATAATGGCTTGAAGTTCATGAGTGCTAGAAGTATGTTATTTTTGGTGTAAGGTTATAAAGAGCATAATATGGTATTCATTAAAGTAGGAAGCCAAAAATAACATCTGTCTCTCATGAATAAGTGATATGGTCTCATTTTAGATCTCTTCATATTTGAAAACAGTATTTTTTCTAGAAAATTAGTACCCTTTCAAAAAACCAGCAACATTAAATACCATAGTAATATCATCACACCATTTTAGGACAAAGTGGTAAAAATATAAAAATATTGGTTGAACTTGGTTATAATAATTTTGCAAACTGTAGGTATGGTTCTCACTGCCCAAACAAGCCTTTGTTTGTCTGTTTTCAGTGGATCACATGAGGATTTCCCACATATACCTGAGAGGGAACCGGATCTTTTAATCAGTGATGTCTTCGGGTGCTGTAAAACATGGTTCCTCCAAGGGGACATCAGGTTCAGGCTGCCACTGTAACAGCCTGAGCCTACACAGAACCAAATGCCTCTTGGAAGGTTCTCAACACCTATGTTGTTGTCCTGTGGTCTAGTGCATGGTACCTGTTCAGCATGTGGTAATTGTTTATCAGATTCATGGATTTCAGTTGTCTGGAAATTATGTATAAAATCATGTAGAATCCAGCTATTTGTTTCATATAGAAAACAAAGCATTTTAGAAAAAGATTGAAGTGCTACAGTCTTGTATCTTTGAGAAACAAAATTTCAGCAGTCAGTTGTGTTCCTTTCAGTAATGTGTATGGATTTATTGCTGCTGAAAACACTTCTAAGGTAGCTTTACCTCCTCTTGTAAATGAAATACATCACATGAAAGACATTTTTGCTTGCTTTGCTGGATAAAACCAGAATTTTTTTCTCAGGGTGGTGGGCTTTTTTGTTTACTCAATTCTCCTGTTACTCACTCTTCTCTACTCACCATCACAAAATTGTTGTAGGTTCAAGTCCTGATGCTGCACTCTGTGAAAGGCAGGTGGGCTCTTTCGTACATCTGCATTGAGTCCTTACTGCAGTAACGTGCCACAGGGATGTCTCTTTTTAGTCCTCACAGGAACAAACATCATGTCATCATATGATGTTTTCATAGCTAAGATTATCTTTCTGTAAGGTGCTCTAGTTTAGTTTTTACAGGGTAGCTGTAGCCATTTTCCAGACCAGACTGAGAGCAAGCGAAAGCAAGATCTGTAAGGTGAATGTGTAATTGGAAATGTTCCCTGGAAAATGACAGATCTTGTGTGCAAGGTGGGTGCTGGGTACTCTCAGATGGGCAGCTTGCAGTCAGTCCATAGTCTGACCGTGGGTCTGTGTGTGGATGGAGTTTCTTGGCTTAGACATCATGCAGTAGCCTCCTGCTCCCCAGCTGATCTTCAAAAGTGGGTGTAGAGGCAATGACTGTGGATTGTACAGTTCCTGGTCTGCTGAGTGCGTGTGAAACAATGTGCAATAGAAATGATGGATAGCAAATGTCATATTGCATTATAAATATGAATTTTTCATGGTTCAGGGCAAAAATGCATAAATCAATAGTAAACACATTTTCTGTTTGGAACACCAGTTACAATTAATTCTGGATAATCAGTTATTTTTTTAAATGAAAAACAACAACAATGTGGACATTACTTTTCTTCAGCCTAATTTTCATTTTGATGTTACACAAATCCTTTTGGTTTTCATTAAGGATTTGCAAGCTCTATAACAGCTCCATAACATAGGTCAGAGAATTTGGCTGACATAACCAGGAGTGGTTTAAGTGAAAGTGTTGCTAAATAATCTTATGAGTGGATGGTAATTTTGTAATCTCAGTGTCCATTTGATAATAAAATATTATTTTAAAATGCTTAGCCAAAGTGGAACATTGGAGACACATGTTACAATTATTTAATCTCTACAAATTTAGCTTTGCTCAGGACTTAAATCTCAGATATGTCTGGAAGTAGTCAAAATTTTCTCATTTATATGCATAACCCAAATACAATAGGTTCAAAATTTGCACAGCCAGGGAACCTTTGGGGGCAACGTCGAGCTGATTGAGTTCATGTTGTGGTGCCCATCTTTTAGTCATTTTCTCAAATGGCAGAATTTGTGGTCCTGATGTAGGCAGCTAGGGATGCCTGTCTAGCACAAGGAAAGGGCAGGAACCTTATCCTAGGCTACTAATCAAGGGTCTGGTCAGAGAAGCTGAGGATGTGGGAAAACATTTCATCCTGCTCTCAAAGAGGCTTAAGCAGCTAATTCTGATAGAAGGTGCTGCTGTTTCTTCCTGGTATTCATAGCCATGAATCCTTTTCTGCAAGTAGGTGGATGGGCAGGCCTTTCTCACATAAAGTGCAGCTGGAATAAGAGGAGGGGAAGGAACATGTGGTGCATTTCTGGCCAACAGCTCAGTCAGCAGAGATCTGTCTGAAATAAAGAACTGTTATGTTCAAACTCTTGCTCCAGTGAATATTTAATTATCTATGCAAAAATAGGTAATTTTTTAGCTTTAGTCTAGTAGTCTTTCAGTTCAGCAAGCCATCCCAAATCAGGTATTTGCACAGTTCTCATTCACTCTGTACCACAACATCTTCAATAGGACAACATTCCTTGAAATGCTCAGTAGTCTGGTGGTTAAAGCCTTTTCTTGGAACTTTTCTTCAGATCCCTGCCCCAGTTTATACCTTACATGGCCTTGAATTTGGCTCTTTTACATCCTACTTCTGTTATAGAGCACTTTGGTCTATTGTGGAGCTTTAGGGTTTCAAACAAAAGTAAGAAGGTGGTTCTGGCATGAAGTCTGCCATTTTGTGAGTGGCAAAGTGTGCCTACAAGACTCTTTCTTCTTTAAAATGCAGAGAGAACCTTGTGAAATCTTAAACCACAATTTAAGCCCATGACAGGAACCGAGCTGCACAGTACAGACATGATCTCTACAGCTATGTGACCGGAAGCAAAAATGGATTTACTTAAGGGATATCTTGATGAAAATTTAAAGCTAAGCATACATAGGCCAGTACAGACATGCAACTCTCCCATACTCAGGTATAATTGTTGATACAGCTTGTGCCCTGGAACAGTGTATTTGCAGCAACATGGTTTTCTATTTGAGCTAAAGGAAAATACTTGTAGAGAGTAAGCAGAGGACAGAAACCTTAAATTTTGCCAGTAGGTAACATGTCTAAGTCATTTGAGTGTGAATGTGAATGTGTCATATGTGTTTCATGGTGCTGAACCATTCCTTAGAGGATGTCAGAGTAGGATTTGGTGTTATTAAGCTTCAAGATATAGAATCCATCATCAGCCAGCAGGACCTTTCTTTGTTACTTGCTGCAGAAGAAAAAGTCTCTCTATACAAGACTAACTTGAAATTTAAATGTAGAATGAAAACAAAGAAATAGTAATCATGATCCTGGCACACTAGTTAACCTAAGCTGTATTGTTACCAACTTTTGGCAGAATATGTGGAACATGCAGTGGACTGAGACAGGAAAAATGGGTTATTTTTCTGGTACTTACAGTTTGTATGAGATAAACTATTGGGGAAATCCCAGAGACATTAGAAATGTTAACAAGCCATGCTGGTGCTCAATCTGGGCAATTTGGAAATAGACTCTGATATCTTGATGCTGAAGGTGGTGGTTAGTACTTTAACAATACTAAAGGACGCTTTCAGTATTGATCTCTTTTGTTCCATTAGCCTGAATATTAATCCATGCAGAACAAATAAAATCAGAAGTAGTTGTATAGCATCTTATCTAAAGTGACCGTACAATAGATATGAAGTTATGGTGTTAGTACTGTGCAACTTTCAAGACTTAAGATAGGATGCATTAAAGTTGGCATATTGTTGTTCAAGGAGTGAATAATGTAGAGTATATTATATGCCTTGCTCCCGAAGGGATTAGAACTCCCAGATCTGGAGGAAAGGGCCTGTGTTTCCCACCACTTTATTAATACTTTAAATCATATTCCTCTCTTCTAATCTGTATCAGCTGTACTCCGAAGAGGCAAAGGTTCTGTCCTCCTGATAAGGCTCACGGCTGCAACCTGTAGTCCAACTTGTATGGAAAGAAGTAAGAAGTTGTTTTCAGTGCATGTTTTAGGTTTCAATTCACCCTGACACCTGGAAATCTTTTCATGGAAATCAAAGAATAATTTCCTAGGAGAATGATGTGTTGAAAAGCACTGAGGAGAAAATGTCGGTAATAACTTCATATTTTCTTGGATTTCTCTGGTTGTCACAGATTCAGCATTAGCCAGGGATAGCTTTTGTGTTGAATATGAGAGGAAAATTACCTTTATTCTTCGTATCAATGCAGAATTACACTATGTTCAGCTACACTTATACTGTATGGTTTGGGTTTATTGAAAATTTAATTTAATAAAGATGGGTCAATTGCAGTAGCTAATGCAGAGTTGAATTTGCACAGGAAAAAGTTGGAGGATATAACTTCTGAAATACTTTGTATAGAATCTGTTTTCAATCTACCTTGAGACTGATTTTTCATGTTGCTTTTAAAACTTGGAGAAGCAGTAGTTTTTAAGAGACAAATAGTCGATGCAGCATATTTTCTATTTAATTAAATGAACTTTGTATACATGTACAATGGGGATTCCAGATTCTTTAAAGTTTGCAGTACTAAAATCTGGTAAGATGCCAGAAGATGCTAATTGTGAAAGAGACACATTCCTAGAAAACACATAGTACAGTGTCTCTGCTATAAAAGACAAACCCATTTCTTGACCCTGTCTAGTACAAGTTAAACAGTTTCCACAGGACAAAATTTGAGTATTTTGTGACAAGACTACAGCAAAAAGGCACAAAACCAAGGCTGGGCTAAGAAAGGAATATAGGAGATAAAAAGCACTAACAAATACCATACTCTGCTTATTCAGGCAGCTCTGAGATGACATAAAAATACTTGTCAGGCATTAAAGAAGTTTCTCAACAACTTCATGAAGTTGCCTATTAAATTCAGTTTACAGATGGATTAGACTGAGAAAGCATGAAATTTAAATGGCATGGTCCCATGAGGAATCAGTGGCAGAGCTGAGAACAGAATCTCTCCTCAGTAACTGCTTCTCAGTATTGACAAGAGCAACCATTTTAAAATAAAAACTTTGACTTGGTTTACAAAATCACAACTTTAAAAAGAATTCTGAGATAAAAACCTCTATGTTTCTTTCATAATAAAAAAAAAGTGTTTGCATGCCCAGAAAAGTGAAGAGAAGGTAGTACTAGTAAAAAAGCAATATTTCTAAGGAACTATACGAAAGTGTTTTGAAGCCATTTCGAATTTATATGTTAGAATCTCTGGTTTCACTGAAAATGTGGACTTTTTCCCTTATGCTTGAGTGTTGGTAAATCTAAATTTGCACAAAGGAAAAAATGGGACATGGAAGGTCAGCCTACCCTTGGATTCAGAGAATACCAGCAAACCTACAAATTTGGTATGATGCCAGCGTAAACAGATTTACAACAAATATCCTGTCATGAGTGTTCTTAACAAGCTGTTCCCTGAACAGAGAAATTGAAGATACCTATGGAGTCTTGATCTCTTGTCTATACAATGCAGGCCCTCCTGCAGGACTCCTGGTTCCCTTTCCCTCCCCTTGCCGTATCTGTCTCCATCCTTGTGAGCTTTGTATGACGTTACTGGTGCATCCTCAGTTTTGCCCGGTTCCTCACTCTCTATTCCTGTAATACCCATAGATCTGGTCTTTTACTTCTTTGGGCCCCACAACCCTTCAGATGCCCCATCACAACTGAAAGGCCTCAGCACACTCTCCCATCTCCATCTCACTGCCCTGAAGAAGTGACAGGTCAGGGACCTCATGCATTGCTTTAGGGGCTTGTGGCTGATGAGAAGCCCAGACCATCCTGCTCAGGACTAAATAGATAAAGAATGAGAACCCTACAGCAGTAGTATCAAATCTCTCTCTCTCTCTCTGAATGTCAAGTGTTGAACTTTCTGTAAAATTCAGCTGAAATTTGTAAAGGGATTTGGGTACTATTAAGGGGGACCTCGGAGGTTAATGAATAGGTTCATGTTCATACAGATATCAGAGAACATGCCAAGGTGGAAGGCACCCACAAGGATCATCAAGTCCAACCCTTAGCCTTAAACAAGACCATCTCCAAGATTCACACCAGGTGCCTGAGAGTATCATCCAAACATTCCTTGAACTCTCTCAGGTTTGGTCCTGTAACCACTTCCCTGGAGAGCTTGTTCCTCTGCCCAGCTACCTTCTGATTGTAGAACCTTTTCCTAATATCCAACCTGAACGTCCTCTGACACAACTTCAGGCCACTCTCTTGGGTTCTGTCAATTTCCCTATGAAAAAAATAAAGCACTATCTTTTGAGCTATGTTATTCAGATATCTAGCTGATTAGTATTATAAACTACTTGGATCAATAATAATGATCATCATTATAATCTACTAATCTTGTAATAATGGTAGGATATGAAATAGAAATGGCAGGAGTAAATCACAGAATCATAAGATCAGCTGGGTTGGAAGAGACCTCCAAGATCATCAAGTCCAGCTCTTGATTTAATGCACCCATGCAAAAAATTGAAGGTCTGTCATACAAAGATAGGAGAGAGGAATTGCTCAGAGAAAATTTGAAACCCTTTGTGATGCTGTGGGCAGAGAAACATAGGTATACATTTGCTGTCAAAAAAAATCTATGTTTGTGATCCAGCAGAAGTATGAAGTACTTCTGTGAAAAAGCACCCTTTTCTCTTTGTGGTCTCATAGATGTTTCAGGAATCCAGGAGAAAGCTCCCAAGCACCTCAGCAGGCTTTGAAAAAATACAGAAAACCTCCTCTTACCTTTCTATGCACTGATGTTGGTATTCCCAGTGATTCTGCTGTAGTGACAAACTGGATGGAGAAGGAGCTAAAGCTAAAATGAAAACTAAACCCCACTAGTGCTATTTTTAAAGCAAGACTCTGTTGCTGCGGATTTTTTCCAAGAAATTTTTGCCCATCTGTCCATAAACCAGTCTGCCCTGGCTGTATTTCCATCTTCCCTATAAAAGACTTTTCACATCCAGTGTGTCATTAGCTGCCTTTACTGCACCCAAAGTTCTGATGTTTTCTCACCTCCCACGCTTGAGACAGAAAAAGACCCCATCAAAAACATTCAGCAACTTTAATGCTTCCTCTGCTTCCTTCCTTTTTATGTTCTACAATTATACAGGCAATGAAGCACAGCTGTAACTAAAAAGTGGAATAACCATACCACCATTGCATAGTGATTTGACTTCTGAGGGAAATACTCGTTTCAGGACTGTGAGATTGCAATAGGCTTCTGTGAGTTTTTTGCATATTTTGCTTCGGTTTCCTGTTGGGAATATATCAGTGCATGGTCTTCATATAGCTTTCTGGCTTGTAGATTAAAATGTTACTGCTGGAAAAATATTTAAACCTAAAAGACATGTTTAATCTATTGTGTCTATATTATATTATGACACAGTTTTATTTGATCTTGGCAGTTTGAACATCTTTGGGGAACAGTTGAAAACATCTTTCTAAACTCATTATTGTCAGTCTAAAACAGCTCTCAAAAACTAAATTACGGCAAGCTTCAGTATAACGCAACTGCACTTTTATTAGATGTAACAGCAGAAGTGCTACGTCTTAGATTAGCCAGACTGATTACATTTTGTATTATTCTGATTTAAATGATACTTTCTGATGTCTGCTAATAAGGCAGTGAAATGTATAAATGCATAAATGCATTTCCAACAGACCACATCTCTTAATTTAACAGCTTTAGCAAAGCTGAGAAGCATTCTGAATTTTAATGCACGCTGGTGGAAAGGGACAGGACGGTGAGTGGTACCAAGTATGGGCTGAAGGAAGGCAGAGAGCCAGTTGTGTCAGTTCTCTCTATACTGAATGTGAAGGTTAATATTAAAGAAATTAGCCATTGAAATTAAGCTTGTGGCTTCGAAGAGTAAGTCACACTGGAAGTGAACACGGTAATGTGGCTGTGGTGCGTCCCATGTAACCATGAGACCCAGAGCAGAGAGAAACCAAGGATTTCAATTAACCAAATCTTGAAATGCACTCAAGCTGTGATGCCATTAATACTTCTGGACTTAATGTATACAGAGCTGGCACTCTTAAGGATAATTATAGAATGTCTGGGCTTTGTAACTTAAATAAACCTCTTTGCTTAAAGTATAAGAACTGTAAGCCCAGACGTGACCCAGCTATGCTACATAAGGAGGCCTAGGGTAAGCAGGAGGCTGAAGTGTGCTCTGCTCAAACTGATCTCAGAGCTGTTAGCAAACCAGCAGTCTCTTCTCTGCCACCTCACCTGGTGTACACACCACATGTCATCCTGGGCTAGCAGCAGGGGTCAGGCCGTGCACTGAGTGGCATCTGTGTCCAGGGAATGTCTGCATTTGGAGCGTCACTGCACTGCTTGCAAGATGATAACACTGTTTGTAATGTTAGCTCCCTCCTCTGGCAAGTCTGGCTGTGCTGACACTCGCTGGATCCCTCAGTGTCCTTGGCTTACTGATGAGCTAGTCCTGAGACACCAAGGACGCTCACGCATGGTGCAGACAGCTGCATGTCTGCTCTCGGGAAGGCAGAATTTATTGCCTGGACTCAACATTGCACTGATGCTGTCACATGGAATCTGGATTGCAGTTGGTTATGGGGGAAGCTGGAAATGTGAGGAACCGTTTGTGGCACTGTAGGTATACTCTGACTCCACATGTCACAATGATTTTAAGGAGTTCTTCCACAGAAAAGACAAGAGTTAAATTTTTTTGTCAAATGAAAGCAAGAGTAACAAATATCAGTAATCTGTTTACTTTGTTGTCTGCACCTCCAGAAGGTCAAAGGGTTGTACTCTCTCTATGCGTTTTTTCCACGTCACCTGAACAAAAATGAAGCATTGTAAATTAATTACACTCCACTTGTTGAGCAAGTTGCTTCATTGTGTGTAAATTCCTGTGGTCATGACTGTTGCCACCACCTTCTGACAAATTCAGAAAACTCTTGCTGTTCGTGTATACTTGCCTTGTGAATCTTTGGAGGTGTTCAGTCTTTGAAGAAAAGCCATCTTCTTTATCCTCAACTGTATTAGTTACTGTGGGCTGGAAGGAAATCCTGCAATGTCACTGCAGCTGGTGCAGGCAAGTGCAGTCGGCTTCGGTCTGGCTGCACTAGCACTGGTTTTCCCATTAATTTCTGGGACTTTGCTGGCATTCCGCTGATTTTAATATACTATGATGGATATGAATTCCATGTGTTCACAGTCTGGGCAGGGTTTGTTTGTTTGTTTCTGTTTTGATGGTTTGTTTGTCTTGGAGATTATTTAGGGCAGTGCTCACAGTGTCCTCACCCTGTCCAAAGCAAAGACAAACCATAGCCTCACTGTCACAGTAGAAGGATTTCATTTGAAGCTTTCTCCTCTGCCAGAAGAGGCAGCCAAATTATACATGGACTCTGACAGCAGAAACTTTCTCAAGTTTAGGAGTTTAGCTTAATTTTGTTTAATTTTATCTATCTATCTATCTATCTATCTATCTATCTATCTATCTATCTATCTACCTAATCCAGCTTGAAAATATGCATTTCCTACCATATGCAATCAATGGAGAATTAATTTCAATGCTGTGTGTTCAAGTTTGTCCATTTTGTATGTATATCCTTAGATATACATATCCTTAGAATTAGAATATGAATAATGATAATTTCTACTTTCTCTATTGAAAGAGCCAGTCTAAACACAGCAGTATCAATTACACTGAGTGAATGTTCCCCTTTTTTACCAATACAATGCTTTGAAAATGCAAACCATTGAATTGTTATAGCTGTTACAAGTTTTTATGCCATCTTCTTGAGAGGCATGGGTCTTTTTTCAAACATAAGTGTTTGCTACACAATGCTGTTACAACATCCAACCTTGGCAGCAGCTCTGTGTGTGTAATTTAACAGTTCTCCATGCATTTGCAACTGTAGAAGTAGGAACCAGGATGAAACTGAACCTTTCTATGTCAGTAAGAAGGCAGTCCTCAGAAAGCCTCCACTGTGAACTTTAACCTTGAAAATTAGGAGGACTGCATGTTAAATAACTGGGTTTTGTTGTCTCCATACCAAGGCTGGGGAGCTGAGGTGAAGGCTGTATTACTTCTTTACTTTTTTTGTGCAGAGGAAGTTATTCTGTGGCTGCATCTGCTGCTATTAAACCTCGCTTCTTCTTACAGTGTTCTTTTCAGATGAATATGTTTCTGTTCTTTGGAACATGCACTTCTCTACTTCAGCCTGCAAGGCTGCAGTAGTTTGACTCTATGGGTTCCTTATGACAGGCAATGAATATCTGGATATTTGAGAACTAGATTTTTTTTCAGGGCTTTCAACAGCACAAATAACATTATATTAAGCTGTTTTCTAATGAAATTGAAAACAAATCCAAAATGTTTTATTGCTGTTGTGAATCATACTAGTCTTAACTGATTTTTCTTTTTTCTTAAATAAAAACAGGCTTATCACTTTACACCATCAATAAAATATTTCCTACCCAACAGTACCATCTGCTACTGTAACACCATGGACACCATTAGTCTGGTCATTTTCCATTAGCTGTGTTGATTAAATAAGTTATTAAGATCATCAATCCTTTCCACTCTTGGGGGAATCAAAAGGTGCTCTTGTAAAACATTATTTCTTATTATTTAATTCAGTGGTTTATATGTATATTGATATGTTTTTCAGAGCAGAAAATTCACATGTGATGAGTTCCAAAACTTACCATCAAAAGGTCATGGTTCTGTTCTATAAATGTCAAGCCTTCATTAGCTTTACATCATTTTGATTTTTGATTGTAATCTTGAAGCATTGGTTGTATTGACTTTTGGTCTTCCATCTCTTTGATTGCAGCTCCAATCTTGGTATTTAAACAGACATGAGGAGCAACAGGGATTTGGGAGGTATTTAAGACAGCCAGAAGGATGCAAACATTTCTGGAAATGGATGCAAGTGAAGAATGAGGATAGATTGTAAAACTCAACTAACCTTGTTACCACTTACTGTCTCTCTCTTTCCCGCACAAGCAGACTGTAGTAGATTAATAGAAGCCATAAAACTGGTTCATTGTATCTCTATCTCTCTATCTCTCTATCTCTCTATCTCTCTATCTCTCTATCTCTCTATCTATCTATCTATCTATCTATCTATCTATCTATCTATCTATCTATCTATCTCAATTTATTTTAATTTGTAGATAGGATCAAACACAAAGCATCTCAAAGCATAGATTGAGTTTTTGGTTTAGATATGCACGATTTTTTGGTATTTGAAGAGAGGAGCAATGACCCTGTCTTTCTGCCTGCATTAAAAGGTTATTTTCTAATGCTGTTCATTACAGCATAACTTTATGTTGTCTGTGCACGTTCACAAGGAATTTCTGATGCAAAGCACAGCCTCATGAAATATAGCCTGAAATGTTGAGAAGCAAACTCAGTTATATATTGTTAACTCAGACTGTACTATGCTTTGAGCAAACAAAGCAGGAGGCAGACAGAAACAATTTACTGGCTAAGTACCTGGGATGGGGAGTGGAATGAATGGAAAAGCAGAACACCACAGCAGTGGCAAGTATCATCCTAGTTACATGAATTTTTAGTCTTTTAATTTTGAGTTAATTTTGCTTCTGTAACTTGAAATTCTGGTGAGAGAGGGTTAGGCAGTGATTATAACAGAAGATGGACAATGTTAATTTGAAAACATCACTTGCTTTGAAATACTGTTTTTCAACATGATCCTCAAAGAATTAACTTTAACTGAAATGCAAATATTTAAAAGATCCAAATATGCATTACCCTTCTTTGTTGTTGTTGTTGTTATTTTGCTTCATTGCTTGCTTCTGTTGTGTGATAGCAGTGAGTTGAATGTAGCTTTCTATTCACAAGGTGGCACAGAAACCTCTGCCTTGTAGCGCATTGACCTTATCATCAGGTATGACCTGTGCAATATGATCTCTTGAAACTCAGTGGAAATCTCCGATAATGTTTTTTTTCTTGCAGTCCCATTTCTTAAATCAAGACACATTCAACTGTGATTTGTTTTCATTTATTTATGGGTTGAAATGTGAGCATCTGCATTTAATCCTCTAACTGCATCTTTGTTGTCCCAGTCACAGACAACATCACACAGCCACCATGGTAAAAATCTGGGTATCTTGTTTTATGCTTTCTGTCAAACTTTTGCATGACTTGGTTAGAGGGAAAGGAGTCTCTCCCAGAGGAGACAGCTGAACATCCACACAGTATTAGCCAGCTGCATTTGAAGATGGAATTAGGAATAGAATGAACTTCCAGAAGAACAACACTAGAATGGAAAAGAGCCATAAAATGATTTAAAATAGTGAAACAACAAAGAGGATGCACTGTGAGCTTCCTATGACGATTAATGCTTTGTCTCTTCCTCTGACTCATGCTACCTTACAAATTTTTGGTTCATGTTTAGTCTAAAGCATGTGAAAGAATACAATAGACTGAACTTTGGTGATAAAAATAGTAGTTTAAGGGCAGAGGTTTTTTTGTTTGTTGTAGGGGTTTTTGTCTATGTTTTTTGGTTTGGGTTTTTTGGGAGATTTTGTTTGTTTGGTTTGGTTTTGGGTTTGTTTGTTTGGTTTTTGGTTGGTTGGTTGGTTGGTTTTTTAGGTACTCAGAAGCTGCAATTCTCGTTGGTTCATATCCTCAGGAATAAATCAGTAAGGTATTAAAATTAATGTTAGTGCCTCCATGGGAAGGAAAGGGATCCCACCAGTCCAAATCATCATCTTTCCGGTCTCTTCAGAAACTAAAGCAGAACATCTGAATTAGAGAAAAACTGCTGTTGACTCTGCTCTTTTTTTTTTTTTTCTTAAGATGATAGGTTATGAGGTGAGAGCTGTTTTGGCAGAAGAAAAACTGTTCTTTGCCAAAAGTGAAATAGGGAATAGAAGATGGGGAAAACCCTGATTGCCATTAAAACCTCTGGAGTGACATGAATATACAGCATTTTGGGCCTCATCCTTATGTGTCCTCCCACAATGTGAACATGATTTGTAGCCCTTGACATACAAGTCTTCTTTTTGGACTGCTAAAGATTCCATCATTGCCATCATTGTTGTTTCTTCCTGAAGAATTGAAGAGTGCCAGAGGTTTGAAGAGTTGTATACTATGTACAACTCTTCTATGGACCAAATGCTGTAAAAGTGCAATATTCAGGGGCTTCCACTCACCAGTGGCTTCAATGCTGGGCCTTCTAACTTGGTACTTTTGTCTTGTTTAGGTCACAACTTAGATCTCTGGTTTGGGACAACCATTCTTTGCTCTAGAGAGCACAGTCAAACAGGTAAATGCAGACAGCATTTGGAGGTTGAATGCACAAAGGTACATCTAACTAACTAGAGTAAAGCCTTACACCCCTCTAACCCTTGAGTTTACCAGTGTTGAGGCCTTGGTGCAACGGGATGTGACCAGCTTTGGTTGTACTGCACGAGTTTTCACTGCATTAGTTCCTCAAGCAGATCTCCATTGACGATGGAAAATCAAAGATACCCAGCAAGGTTTGGAGCTTGAATGTGTCTTGACATAGTATCTCTGGGATTTTTCCTGCTCAGGTTGAGACCCATCCTGGAAGAAACATATTAGGAGTGAATCAACTGTTATTAGTAAATGTAAGGTCTCATCGATGTTTTATATTTCCTTAACTGATTCTCTTTCAAATACAAGGAAATGGCTCCAGCTGCATTATATTTCCTGCTGATGTTGATGGGCTTGATTCTGATTTCAGGAGATTTTTGTCAGTATTCAAATATAGTTTAGTGCAGTAAGTGCTGCCTTTGCAGTGCTGGTATTGCATTTGTGCTCCTCTGAAACTATTGCTACAATATTTATCATTGCACAGGAATAAATTGCACTTCAATAGCCTAAGCAGGAAAAGTTGTTTTCCCTGTTCCTACGGTACTGTGTAACTTAGCCAGAGTTATTAGTGGGGGGTTCTGGTTTTACCTGGTCACCAAAGAAAGGGCAAAGTATCCATTACAGAAATAGGAAGCCTTACTTTTTTAAATAGGGTTGGAGTCCAGGGTTTCCTGCTTTGCTTTGTGTACTCACTTCACATAGGTTGAAACCTCAGAGATAAGTCAGTGTGGCTCCAAAAGGGACCTTGGGCCAGCACAGCACCAGTGGCAGGGGTACAGACATTCACAGTCTGATCTTATTATGACAATCAAAACAGAGTAACAACAATGAAGAGGTGATATTGCTACTGCAAGTCAATGAATAGAATGACAGTTGTAGAGAATTGACATCCCTGTGAAGTCTGTTGCCCTTTGTACAAGGTTAAAGAGTGTCGGGCACTGTTAAAGAGCACTGGACCCTGGTCTTCTATATTGTTAAATTGTTAGAATGGCCCCAGGTATGACTCCTACCTGGGTTAACTCAACCAAGCTCTGAGTGGCTTAACAGTTTGTACAAGAGCAGGCTAACCCCACAGGAGGTTTGGTGGCAATGTGAGTTTGATAGCAGAGTCATGTCATTTCGTGTTATCTGGTCTCAGCTTAGAGCATGGAACTTTCAGCTGTTATTACAGTCATAGCCATGATCTAGCCATGGCACACTGGGAGAATTCCTCATGGAGCTCTTGTCCCAGGCTAAAAACAAGCATTCAGGGGACTTACAGTACCTGGGATATGGTGGTGAGGAAGCTTTCAAAGGCTGCGTCTCTAGTTTATTGTGAATTTTATTAGTATATATATATATACACACACATATCAATAAATAGACAGAAAGGTCATTATGAAATATAAAATATGTAAAACATTACTTTATGTGTCATATGTATGTAAATATATGCAGAATTTTAAATAATATTTTTCCACATTTTCATTTGTACTGCTCAGAATTCCCAGAGGCTTGAGAAAGCAGGAGAACTACAGTTAACATGTATTTTTATTGTAATTGTCCAAAGCCAAAACTAACTGAGCAGTGGAAAGCTTAATGGCCCTGGAGGGAGTCCTAGAATATTGTTTTATTTATATTAGAAAATAATCTTTGCTGCAGCCACGGAGTTTGCAGACTGTGCTGCACAAACATGGGTAGCCTTGTGCGGTCATGAATATGTTCAGTGCAGCAAGGTGGTAACATTTCCTAGATGATCTCTGGGGGATGTTGAAGCTGCACATTGCAAGGGGTCAGGGTCTTAATTCTCTTTTATCTTCACCCTTCTGCCTCTTACTGAAAAATTGGCTCTTTTTTGATTTTAAGATACAATGACTCACTAAATATTTTGCACCAAAAGCCATTCTTAGCTGGAGCTAATTGCCAGCCAGCCATAGACCTCATGTGTACTACTCAGTACTCCAGGAGTACAGCCCCAGAGAGTAGTGCAGGTGGAAATGGTAACAGGCTGATTGTGGCCAGCAGCCTTGTACTGCTGGGATGCAGCTATCTGACACAGAACATCCATCTCTTAGAAATGTTGTGCATCTCTTGCATCCCTTTCTAGCCTGAAGTACCTGTATCGGCTGGCGTGCTCCAGTAGTTGTCAGCCAGCTACTGTGTTCTGCTGTAAATTAGTTGTATGATGCAAATAAGAATTCTGCTTGATCTCTCTTTTGGATCAGGACAGGGTCACTCAGACCCCAAACTATGTTTTGACAAGTTATGATTCAGGACCTTTACCTTCAGCACAACTACTTAATTCTGATCTTCCATGGGATGATCAGAGATCAGAAATGCATTACTCCCACAGGTGTAGAAGGTCTGCTTATGCAGTTGTCAGGCTAAAAATCCAGATCCTCTCACTCACATGGGCTTCTTCATTCAGAGACACCCATAACCTGCCATGAATGTCCCCCTAGTCCTTTTGTTGAAAGGAACAGTCTTGTGAATTTTAAGCCTCTCTGCGCCTGAATACCAGGATGTGTCTTGATCTACATTTTTTAGTTTTCTTTGAGTTACTGCTGACTTCAGGACCATCCACAACAACTGTATGGCAGATTGCTTTGGCGCCACTTTAGCTAAAGCATCACTGGCTGTGGATTCCTACATTCCCCTCAATCTGTGTAATTTTATTTCGCTGAAAATCATAATATATGAGCTATTGTCCATTTTCTAACCCTCCAACTCAAGCTGTGCTTCTAACTCTGTTTAGGTACTATGAGTGTCTTCATTTCCTCACCTAAAGGCTATACAAAAGTGAGGCATTCAAGCTTAGGTAGTAGCTAGATTCCTTCTATAGTCACTATCAGACACTTACCTTAAAGGGAGATAGTTTTCTTTTGGATGTACCTGTCTAACTACCTGGAGGAGTTGTCTGTATGACTACCAGAAATATAACAGAGTTAAAAAGACACCTAATTCTTAAACTGCTAGGTCCAGTAACTTCAAAATATACAATATTAAGATAGTAATCTTAATTAAATTACAAAATCCCAAGTGATGTTTGCTCCTCTTGAGTTCTTTAGGATGGAAGGCGTAAGCAAATTTCTTATTATACATCATCTCCATAAGTGAGTTCCTTAGGGAAATGCCAAAAAGGAAATATTTTTTTGAGGTTTGTTTCATTTTTCAGATGACATTAGTGATAGTCAGGCACAAAAAAGCTGTGGGTTGGCTAAAGCCTGACTGCAAGTTTGAGAACAGTCAAATTGTGGCCCAGATTTCCCTCTAGCTCTTTTGGTCAGTAACAGAGTTGTCCCAGTCCACAGCAGATGCTGGGCAGCTGTGGCCACATCAAAAGCTGGTTCTGTTCATTCAAATGCCAGAGCAGACAGTGAGAATGGGAAGCAGAGGTTGTAGACATGAGTAGGTAATAGAAAAATTCAAGAGATCATTTAGAAAAATTAAGTATTCCAAGGAACTGATTTTATAAGTTTTACTGAAATTATTGATTTCTGTGAATGATTCTAATTGAAAAAATATTGTCAGTATTGAAATTCCTAGATGTGTTATGATGCCAAAAAAAAAAAAAGAAAAAAAATGGCAAATCCCTAGCAGGGGGCTTTGAATATGAAATTGATGGGAAGAGAGGGTCTATTGCATCTCTAGGTGGGAGGCTGAATGCCAGCACCAAAAAGGAAGATAGTACCTAAGGTAAGGTTCCTCCTATAAAATACAGCAAGTGCATGTACTTGATTTATCAGCCTGTTTATAGGAATAATTTGTCAAGCCTTTAGCCTTTGGTTTTTTTTATTTTGGATTATCTTAGCATGTCTGCTCTTATTATTTGTTTAGTTGTGGCTGTATATGTAGTAAATCTACTTCTTCTGTCACTTCTGACTTATGCCTACTCCTTCTGGATCTTCTTTCATTGGATCTCTTTTTGGCCTTAGACTTAAATCCCTAATTTATACAGCATTCAACAGAACATTCCCAGAAGTCTGTTAACATATTCTTCCCCTGCAGTAGACTCTGTCTTGTTTGTACAGCATGTACTGCATAAAGGCTAAAAGGTGTCCAATATAAAGGCTCCTTGGCTTCCAGAACAAATCCATATCTGTGTATCCAACCAGAGCTGTTTTTCTCACTCCAGGCTGGTGAAAACTGAATTGTCACAGAGCTCAGTAAAGACTGATGTTTTTGTGGGTGCATCTTTCATAGCTGTGCTTGTAAATCTGGCTTCTAGGTTGTTTGGAAGTACCTCCAAGGAAGGAATGCATTACAAAGAGCAGAGATTTATACAAACATAAATGTTACCATTGACTGTTTAGAAGGCATAATATTAGATAGTGTTTGGGAGAAGTTTCATATATGTCTATACAGTACAAACTGCAGATTCTTTTGTGAGAACTGAAATAAGTTGATACTTTTAAAATATTTTGAAAACACAGTACTGAGATCTAATTGGTGCTCTTTCGGAATGAGAACATTTAAATCTGACCACACCAAAATATAAAAATATTCTTTTCTTAATTCACCTCTTTCAGCTCACATCAGCATTGGTTACACTGCAGGGATTGACACAACTACACCAACTTTAAACCTGTTCAAGGAACTAGGCAGATTCAGAGAGCCTATTTGGCCGGACTGAGATTTTGTTACTGAGGTTTCGTTACCAAAATTCAAGTTCATCTCAAGAGTAAATTCATAAGGTGCAGTCAGTTCAGTGAAGACTATATGGGAGCATTTTTAAGAATAGAGCTGACACCCAGCTAGCTGTATTCTGGGCTGCATCACAGACAATGTGACTCCTAGGGAGGTGATTATTTTCCTCTACTTTGCTTTCCTGAGACCCCACTTAAAATACTGAATCCAGCTGTGAGGGCCTGAAGGTAAGAAGGATGTGGACCTGTTGGAGAGTCCAAACAAAGTTATGAAGATTGTCAGAGGACTGGAGCCTCTCTCCTATGAAGATAGGCTGAGGAAGTTGGGAATGTATAGTCTGAAGAAGAGAATGCTCCAGGAAGAGCTTATAGCACTTTCAGTACCTAACGAGAGCCTACAATAAAATTGGAGAGGGACTTTTTACAAGCTCAAGAAGCAATAAGACAAGAGGTAACAGCTTCAAACAGAAAGGGGGCAGGTTTAGATTACATATCAGGAAGAAATTCTTCACTATAAGGGTGGTGAGGCTCTGGAGCAGGTTGCCTGGAGAAGTTGTGAATGTATGATCCCTGAAAATGTCCAAGACCAGGTTGTCTGGGTCATTCAGCAACTTGGCTTTGTGGAAGATGTCCATGTCCATGACATTGCAGTGGGAATTACATGATCTTTAAGTCTCTTTTTGAACCATCCTATGATTCTATGACACAGCAGCCTAATACATTCCCCAGCAAGTGAAATGGAAATGCTGTCTTCCACTTTTAGGTTTTACAAAAGGTTAATCTCACTTGACCTGAGAACACTTTTGACTAATATGGTTAGTCTCTTCAGTTTCCACAGCCAACCAAACACAGCCACATGGTTTGGACCACAGTCAACGCCTTTGACATTTCTGCCTGAATGACCAGTTCCCCATTGATTAGAGCATGACTCTTATCCAAATTCAATCCTATTCCTTTAGGTCCTGTAGCAAGCTTGACTGTGTGTGAACATATGTGTAAACACATATGTATGTACGCATCTGCTTTTAGTGAAGACATCCTTTAAATTCCCTAAAGAACTAGAAGTCAGTCTTGGTTTTAAATATTGCGAGGTTAAGCCCTCTTCCTCCTCTCACATCCCCTCTCCATGAAAAAACCTGTACATTCCTACATTACATCAGCATTTAGGATTCCTAGAATAATGAATAGCAATTGTATTAGATTTTCTGTGTGCAGCTCATGCCAAATTTGTGCAATAATTAGAAATGCAAGCCCCAAAGTTTTCATATTTCTAGTATGAAAAACTGTAGGATTATGGGAGAAAAGTGCCCACTTTGAGCTTTGCTTTGCAAAAAAACTCAAAACCCCAAGACCCAAATAGCCAGTCTTGCTGAATTTTTAAGCACTTAATTAATCTAAAACATGAGAAAAAAGCAATTGATTTTGGAAAATTTGTAAATGAATTTGCTTAAATATTGTGCTAAGGGGATCATTTGGGATCTGCAAGACAGAGCCCTTTCTATTTCTCTGTCAGATCTCTCAATTTAATTTTTAAGAGCAACTCGCTAATACTTCATGTGCACAGATTTGCAGTAACTTTAAGTAGGGAGGAGGTGCGATGAGGATGCTGAGAAACCTGTTGGTTTCCTGGGACATAATAACCTTTCAAAGTACTGTAATAAAACTCTTAGTTATCTAAAACATGGTAGTTTGGGTAATCCAGATATATGGATATCTTTAAATAACCTTTGAGGGGTCCCAGGTGTTCTTTGAATAGGCATAGAATTATGCCAGAGACCTTCATTTGTCTCAGGCTGGGCTTCCTCCAAGATACCACTTGTGGCCTTCTGAGTCAGTGTGGGCCCTGCTCCCTACAAGTTATGGTGATAGGATAATGGTTTTGGGTCTTCAAAGTCATTCTCTGAGGGAGAAACTACATTTGTGGCAATCAGGATAGCAGACAGAAAGACAGGATAAGTGGCCTAATGAAATAATCTATAAGAAAACTCATATCTGAGGTGCTTTTTTTTTCTTCATATAGCCAAGGAAAAGGAAGCAAACAACATAAGCATCCAAAAAGGTGGGCATAGTGTGGGTCAAATATGCTGATCCCTGATGCAGGAAGGAGTTTAAATTTGTTGATAAAACTCCAGTTTGATGATTTCTGTCAGAACATTGACCAGGATACATAGATTCCTTAGCTGTGGGGCTTTTTTTGTTTGTTCATTAGTTTGTTGTAGTTTTTGTTTTTTGGTTTTTATTTTTTGGGTGGGGGGCATTGATGTTTGGTTGTTTTTTGTTTGGTTGGTTTTGTTTCAGGGTTTTTGTTTTGGTTAGTTTTCTTTTTTTTTTCTTTTTTTTTTAATGTCCTTCAGCCAGTCCCTGAAGTCAAGTGACATGTCAAATTCACAAGAATAATCTGTGACATTCCAAGAAATGTTGTCAAAAGGTTAGTTCACTGTTATTTCTTTGATAAAGCACGAAAAAAAGTATCAAATAATTGACAGAAAAAGATTTGCTTTAGAAAGACTAATGCTGCCAGTTTGGGGAGG
>WBMV01004288.1:266929-297909 GCA_013396655.1 Campylorhamphus procurvoides | reverse complement strand
GGGCGTAGAGGTGTGGGAGCGTGCTGGGGAGGGGGAAGAGTAAAAAATCACACTGAATGTTTTTAGTGGTCTGCCTTTTCAATAAGGTCATGCAATGTGTTTTCTAACCACAGCAGGCTGGTACAATGCCAAGCCCAATCTCCTGTACTTATTTCTCTCTCTATTTTTTATAGATATGTGATTGATACAACTACACTGACCACATGGTCACGGGTCTGACAGAGAGAGCTCCAAACACATTATGTAGTTATGTAAATCAGGAGTATTATACTCTAGCTCTAGAAGCAATCTGTATCCTGTTATCTAGCGTTATTTTATGGGCTTAGTTCAAGTGAATTGCTGTTTATACATAATATTCTAGGAGACATTACAAATGTCTTTTGCACTATATCAAATCAAAACATGTTGGAGTTCAACATCATATTGCCAGATTAAGATGCTAGTTAATTTTGTCAGAGAATATTGGTAGTGAAGGTAATGAAGAAGATACTAAATCTGGACAGTCCCATTGCAGAATGCTGCTGACAAATGGAGTTTTATGTAGGTAACTCCCAGATACAGAATCTACTGTTCCTATGTTAGAAAAATGCACCTTAAATTAAGGTTTATCTGAGAAGACAATACTAAAATTAAATGATGGTAAACACCAGCAGTCTGTGTTTCATACAAATTAATCGTAGTAGCATAACCTTCCTATAGAAAGAACATATAATATACCTTAGAGGATTAAGCAAGAAAAACCTGAAGTGAAAGCAAAATTCCATGAATAGCCCTTTCAGTCAGAGATTACAATAAAATGTCAACTGATTTAATGGAGCAGGTCGTCTACCACTTCCAGTAAATGTCCTAATTCAATTTGTTGTCTACAGACAAGCATTCTTGCTCAGGGGTCACTACAGGAAACTGGAAAATCTACCTGAATTGAATTTCTATTACTTAATTATATTGCTCTGGAAGGCACATTTTTCTAAGTAAATACGTGGATTTCAGCACACAGCTGTCACAGTAATCACCTCAAGTATGTTTGAGGAATGATTTAAAACCATATAATTCCCCTCCCGCATAGCCTCATGTTTGACTTCCTAGCTCTAAAGTGGGAAGTATTGAATATAACAACTCCAGATATGAGGTGCGATGTAAAAACTGGTGGGGATGAGTTATGTTTTTCTGCCTCTTTATCTTTTTTCCTGAAGATAGTCAAGTGAAACAGTTTTGCTAGAATAAACAAGAATTATATATAGTGAATTTTGCATTGCCTAGTGAGTTATAGTACTGGGTTCAAATGTTTGCCCTGCTGGCTTCCAAGTGCAATTTATTTACTTAGCTGATTTTAGGCCTTCTGTCTTTCAGCAACTTGTTTGAAATCACCCTATTTCCACCAATCATTTCCTTCCCCACCACTCCCTGCTCTTGCTAGTCTTTTAAATTGCTTTAAAGGTCACCTAAAGCCTGAATGTTGCCTTGCTTTCTAGCAATATTGATGTCAAATGTGTTGGATAGTGATATAAACATAGCCAAAGGTCCAGTTGCTGTTGCAAGTCTAAGGCACTTAGTACCTTAGCTACCTGATGATTATTTCAAAGTAGCCCATAACTTGGCAGTCCCATCACAGGTAACACTGTGAACAAGTGGCATGAAGAGAAACATCCCTTTTCTCAACCTCTCTGCTTCAGCAGCTGTCCCCAAACAACCTACCTGAGAATATGTCCTGATGACCTATTTTGGCTCTTTTGCAGCAATAGATAGTTTCTTAATCCCCTGGAGAACAGGAGCAGAATCTGAATCCTGTATTTCTTCAGTGCAGGACAGCTCAGCTAAAGGGTCCAGCAAATGCCCAGTGGTCAGTGGACTGAGAAAGGTGCTGGGGTCAGACTGACAGTGCTGTCTGGCAGCTGAGCAGACCAGCTGAACAAATTGGAAGAAAACAGAGCTCAGGGAGGAGGTTTTAAATTTGGTGGCTGATACCAAGCATGTGTGTTGATCAACTACGATGAGGCTGCTGAGGGAGGGGTGCCCTAGTGACTTCACTGGCAGGCAGTAGATTTTTAAAATTGATTTGGAAAGCTGAGGAGGTAATTCGTATTTTCTTTGTGAGTCTTGTGCCAAACAGCTGTTATCACTCTCCTCAAGCTGGAGCATCCATGTAGGTGTTTGGAGGCTCTGCTGTAGGAAGAGAAAGGTGGAGAGGACATGTTGGTCTGTTTAAGACTGCAGGTTCTGCCTTATGTGGAGTTCCTCCTAAGCTCAATCTTAAATGTACGGAGGTTTTCTACTCTTGTGCTTCACTTCTTGGAAAGATACTGAATTGGTTCAGGGTGTGAGAGTAGAGGAAGCTATGTCCATGTGCTTGTGCGAGCATCTGCTGCTGCGGGTGCGAACCTGGGTATCGAACTAATATTGCCAACTGACCAGTTTGCTCAAAATAAAATTACAGTGGAAATGCTTGTTATAAATATTTTGTTTACAAAGTTGTATGATCTTTTTTTCTGAAGGTAATGCAACTCTTCTGACTGCTTCCATATAGGGATTCGCATATCATACTTCTAAGGATGCAATGTGGGAAGAAGTCTCTTGTGTCTTCTGAAACGTTTAAACAATACAGACACATAACCTTCCTTCTATTGTGTGGATTGGCTGTCCTGTGACGTCTACAACTAGTTCCAAAGTAACTAAAGCCTAAAGATAAGTAAATAAATAATAATAAAAAATGCATGCATACAAACTTATAAGAATGGAGCTCAGCCTGTCTACTGGTTATTGACACTATCTATCTCAAATGTGATTATGTCATGATGTTTATGACTGTATTTTTTTCTAAAACCAGCAGATAGTTTTGATGTCTAGTTCTAACTGACCTCATTTTTTTAAGCTTTAATAACTGGCTACTTTTAAACAAAATTAAGTTATTACTTCATTGTTTAAAAAAAGTGGTCTTTGGAGTCCTGGTATGCTTCTGCTTGGCTGTCTGAATGCACATGTGTCATTTTCCACTCATAACTCAAGAACAGTGAAGAAAAAAGTATTTTGAGCATTTGGATGTGAAAAGGGAAACTGATTTTGCCAAGTTTTGACTTGGTTGAATTTAGGTGGCTGAATAATGAAGTCTTCATTGGGAAACTCACAGGTGTTACTAGAGGTCAAAACAGCTTCACCACAGCGGCAGCCATTAGAAATTCTGTAGCTGCTGTATAAAGAACTGTACAGGGCCAACTAGCATATGGCATAGGTTCTCATCCTGCTGGATTGCCTTCTGCTCCCCTTTTGCTGTGTTTCTCCTGAGCTAGCAGGTTTGTTTCTCCTTGGCTGCCCTGTGCACCACGTTTTCCCACTGATGTGGAAAAAGACATATTCTACACATTTTTCCTCCTTCTCCTTCCCACTAGAACCAAGGATAGAATTACACAACAGAAAGCCCTGGTGAGTGGGTTGTGTTAGCATTTCTGGGTTGCTTTTACCATCCTCTTCCCATGCCAGCCAGACTGGCTCCCAAACTGCAGAGCCCAAGATTTGCTTCTCATGCCTGCTGTTGCATGCAGCTCATCTGGAAGCTCTCAGGGGTGGCCCCTCTTGTGCTCCTCTGACCCAATCACACATGTAGTGTTTCTGTAATGTAGAATTTGGTAGTATATGTGGCTCATCATCAGGCATCAAACAAGGAGACCTAATGCAGGAATCAATTGTTAATACTTTTCTTGCTGCTTTTCATGATGCCTTAAATTGCACTTGTGTTCATTTGAGCTTTCTAGGTGTTACTTTCATTGGTCCCAAGAGGTTTACATTTTTGATGTTGACTAGCTGAATGTTTGACTTATTGCTCTTAGCTGGCAAATGCCTGATCAATATTTGCCTAGGTGAAGGAAGACACTGTTCTTATAAGGTATAATTCTATGCATTCATGTCAAACATTGTTATTTAAGAACTTTTCTCAAAGTTACAGTTATACTGCCTGTTAACAGGCAGTAGACTTTGTTTACAGCAGAATTAATTTAGATGTCTCTCTAGCGTGGCAGTGAATTTTAACCCTTGACTTAGTTAAACAGTATTTTCTTTACATGCTTTGTTATAAACATTATTTAGAAATGGAGCAATGCCCATTTTTTGCTATCTAAGACTCTTTCCTGCTGTTGTAAATTAGTATATGTAAATAAACTCTAATACAATTAGCTAAACATAACTTCTGCGGATTTTGGTGTAGTGTTTGTTTGTCACATGCTTTGAATTTAGGGCTGGGGTGACAAGACTTGGGCTAATGTGTTTGGTTTTTTAGATTCTGCCCTGACATGAAGTTTCACTAATATGTCTGCTTCATACAAGCATTCCTTGTCACTTCGAAGAGCAAATCCTTTACTGTACAACTTATGTAAATAAATCAGTTCCAGCTCTCTATTTGTGAAAGGAACAAATCTTGTGTGACTGTTTCCCATTTTACAGTTCAGTGACAAGGGCGGGGAATGCAACTGCCAAAGTGCCGTAAGGGTTCTCCCTCCCTCTTTTCTTGTCCCAACTCTTATGCTATTTAGCCACTGAGAAGGGAGAGGAACTTTCCTCCAGACAAACCACTGTGGATGTTCTTCCTTGCTTTACATAACATTTTGTGAAAAGGCTTTGCTTTACATTCTGAAATAAATGAGATAAATAATTGTGAAACAGCAACAAACACCAGGCAGACTGGAGGGGTGTGTGTGCTGCATTCTCTTTTTGGCTGTGGGAAGACTCTTAGTGCTAGTGAACATACCCATGTCGTCCTAAGGGGTGACTCTTTTGTCAAAATGTCTACTGCAATCTTAAGGTCGGCTGGGGGTTTGTGTGTTAGTGCTGGCACACAGGCTATCACACAGCTAGCCCCAGTCAATAGTGGATCCCTCATCTTTCCCCATATTTGGTCCCTACCCCACAACTTTTTCAAGGGTACCAGAAGTCACAAACACAAGTTTGACTGGAATGATATGATGCGTGAGACATGTCATCATAATTTTGCAAGAAGTCCTAATTGAAAATTGTTTTTAAAATGTGGAATTTTTTATTGGAGAAACAATAAATAGATGACTCCCTTCTGCCCACTTGGGAAAACTAAACTCAGTTCACTTACTGTTTACAGCAAAAAATGAAGCTGTCATATGCATCCCTGCCAGCCAACACAGAAACACAAACACATTAATTTTTCCCTCAATATCTTTTCCACAGTAAGTGCTATTGGTGTTTTATGTTTTCCCACCCAATTATTCAAGATATTACTTTTATTATAGTTGGAGTTTTCCAGCACCTTTGTAGCACTAATTGTGAACTGCAACTCCTAAAAGAGACTTAGGGAGAAAATCTGTAGGGGGTTCCCTAAAAGTATCTTTCTCTGAATATTAATTCCTTACTTGATCTTCTCATGGTTTTGTCATTGCTGCATCTTGCTGCTTTTGGCAACCTTTGTTATAATGCTCGACTCCTTCCGAGGCTTCTTTAGGTTCATTCTGAACTTTTTTCCAAAGCACATATTCAAATTTTCTCTCTAGTAAAACTATCTGCTTAGCAAACTATGTAAAAAGAAACAAGGATTTGGCTATGCAGGGAACTATCTGGTCATAGTAGTTACCTTTGATCTACTAAATATTTTTGTTTGCAGTGAAAAATATATGTCACACACCATTGCACTTTTCTAATGGAAGCGAAAAATATGTCATTTGAGTGACACCTCTGGAAGTGCTCAAGGCCAGGATGGATGGGGCTCTGAGCAGCTTGGTCTAGTGAAATGTGTCCCTGCCTATGGCAGTAGGGTTGGAACAAGGTCTTCAATGTCCTTTCCAAAGCAGGCCATTCTATGATTCTATGATGTTACTAGTCCTTGTGTTTACTTTTGCTTTTTTTAGTTCAGAAAAGAGTTGAGTATCCTCTGAATTCTTATCTGAGAACAAAAGGTGAAAATGAACTATTTCTTGAACACTTTCTGCAGTTTATAGAAAAAGGCAGTTCAGCTGAATTTAATATTCAGTTGAACTCTTTCAATAAAATCACTATCAGTATGTAGTCATCACTTCTACCCCAGGGAAAAAAGTCTTAGCTGTAGTCAACAATATCAATTGGGAACATAAGCAGGTTTATTTAATTCCTTAATTTTCAAATGAAAATGAGTTAAGACTATTGAAATGCTCTGCTTATAAAACCAGATACATAGCTCCCTCTTGAGTCTCAAGATTCCTGTGCTTAGGACATACTGAAATGTTTCCTGTTTGTTTTGAGAATATTTTTAAATTATGCTAATTTATTTTGCATCTACTTATGCATAAATCACATTAAAATATGTTTCCTGTTACTTTGTAGACCTCAAAGTCATGCAAAGGATCTACATTTTAGTTTTAGTTTGCAATCAAATATCCCAGGCTGAAATATTGGCAATATTGTCCAGTCTTATGATCTTAATTTATTCAGATGCTGATTTATATAAAAATAATTCTCTGACATACAAATCAGGGTGCCAGATGTTCAAAATCACAGTAGTAAGTATCCTTTGCAGAGTTCTTCCTATTCATGTAATAAGATGCTCATATTTTAGATAACAAGTTCCATTCTGATTATCTGTTAATGAGATATAACTGGGTTCATAAGAAATGAAGTGTATGAGTGTCCTGCTGAGTCTGGGATTGGAAGGAGGTACTTTGTGCTTTGTGACTGTTGTTTATTTAGGGAACAGATTGTGAGGAAATTAAAATCAAGATACCTTGATTGTCTAACAATGCATGAAATTGTAAAGCAAAGCACTCTTCTCTCTTTGCAAGAGGGAGGGTTTAGTTAAAGGAAAAGAATCTCCTGGGTGTAAGAAAGACTGAGGGAAGTTGGGGAATGGACTCCAACTTGCCTCCTGCCATCAGAGTGCAGAATGAGAATCTCATGACCTTCATTTCTTTTGTCCCTCTGGGGAGAGACTAGACCTTAAACTGAGGTTTGAGCACTTCTAATATTTCTTTTCTTTAGCCCTGCTTGTGCTTTGCAAACCTGTGCTTTGCCTCTTCCTCCCTTCTATTTTTGCAGCTTCCATCTAGTTCTGGAAGCCTCCAAGGGGCTGTGAAGGGCATCTCAGGAGATTTTTGCTACCTTTGGAGCCGGTGTAAGATGCAGTGCTACTTTCCCTGGGAAGTGGGAGAGTAAAAATTCCATACAGTTGAGATTTGCCACGCTTGCTGCAAGATGAAGAGAGGCTTGAATGGTGGGACAGAAAGATCCTACCCTTCTAATAGATCACCTTTTGGTGTTCAGCCCTCACTAATCCTCTAAGGGAGAAACTTGGGGTTAATTATCTGATGTGCCTGGATCCGTTTTCAGGCTTGTTTGAAACAACCAGAGTTCTGTATCTGAGAAGAAACACCTTGTTAGAAAGGTACTGGGCTCAGCCTATTTTCCAGATGGAGGAATCCACTATTTTTCTGCTTGAATTATGTTTGATTTTTTAAGTTTCTTGCTGTAAATATTATTCCTCAGAGAAAAGACCTTTCCCCCCCTGTTTAACCTTACCACAAGCTACTAGTCTGCTACTAGTACAAAAACAGGACCAGATGGGGCAGACCCATCAGAGTTTTGGTCCATATTACTCTCTTGTGACAACTTCTGCCTAATAAAAAAAACCCGACCTAATGTCTTCTGGGGAGGTCACACTGTAGTGGTATTGTACCTGCATCAATCTTTTCCTCATTCATTTTAGAGAAGTAATGAAGGCTGTTAACTGGAGATGACCACTGTCAAGATTTTTATTCAGCTTTAATTTTTCTGAAGTTTGAGGTCTAAAATGACCTTATTTCTTTGTTAGTATGATGATACTCCTAGCTGTTTGGAGTGTTATGAGTAAAGCTGGCTGGTTCTGAAGAGTCTTGATGGTTTCCACACTACTTACCTTACCCTCTGTTACCCCTCTTGTCAAGTGATTGTTGTGAATTACTTTTGACTGCATTTAAGAAAATGCTAGCCACATGCATTTAAATACATAGGAGTCTGGATAGTAAAACACTGTATACCTTTGCACTTCCTGTGTGTATTATGGTATAAATTTAATAGAAGCAGAAATTTATTAATGAACACAGTTAAAAAGGAAAAGGCGTTATAAAGAACACAATATTTTACAGCTGAAAGAAAGTGGGTCTGAGAAGCTTAGATTTTTCAATTCCTTTCCTTTGAATATTTATCTTTGCATGTTCATTCATTTGCATCAAATTCTGAATGTTACTTTTCCAGCGTAAAAGTGCTCCTGCATATGAAAATAACTACTTCTTGTACCAACATAACTATTGTATCCAGTAGAAGGGGAGCAGAAAGGGCAACCTGTTCTTACACACAGTTTCCAAATCCTGCTGTAACAACACATCGAAAAAGAGCATAGATACTAGTGAGTGTGTGCAAGTACACTTATTGAAGGCAACACACACCCAAATGGGTTTGATTAGTTCTGAAAATGGTAATTGTTCTCAGAAGAAGCTTCTGAGTATTCTACTAAATGAAAATAGTCTGAGGGTGGTCACTTGTGTTTTGCAGTGCTGTAAATTTTCAGTTGTCAGGGATTAGTTTCTAGCTTTTATTGTTTCTTATCTGTGGCAGTCAACCTGTTGTTCTGAATTTATTTTTATTTCCTTCCTATATTACATTTTGTTGCCAATTTGTTAGATTTTTCATTTCTAAGTAAAGCTTTCAGTCCCATGCTTTCAGCAAATAAATTTTTAAAGTATATTGGCTTTAATGATCTCATTCACTTCGGGAGTTGTTATTTGTGTTCTAGAAATGAATAGTGTGGTCTAACTGAACTGGTGTAACTATATTTAATTCTAACTTGATTACCTCTCTTCTGTTTTCCAGCTAGAGTGTACATTCAAATATACTCACATGCTTCCAGTGACTCCACATGCTCCCATCGACTATGGTAGGATTTGCAAGCAATATATCTAATTGCGCTTTCCATTATGTAGTCAATAGGCATATAAGTTAATTGCTCAGTTTTGCTTTCATTTTAGGGATACGATAAAAATTGATTTTCCATCCTTCTGACATTTACTAACTGGGCAGCACAAAACTGCTTCAGCACAGATGAATGTCCAATGTTTTCACTAACCAGCATTCTGACTGCTTTAATGATGGAACTGATTTAGAGATACAGATACAGATTCATATTCTTCCCTCCTCTTTGAAGTGTACTCTTAGTAAAGATGTGGATTGTGCAATACATTGTTTGCAAGTTGCTGTTCTTTTTTTCCCCTTTTTTTCCTATTCGTTTAGAAAGGTCCAGAACAGTTGGCAATATTAGGAGCAACAGAAAGGAAGTGCATTTGGTCCTCCAGGAACCTCTCCACCTGATTGATATAAACATTAACTAGAACTGTTCTCAGAAATTGCTTTTGTACTCCCTGACAACAATCAGGTTAAAAGCATAGATTGCTCATAAAAAACCTCACATACCCCATTAAACAGTCAGTATATTATGTCCTTCTGGCTCTTCCTTTCTGTCAGGGTGCCTTGACCCACTCACTGGCTTAGCCATACAAGCTCTTCCTCTAATAGCTCACCTTTCTCAGCACTTCAGTGTATTGCTGTTCTCTGAGTTTGGACAGCTGGCTACAGTTCTCCTGTGGCAAGCAGTCTGCACTCATCATAGCCACAGCTGACATACTCTGTGTGTCTCTGTATTCATGTGGCAGGAGGTGCAAATTGTCAATAATCTTATTGCTTTCACCAGGTTTCATAGAGATACAGAAATTAGATCCTTTAATTACTCACAGTAAATATTTGCTACTTGTGGCTTGATATCCTTTCCAGCTTCTGATTTGTTGATTTTTTGATCCAACACAGTAAGGGGTAATGCAACTTAACCCCTCTACCTGGGAGTTGTGCAAAAAGCTGTGTGCACACATAGATCTTCAAATTTCTGTCAGGTTTAGATGTGGCAAATTACAGAGTTGCTTCCCCCGGTTGTCTGACCTATTAACTTGCTGGAGATAATTCCTCCTTGTAGTAAGGCATTCAAAAGGGCAATCAAATATCTGTAACTGTGGTGACACCTTAAAGTTGTTCCTACAAAACTGAGTATTTGCAGCAGAAAAATTACCATAGGAACTCATGAAAGTAAAGAACAGGGAATGGGCTGTGAGAAGACACCAAATATTCCACTGATTTGCAATTGGCTTGCGGGGTTTGATTCAAAGGGCAATGATAGGGACAAACAGACATGGCTCTGATCTGGTTAGTATGGAACATCTGGGAGATGTTTTTGTTATCTGTCTGTATTTAGGCACTGAAGATTGTAAGAGGGGCTTGAATATCATTAATAACATTCATCATAGATCAGCTTTCAAATCCAGACTTTCTTGTGCCTGTGTTGATCTCTCAAAGCTAGCAGAGGAAATTGTATGAAAACCATTAGCAGACCACCCTGAAACTTCCAGGTAGGTGACTGATTGGATTTATGACTACAGGATGGTTACAGTGGCTGAAGATGACAAGCATCCAAATATTTGCAGTTCCAGTCACAAAGGATTGTGTTCCAGCACCTCCTCGTTTAGCACCATTTGTCCTGGTATACACCTCCCAGCTGGATAAAGGAACTACAAAGCTGTTGTATCAGCTGTCAGTACATAGGGAAAGGGGAATCAGAGTGTGTTAACTGGAGGAAGTAGCTGTGATGGCTAACTAATGCCACATCCCCCTTTGAGTTAGGTAAAATTAAAACTCTGTGGTTTTAGGAAAACCTGGGTGCAATCAGAGAAGACAGCAATTTGGATATCAAGTTTGGATCAGGTTCTTTTGACCTTAGCAATGAGTAGAAATGCTGGGAACTGGAATCATACCTTTAAAGATTTTCAGAGCTGGGTTTTGGGATTGTGCATCTGCTTGAGTGAAGATCATTACTGAGTTTTAAGAGATGATATTACTAAAATGATGGTAAGACAGGGTGTTAGGTACTGTTAGTAATCTTTGAGTTTTTCAGTCCTGTGGTACTTGGTGGCCATGCTGATATTTAAAACATGTCACGTTAGTAGTATCCAAGATGTGTTACTTCGCTGCCCTGAGTTTGTAAAGTCCTGTGAAGGGGTTGTATACTCTATGTAGCTGAATGTGGTAAAGCATATCCAGAGATGTTACCGAGGAAAACCTCTAAGAAAAGCTTTGGTGGAGTGAACTGGATTAAGAAAGCTCTCCCAACTACTGTTTTTCACAAAGGCAAATAAACTTGCATAATCTAGCAGTTGGGAATTCACTGATTTGTCTCTCAAAGTATTCATAAAATCATAGAACGGTTTGAGTTTGAAGGGACCCTAAAAATGACCTCGTTCACTAGACCACATTGCTAAAAGCTCCATCCAGCTTGGCCTTGAACATTTCCAGGGACTAGTCATACACAGCTTTTTTGGGCAACCTGTGTCAGGTCTTCATCACCAACATAATGAATATTTTCTTCATAATGTGTAATCTAAATTTAGTCTCTTTCAGTTTGAAGCCATTTCCCCTTGTCCTATCACTCCATCCCCTTGTAGAAAGTCCCCTCCATCCTTCCTGTAGTCTCTCTTCAGGTACTGAAAGAAGTCCTCAGGTCTCCCTGGAGCTTTCTCTGCTCCAGGCTGAACAACCTCATTGCTCACAGCCCGTCCTCAAAGAACAGGTGCTCTAGTCTCTGATCATCTTTGTGGCCTCCTCTGGACTTCCTCTGGCAGGTCCGTGTCCTTCTTGTTCTGGGTGCTCCAGAGCCCAATGCAGTGCTCCTGAGACAGTGTTTGGGGATAAATTATGGCAAACATACTGATATTTTTATATTAATTCATGTAGAAAACAGAGACGAAAAGGATAAACAGTGTTATAAGCAGAATTTCTGATGGGCTGTTTGCTGCAAATTCTTACTGATGTGCATTTGGGGTGATGCCATTAACCATAAACAGTAGAGTTATGTTTGAGTTGTATTGATGGCCAGATGGGTGGCAAAACCATTTTTTCCACATGCTATCACATTTTCAGAAAGCTGAGTAAGTCACACCTATGAGTTGCAGGGTCCTGTGATAAGTTGCAGTTTTGAAGTGGCTTACTGTGCGCTAATAGCCAGTTGTCTAAACTGCTGTTAAAAGTTACCACCTTAAAACTAGTAAAAAACCCTAACAAACCCAAACTAATAATCTGTTTTTCCTCAAAATGTGATCTACTAAGCCCAAATCATACCCATGTATGGCAAACAATAACGTATTATGAGAGGGGACTTTGACACTCATTACAACTAGAGATGGAAACAATATGCAGTCAAAAATTCAAGAGGGCACATTTCCAATACTATTAAAGTACTTGTTCCTAGACAGTAGATTATGAGATATTGGATCTTAATCTCCTAGCATTGCTATATGCAAGTACACTATTTTAAGACATATTGTAAAGCTTTGAGAATGTTTTAATGATTGCTCTCCTTTCACTGACATTAGTTCTGGCTGATTTCTTAAAAGCACGCTCAGGCAGTTGTTTAAATAGTTGTCCTTCAGCATGAGTGCACATGTTAAATACTGGCAGCTCTTTTGAGGAAGCTTTAACCTGTCAGTGCAGATATCATGACTAAAAAGCAATCTCTTACCTAATTCTGCCAATTAAAATCCCTCTTTTCATGCCCACTTACCATCAGTGTCTCCATGGCTGCCTGAAACATGTGTCTATTGCAGCTAGTGTGCTCACCTGAGTTTAACAGTGGCATCTGGATAATGTGTCAAAAGTTGCCAAGAATGCCCAGGTCATGGTAATGCTTTGGACCGTGTACTTCCTAGCAGGTGGTTGGAAGGGCAAGAGCATCACTAAAAAGCCCCTTCTAAGTATAAAACTTGGTTTTGGCATTATTGCCCATATCTCATTATTGTATTCACTGGCACTGCGAGTGCAGCTGTTTTCCAGCTGAAGCAGAATTGGTAAGACTTGTGTATGCTGCCTCTAGAAGCCTGTGGGCTTGCATGGCTGCTCTGAGCTATGAGCAAAACTCATGTGTAGATATACTGTGGATTTTGTACTGTCCCCACTGAGACCTGCCTTGCTACAGCTTAATTTCTGTAAGTGTTCATACTAATAGCCTCGGTATATCTCTCCCCAGCAGCCAAATTCAGGTCACTGCTCCAGACTGCAAGAGAGATACAACAGTGCTTAAAATCTGCAAACACAGAGTAGCATAGCTATCCTTGGCTCCAGTTTTTACAGGCCTGCTCACTGCTCAGGACATTTGGAGTTTTCTCAGCCAGCAGAGATGATTTAAACAAGTCTGTCAGCCCAGCAACCTTGAAATACCTGAAGTCAAATTTTATTTTCCCTTGAGAGAGATTTTATGAATAAAGCACAGCTGATGGAAATTTTTCCAAGGTAGATTCATGTTCCTCTTCAAGAGATGGATCCTATCACCAAACTTTTCCCCACTTCTAGGCCAGGATGCTCCAGAGGTGTAGGTTGTTTTCAGATTTTACAGTGTAGTTCACTGTCTTCATTTTTTAAGAGTTTTTAAGAGTTATTTAGCCCATTTGGTGAAAAAAAAGCTGAAGCATGTGACGAAATTACCCCAGATTATCAAGTTTAGCTAATCCATTTTTATCTGCGATGTCAAAATTGCAGTGTTACTTTGTTTGCAAGATGTCTGAGTACCTGCACTGGTTAAAGAAAGTTGCAGAAAAAGTAACCATGTCTCTACACATAGTGCAGACCAGAGGTAATTTTGAAAATGGTGTTGTGTGCCCGAAGACTGATAAATGATCTTCATGGTTTCATAAATGTCTATACATCTAGTCACACCTCTGAGTGAGCTAAGCTCTTGGAGGAAATAAGTGTAGAAATCAGACCAGGTTGGCTCATAGCCCAATCTTGCCTGTCAGTTGTTTTCAGAACTGAACTGCAACACCTGTGAGTTGTGAGGCCAAACCACGGTGGGACAGGGTGGTTTTGACTGTGCCAAGGCTCTCGTAGAGGTCTTGTTCACAGGGTATAGCAGCTGCTATTCGAAAATGACCTGCTGTTGCCTGAGCTTAGCTACCATCTGCTTAACAAACACCAGTCTGGGTGGGAGGATGCATGCACAGGGTGCCACTGCCTGACCCAGGTTTACCACAGTGACTGTGGCTTCTGTGAGATGGAAAACATACCTAGTACTTCCTCCCCTTCATAGTATCAGTGCCTCAGATAGCTGAGGAATTTAAATCATAGTCTTTTTGGTTTGTTTGGTTTTATCTCCTTTTTCTTTTCCACTTTTTTTTCTTTTTATTGTTGTTGTATTGTTGTTGTTTTGTTTTGTTTTGTTTTTTGTTCCAATGGAATGATCCCAAGAGGTGTTAACAGGCACAGCAGAGTGCTGCTTTGCTGTGGTCCTCCTCAAATATGAGGCAGCAAATCCTGCTATTGTGACCTTCCCACAATATGGTGTGATGTGCCTGCTTCTGGAGCACACAGAGCAATAAGTGACTATATCCAGCTGCCTTTGTATTTTCCAAGGACGATACAAGCAGGAAATTTTATAATACCCTAAATTAATCAATGTAAAAGTAATATCATTAAATTTTAGAGGCTGTGAAATTTATGTTTAAACATATGTGATACTTCAGAAGAGTGCTGATCCAGAAGCTGATCCAACTGCTGCATTAATGACAACTTCCAAAGCAAGATTTAGATCAGGTGTGAGAAACTTCAGGACTGCTCTGAAGTAGGTAAGCTCTATTTTTTTTTTTTGCATGAAAAGAAAATACTTTTAGGATACACACAACCCCTTTACAATAGCCCTGAAACTTGTCTATTTTTCATTGCAGGCTGCCGTGCTCATCATTTTCTTTAGGTGTTATTTATGAAAAGTGTATTTTACTGAACTGAATTATTTAAGCACATTTTAGTTGGAATCAACTGACTGGAAAGCATTTGGTTTCCATTTTTGGTTTTCCTAATCCTGGTGTATAAATGGATATTTGCATTTTTCAGGTCAGTGGCAGAAAACTTGTGTGTAACCATCTTTGGTCTACATCTGAATGTGTGTAAATTCTGGTAGTGTGACACCGTCTGTTGAGACCTACCAAATACACAAATCAAGGGACAGTCTCTGCACAAAAGAAAGTATAAAAAATCCTACCAAACTGGATTTACTTTTCATTTTTTATTGCCCATGTTTCAGACTCCTGTACTATGCAAAAACATTTTTGTTTCTCGAGGGCTACTATAAGCCCATTCATATAGATTTAATTCTGAGCCTTGTATGTTTTTCATAGAACACCAGTTCCATAGTCTGGCTTGCAGAAGAATTGAAATGTGCTTTTTTTTTCAAAGTGAGTTTTTGTTTCCTATAATTAGGGAGACTGTATTGCAAATGGCATTCTCAGGGTGAAAACTCAGAACTCAAGGTTCTCTGACACCAACTGTGATGTTGAGACCTAACATGTGATTTTTGAATGTTTGATGTTTGCAGCACTTAAGAAATGTGCTATGAAAATGTACATTGCTGTCTTGAAAATGAGCCATGCTAGAAACCTAAAAACTGAGATATCATCAAACAGAAATCCCAAGTAGAAATTTAATTTAATGTCCTTCCAATGTTAAGGAAACTTCCCAGTCTGACCTTTCACAAGACTCTCTGGCAGTCATACTCCCAGTGCCAGAGACTGTTGCTGCTGGAACCAAAGCCTCTTCACTGTGGGCACCTCCAGTGACCTGATGGGTCCCACTTGACTCCCCACAGACCCCTCTCACACAGTCAGACAGGTTCCCTTACTGGCTCGAGCCCAGATTACCCATGGCAGAGTCTCAGATGTCTCGTTCCAAAAAGCCATTTACTCATGGCACAGTAACAGAAACGGCTCACACTGGTGCCCCTGAGGAAGGACCCCAAACAAAGGAACCCTTGAGCTTTTATACCCTCACAGTCCAAGCTGAGTGGAAGTCTCGGTCCTCCTCTTGAATTCTCCACTACTGTTGTGCCTCCAAGCATCCATCAGCCTGGCTGGCACCACCAGTCTTCATCCCCTTTGTTAAACAAAGAGTCGGCATTTCATGGCCTCTTGTCTTGGGTTCCCACCCAGAGCTCAATCTACATCTCAATCTACAGTTTACTAACTGAGCTACCTGATGTATTCCCCAACACCTCTATGTATGACCTTTGTCATTAACCAAATTGTTAAATCTGACAGCCTCTTGGGCATTAGGGAGGTTGTGAAAATCTTTCTGTTCTGTGCGTGCAGTCTTTGTGGATCTAGTAATCCTACAGTTTATTTTGGGAAGTGCAGAAAGGTGACAAAACAGTGGGGACCTAGTATGAAAGAATGGATGTTTTCTAGTTCCTGTTTTACACCTGCAAGGTTCAGAATTGTTGGAATCCCTGTGTAGCAACAGGATTACTTGTCCTTGCATCTGTCCTGTCTGTTGTGAGAGCTTTGAAGGGAGTTGGAGTAAGGAGAATAGAGAACTTTAAGCTTGGTTTGTGCCTCTTGATGCCATCTGAGGAAAAGGTATTGCTCTACATGAGACTATGTTCCAGAAAGAAAAGATCATACCTATTTATAGGAACAAATAATGAAAGAGAATATCAACTCTAGTTGGCAATGTAATATCTTCTCTGTTATTCTTAGAGTTATTTAACTTCCAGGATTTGTGAAAATACAGCTCCAACATGAAAATGTAATTTCAAACTGTCAGGCTCCAAGAAGTGTTGTAGCAAATAAGGAATATAAAATAGCAACATCTATGCTCAGTTGAGTTCAGGCTTTCAAATGGCATTCTGCCCTTGGACACACAATGAAGGTAAGAAAAAAGAAAAGTTAGCTATTAATTCCTTGGCGTATAAAATGACTGACCTTGACTTTTAACCAAACTTTAAGACATCTTTTTATTTCTGGGGTCTACATAAAATGCATCTAAAATACTTCAGTTCTTGTGTCCTCTCCATGAAATGCCTTTATGAGGCACACAGGGTTGGTCCAAAACACAGGAGCTGCTCCATGTGTATTATTTATTCAGCGCAGGGAGTTCTGTCTGCTTGGTTTAGTTCCAAAAGAAAGAGAAGTTGGTCACATACAAATCTTTGTGAGGCACATTTTCACGTTACAGGTATTTCCTAATCCCCTGAAGAAGTGATCCAAGCTCCAAGGGAGCCTAAAACATACTGCTTATTATTAATGTGCCCTAGCTGTTCCTTTCTAGACCTTCTGAACTAGAAGCAGGAAATTATATCAGCATTGTTGTGATGCAAGAGACCACACAGAAGTAAAGAATGCAGGTGCAGTCAGGAAAGGAAATTCAACCTTGTGCAGCAGATCAGTGAAAGGTCCTGTTTGGACAATGGAAAACAAGGTACATTGATATTGAGCCGTACTGTTGCAAAAAGGGATTATTTTCAGCTGTCTAAGAGCTGGCTTTCCCCCTTTTCACATACAGGTAACTTGGTGGGAAAATACAAACAATTCATAAATGCAGAAGAAATTTGATTTGGAATATTTGCCCACGCAGCTCTTGCAAATCTTTTTTCTCTTTGCTTCTTTGTTGTACTATTTTCTCTGCCTTTCTTCTTCTGCTTCCTGTGTCCAGAGGGTCAGGTAGAGATACTGGGAATGCTACTGAAAGCAGCTCAGTGTCAGCAGCCCAGTGCTCCAGGCTGGCTCACTCATTCTGCTAAGAGAAGGAGGCCTTTACCTCCCAACAAGTGTTGATAACATAAAGCCTGAGGGACATGATCCGTCTCTGCAGGACTCCCGGATCAGGCTCTGCTTGGTCTCTCACTTCCTCAACCATGTCCGCTCTCGGTCTCACATGCTCGCACCTTCTTTTTTTGTCTCTTTGGGGACATGCATGACAGTAGGGCTAAGAATACTTTTGGCCGAGAGCTTCAAAGCAACCGTGAGAGACAGATGCATCATCCTCATTGAAGTTCATGAGAGCTGTGTGTCTAAATTCTCCAAGTTGCTTTGAGAGTTTTTTGTAGTGTCTGATGTACCAATACCACCAGAGTACTGTGATCCAAATAATATGCACCACCAACACTATCAAACTGATGAGGTGTTGATATTACCCTGATACTTGTTCAAATCCTACTTTGGGCTGCCCTGTGTAGTCTGGCATGGCCCTGCTTTGTGCTGTCCTCTGCCCTTCCTGTCCCCTGCCTCACCTGGGCTGCCCTCCCTGGCCTGCTTGCCAGCTTCCGCTCTGGAGGAAGATCCTCCCTTCACCCAGCCAAGCCCTAGTGCAGAACTGCTATGCAAGGGAAGATCTACAGGGTCAGAGTATCCAGGGAATGGAAAAGTTTCCTTGAGGCGATAGCGTGTCCTTGAGATGAAGGGAGAATATCAGACCTTCTAACACTGCAATCCCTGTCACTGTGTGATGTCCCTGGATGATCTCGGTCTCCCCGGGGAGAGGGACAGGCTAATGGACAGACTTCTGCCTCACTTGTAGGAGACTGTGCAGGTTGCCTTGCTCTTTCCAGAGTCACCGCGGTGTTTGATGCCTTTTTTTGGTATAACTAGGAGTTTGGAATGATATTGTCTATCACTAGTCTGCATATAATTAAGCTGGTTTTGGTTTTCTAACTGCTTTACCTGTGCATTAGTCATACAGTCATTTTGCCTAAAACAGCTGGAAGATGTATTTGTTAGCATCACTGATCCTTTATGATTTTCAAAGATTCCATTTTATTGAGAATAATAAAAGTGGAATTAGGATGCAAGTGTCTCTGGTCTTGGTTTTATGCATGGATTTACTGAACACTGTGTGCTGCTCTGTCTAAAACCCTGTGTACTCTGATCATAAGAAGAGTAATGTCAGTAGGAGAATTTAAAGGGGACAATCCTAATTTCTCCGTTATTAATGTAAGTGGTAGCTGCTCTGGCATTTCTCTTCTTTCAAATTTCATCTCTTTTTTAAGATTCACCCAGGTTTATTTTCAGGTTTCATTTCAGGTTTTATGAACACTGGATACAAAAATATCTGGGTTTTTTTAGGGTGGTATTTTTGGTTTGTTTTTCGTTCCTCCCCCTACCCGACCCCTTGAAATCTTCTATTTGAAACCAAAGGACAAAACTTTATAATCTTCAGTGTTGGAAACCTGAAAATTAAGTTAACTTTGATTTTGCATTTCCCCTCCTCTTTGGATAATGCAAAATCTTCTCCTCTCCTGTCCAACAGCAATAATAGAAAAAATCCAGCCTATCCTCCAAAATAGAGAAGAACTTTGTGAGAAAAAAATTTGCTTTGAACCTCTTTTCCAAATATATTACTCTTCTCTATCACTGTGATGATTTCAGTAATTTTTTCCATCTACCTTTTTCCTGTTTGTTTCTTATCTAATTTAAAAACTGCATAACTTGGAACTGTTTTAGTTGTCTTTTTTTAGAGAGTGGCTGGAAATGCAGTGGGGTTGTAGAAGCCTTCTAGGTTTTGCTGAAAATGTGCTACTGCCAGTCCCCAGAGTGACTCATCCCAAGGGAATCCCAGCTGTATCAACATGATTCTTACCTGTACCTGAGGCCTCAAATGCTGCAGACATTGCAAGATATATTTGCTTTCTAATGGCTTGTGGCTTTGTTTTTATATAGGCAAAAAAGCTGCAGCAGACAATGTTATGGGTTGATTTAATTGGTGCTGAAACACTTTGAAAGAAATGACTGTTTGGCTGCAGAGAGGAAAAACCAGTTGGATGTCCCACTGGTGGGACAGCCTAAAGGTGACTTGAGCACATTGCCAAAAGGAGACTAACATGTGACTAGTCTGTAATTTCAGGGCACCAAATTTTTTAGCCTTTGATAGTCTTTTACTACTATCCAATTGGGTTGGTTGCCTCTCTTCTGCAGGGAAAGATACATGTATGATGAACTACCGTCTGTCATGAAAGTACTCAACAGTGAAAGTCTAGCGGTTGTAATCAAACCTGTTTGTTCTGTAGCTGAATTACTGGAAAGCTGCTATATATGGTTATTGTTCTGGGAAGTGTCACTAATGGTCTCTGGCAGATACTAGCTCATTTTGAGATTGGAATGGCTTGAGAAATCTGATCTACATTTGAAGTAGAGCTCTTGGAGTAGCAGGATAGGGTAGGTGACCTCCAGAGGTCCCTTGCAGTCTGGATTATTCTATGATTCTGTGGAAGTTTCCTCGAACTATTCAGGGACATTATCCTGCAAAGCCTCCACCTGGCCATGTGTTAATCTTGGACTGCATGGGCCATCAGCCTGTTCTATGCTAAATCTGGTAGGTGAAGCGAGAAAAGTTATAGTATGGGTGCACACCATGTGCCCATAACACTTCTTACAGGTACATCAAGAGGGGTTAGAAATGGTAAAAATGAATGTCTCAGCTGTGAGAACAAAGCTGTTAACAAATCTAGTGAGTAGGCTTTACTGGGAAAGCAGTGCATGGTGGAGTTTCATTATCCTGCACCTGACCAAAGTCAGTGGGTCAACAAATTATATTAACACAGCATCGTTCTATTAGTGGTAGTGGATTAAAAGCATTCCTGTTTCCCTTTCGCAGGGATAGGGAACCTGTATATAATGGTGGTTTGGAGCAGAAATGGACCAACCAGCATTTATATTTGACACATAAAATAACAGAAAAATAATGACTTTGGAGTAAAACCTTTCCTCTCCAAACCTGAAAATCTGTACCCTCAAAGCTCAAAGCAAAAGCTATGGCTATAAAATCTCTTTGCCCCAGTATGGTATTTGCTGTCTCATGGTAAGGCGTAGGGATCCTAGCTGCTATTTAATAGACTTAACACAGCTGCACAACCCTGGAAAAAGTAACATCCTGAACCTTCTTATTTGATCATCAGACTTGTGGGGAGAAAATAAAATGTCCTGCAATAGTAGACAGGAACAGACCATCTGCCTAATTAAGCAGGTTCACAGTCCCATTAAATCCTTTTCTTTTCAGTTGAATGCTTGCTATGTTGTAGCAGACTCTTACCAACAAAACGGATCAGACTTTGAAAAACAGTCCCTGAGGAACTACTTAAACACGACACTCAAAGAGAGGCTTTAAAAACTAATGGGAGTTGTCTGTTTTCTTTAAACTGTTAATCAACATCATCTGTTGTTACTAACAGGCAATTAATAAAGACAATTTAAATTCCCAAGAGAATGGACATCCAATAACTGAGTGAAACAAATGTGCCAGTACAAAAACAAATCAAAAGCTTTTCAGTCTGTGACTATTGCTATGGAGCACAAGGGAAAGGCAAGGTGCAGGTAACGGTAAGAGGAACTCCTTTCACAACTATGTCAATTGTCTTGATTTTTGTGGTAACATAATTATTTTTCTTTGATTAATGAGACTTGGAAAACTCAAAGGATTAGAATAGGTTGCACTCCTAGCTCTGAGAAAACTTTAATGAGGCAAGAAAAAGATGAAGATGAGAAACATGCTAATTGAGTGATAGTAGTGAAACCAGGACAATTTATTGTGAGAAAGAGGGTTGGGAGGAGGACTGGAAAGAGATTGATAATCAGGACACAAGAGATATTATCAAGTGTTGGAAGTGGCATAAGAATATGAAGACAGTGGTAGGAGGAATTGAATGACATTCTTTGTACTTTCATTTTGACTTTTGCAGTACTTAGAGTTAAAAAAGCCTAATTAATCTCTAATTAAGGAAAAAACCAAAAAAGTTTCCGTGATGATTGTGGAGTTGATGCTGAATTTGCTGGATCTCTTATTATCAATCGTTATGTGTCAGTACTTCCTCAGCCCTGGCTTAGGACTGGACATCTATTTGACTTTGGTTAGTACAGGTTCTTGGAGATCCATTCTTTCATTCACTAGTGCAAGGAAGCGTTTTCTTTTGCAGTACATCTGTCTTATGCGACCAGACAGCTTTGTTCTGAGCCTGTTAGCAGAGCTGCAAGAAGAACAAAAATTGCATAATGAAAAGGGGCAAGTGAGGTGTTCCCATGTCTGAAACAGACTGGAGATCATCCAGCAAAAAGCTAGCAAAGGGAGAAACTGGAGAAAGCAGTTACATGATTCACTTAAAAAAAAAAAAAAGGAATCACAGAGAAAAAATCAGAATCCCATGTGAGATCAGGATGTTGTGAGAGGATCTGTGGAAACTCAGCAAAAATTCAGTAAAAAATTTGGGAAAAAATAGTTTAAATGTTTTTTTTTTCAGTGGCCCTGTTTCACTCTCATTCTACTGGCCTTACCCAGGTAATGTCATACAGGTGAGATAACTGGATAATAGAGTACAGTTGTTCGAAGCAGAGTATTCAAGTATACCATGTAGATAAAGACAGTTTTGTGATACAATAGCTAATAAATAACGTGGAGTGTACTGCTTTCGAGTACTCCCCTGTGCAAGTGTATATGTTACTAACTGGCAGACAGCACATACTGAAAATATACTATACCCAATGCATATGTTTCTGTGATTTATCTGCCTGCTTTTCTATACTGTATAACACTTTGAGACATTTTTATAAGTTATGGCACTCAAACCCATATGTCATAGTACTTAGTATTTGCTCTTCTATAGTATCACCTTGGGAATCCAGGGCATATAATACTTCATTTGGAGGAGAAATATTTATCAATTGATGCATCTGCAGCAGACTTTGTAGCACTTGAAGGGAATGGGTTAAAAAAACCCCACAAAACACAAACCAATAAAGAAACCTCCCAAACTAACCAAGGACCTGTCTGCTCAGACTTACACTTAAATATTTGGTTTTACACTATATTTAGGACCAGCTGGCTGTCTGTCAAGATGGAGCCCATCACAAACCTAAAACACTAGGTGGAAAGATCATGTGACTGCTAGTTTAATTTTTTTTTCTTAAAAATATTTTATTTATTTTATTATTTTTTATACATGATATTGTACCACTAAAATGCATTCGAAATAATGTTAACTGCAATTTCTTCAGAAAATATGTATCAGACTTTTTTAGTCATATTAAGGGACTATTCTGTTAATAGAATATTTGGTATTTCCACCATGACTAAACATATTATTTGTTACCGTGAAATGTCCTAGTGCTCAACACTGTCTTGCAAGCAGAGCCTGACAGAAGAATGATGGCAAGATGACAGGATATTTCCTCAAGCTGTGACAGACCCATGGCAGGACTCCCGTGCAGTCATTTGGTGGAGCTCTAGGTGATTTACTTTGTCTCACTGACACGGGAGTAAAAGTAATTCACAGGCACATCACCAGGTCACTAATTACAGACAGGGAGGTTTAGGCAGTAGAAACTAAGGAGGTAGGAATCAGCAATGCTTAAAAGCCCTCCCTCTCCAAATGTGCAGTCAGTTATTCTGTAATGAAGTGAGAGGTTTAACTGTCCTGACTGGTTGGTGTGGATCTCCTGTTTGTTACAAGAGATGGTGCCTGCCTGAGTGGGAATTTCTATCCCCAAAATCCATCTGACCTTTTACAGCATGCTCACAGCCTCTTACTTGAGAGCCTGGTTTCCAGCTTTCTCATGTGTTTACTCTGTCTTTCACAGTACTTTGCCCTCTCTGTGCTATGCTGTGCTGTGCTTACATTAATGCATGTGTGTGCACCTTCCTCTCATGAGTGGATACCTTAACTAATCCATGCCTCTGAAAAAACTCAGATGTGGAAAAAGTTACAGAAACGCAAATTCTTATGATCACTTCAGAGTCACACTTCTAATGTAGCAAAGTTAGAAGGGAACAATATGCCTTGAGCTTTGTTTGGGCAGATGCTGGTTCTTCTCTGGTATGTAAATACACATACCTCCTCTTCTTTTGTGCACACAGTACAGAAGCCGGAGACTAAGGGGAAATGTTTTAGAAGACCAACTGCAGAAAAGTATATATGTAAGTTTGGGACCAGTAATCCCACTTACGATTTGGATGCCTTCATCACATTTCGGACTAAGATATTTTACTACAGTATTTTCAAGGTGTTATGGGCCAGGTTCTGGTTTTAAACACTTGGCAAAGGCAAGGGAGTTCTTTCACCAGCTCCTGGAGATGCCTTATTTTATCAAATTCAGGCATAAAGGAAGATTTCTCCTGGAAGATTTGGACCAAGAAAATGCACTCTCTTGCTGCAGTGTCTAGTCCAGGTCATATTACTCTTCATCACTCACAAGTTGCTGGAGCACTGAGTGCTATCCATAGGAATGCAGGGCTCTCAGGAAGCACTCCCTGACCTTTCTAAACTGCAGGTGAACCTACACAGGAATGATCTTCTCTTGATACACCATCACCTTTCTTCCAGGGCCCCACCTCTATGCCTGCAGCCATCTCTGAGTAGAAGGCAGCAGCTGGTTAAAAGTGCAGAGGAACAGTACATGATTGTTTAGGACAGGAAGTTGCAATATCCACTTGCAAGAATGTAATTGCTTTTGGGCTGGAACAGGGCCAGGACGGTTGATTCCAGCTGGTAGGAACAGCTGCAGCTGTGAAAGCAGCCAAGACCGGGCCTGCTGCACGGAGGGGAAGGGGAGAGATGGGGCTTGCCAGCAACCTTCTGAACCCAGAAGTGTGCAGGAGAGGACCCTGCCCAGATGCCTCATCCTCCCCACTCTGCTATGTGGCCCATGGGGAAGTCTGCAGAGGAACTGGCCAGAGACTGTAGCCAGCCACAGCCCGGGACTTTCGGCACTCAGAGGGCTCTAGAGAGTTTTGCCTGGACTCCAGCTAGCCATCCTGTTTGCCTCTTTGTGTCTATCCTCCCATTCCCTTTAGCTCAGCTTCTTCAACTCTGTGTCACTCCACTCTTATCCCTTTGGCTACCACATTTTAGAGCAGCTTTCTCCCTTTCATTGCCTAAACCTTCTGGCCCATCCCCTCCTCCAGCGCCAATGAGCTACTGTTTTATGTACATTGTGCTTTCCAAGGGCTTTCACGTTTTCCACCACTAGGTCTCTATTTGGACAATAACCTCCTTCTGTGGAGCCAGTCTGCTGTTCTCTTGGTGTGGTACCTTACACAAGGCTCAGTATCCACTGGTTCTTAAGGCAAAAAAAGAAGATTCTAAGTAGCAACAGAACTTAGCCTTGTGATAGCATCTTGAGAATCCTACTCTAGATGGAGCTTGCTATCTTGAATATACACCAAAACCTCACACTGTGGTCAAAGAATTTTGCCCTTTCTTAAAGAGGGGACATAACTGTCTGTATGAATCTAACATAGAGACGGAACACAACTGTACAGACAGACTTCTTTTTTGATATCCTTATCTGAAAACTTTAACAGAAAAAAACCCCATAGTACTGAAATTATATCATGCCACTCTGACACAACAGTGCCTTGATAGTAGGGCTGAACTGTGCAACTGCAGGTTTTGCACAGTCAAAACTTTCCCAGGTTTTGTTCAGCTCCACTTAGATTTTCCAGGGTTGGTTTTGCAAATAGAGACATGTGACTTCTGAAAGTGTTAGAAAGCATGGTCAGTCTGCCAAGCTGCCTAACGTTTGCCATGAGCATGCATTGAAAACAAAAATGCTTTTCCTTTAAAAAAGTCTTCTGTATTTCCTGGAGGGTCCTTCTACTCAGGACTGCTTCCCACCACCCCCGGTGTGCCAGAGAAGCCTATGTTCCCAGGATCGCTTCTCCTTCCCCCACAGAATCAAGTCTTTAGTCAGATCATGTAGTTTCTGTCACAGAAGGTTCTTCACCCTTTGACTCTCCAGAAGAATGTTGGGGATCTGGATATATGATACAGTTTCATAGTACTCGTTTTTTAATTCGCCAGTCATGATGAAAAACACTTTGATCTTAGCCAGCTACCTTAGCATGGTTTAAATTAAAGTAGAGTTTTGGGAAGAGTGCCACAAGAAGTATTTACAGCATCCAATATAGGCAACACAGCTACAAATGTTTATAAAAGAGGTAAGCGAAGAAATTACAGAAAGAGAACACTTAATCTAATCACAGCAATCTCATATCTAACAAGATCTTTTGGGTTTCAGTTGACTTGTCACTGCCCCAAAAACCGTGTCAGGGTTTTTCTGCCTTTTGCGTCTGCAGCTTGGGGGACACTCCTCAGGGCCAACTCTGTCCTGGATGAAGGGATCAGAGGGGTCAGTTCTCTCTTGATGACTTTCTCTCCTGGTCACTCTTCCCTTCACTAGGCAGAGTAAGCTTAATGATAGGTCCTCCATGGGTTTGACACTGCTTGTATGGAAGCTGTGGCTTTAGTGCTTTCCTTTGGTGTCAGGGCTGGCAGTGTGTATGTTTCTGTGGCTCACAGTTTTCACCCACCATGCCTCTAAATTTCCTGTCAAGTTGTATAGTAACAAATGCACTTGCTCTAAACCCATAAATGGGATTTGGAATGATGACGATGTCTCGCTTGTGACTGAGACTAGGCATGGGGATCATCAACTGCATGGGAAAACAAAGGCTATAAGACACTTAGCCATGGCAAATCTAATCCTTAAAAGATGCTCTAACATGCATTCTTACTAAAATAAAGAATTAATTTTTCTGTCAAACAAGCTCTATGGTGAGGTTTTTCATAAATGACAGGTTGCGTTTGAAGAGAATTAATTTTCAATTTATTTATGAATGGACATCTGAAAATACACAGCTGAGTAAGATAAGGGACAATGCTATAGAAGAGATTGTATTGTATGTGGTTAAGAGCTGAAATAAATGGAAAGTTTTCCTTTCATACGTGGGTGTCACCATTCTGTGACAGTCTTGAACACAGAGGGACACAGCCCTTATGCAGGCATGCTGGTAAACTTGCTGCAGCATCCTTGGTCTAAGGCACTGGATCATCTTGCCTGGTAACATCAGACAGCTGCACTGATTACTAAAATCATCAAAAATAGTATAGATTCTTTTTTTTTAAATCTCCAAATCCAGAGTCAAATTTAACACTTTTACTGTTAGTTGAATATGCATTATAAATATAAATACATGCAAAAACTCAAGATAATGAAACAGGTTCATTGGCTCATTGCTTTAATATTGTTGGAGGCATTTTTTTTTCTACTTTTTTGAGCATTCAGTGAAAATGTCCATTGATACCTCTTTGCCCAGATCTTACTCTCATACTCTTTGCCATATGTCCTGATACCTCACTCAGGAATTGGCACTGACCTTATGTGGTGAAAGTTTTGACTCCTTTCCCAAATGCAAGTCTGTAACCCTCTTGGCCTCTACTATGAGGTTTGAATATAAAATCTCTCTCAGTTAAGTAAGAGTTTGTTCTACAGTTGTTGGCATTGACTTCAACTACCTATTTACAGAGGCTTGTAGAAATGACTTGGCAACATGTTGTGACCCATTAGATATCTATGGCAGCACAATTTTTGAGAGAATACAGAGCATCTATTTGCATGGATGGAGTTTAATTTTTAATAGAAATGCTTTTTTTTAAAAAATATATATATATATACATACTGCTCTTCAGAGGAACATGAAACTGCAGACACTCCAGAGGAAATTCACTACAGAGTTGAATTTATGAACATGAAATCCAAGTAGTGCTTCTTCAAAACTTTGGTTGTCACCATTTCTGCAGCTCCAAGCACTGCTGAGAAAACAGCAGAGAGCTTACATTCCATGGCCACCTCATGGTCCCTCACTGTGATGGCATGACACAGTAAAAAGGCATTAGTGGAAGCCTGGAGGTAACTCACATAATTTCTTCCCTCAGCTTTAACAGTCAGTAATTATGAAATTGAATCTCAACCATTTACATGCAAATAAAAATGTACCAGTAGATATTCAGAACAGCAACCCATTTTCTTTAAGTTCATTCAATATCAAAGCCAAAATTCAGTCCAGCCTGCTTTGTGTATTAATTCCAGGGATCAATGGGAAAATGCTATTTGTGAAAACTCAAGTGAATGAATGATGGGTTGGCTTTTAAAATGACTACAAAAAAGCACATCCTAGATTGCAGTCATGGTAATGTTTTGGAATTCATCCCACAATGGATACATACAAAGTTGGTAGTAGAAAGCCTTCATAATCCATATTGTAACACTAGAATCTAAGACTTTAAATTACCTATTTACAAATTACTGATTCAAATTACTTTGCAAACTATTTGGATCTCAAAAATTATTTGCTGAAGAAATTTTGCCCAAAACATGAGCCAGCTTCTTCTGATGGGTATACAAATGGTCAGGCAGGAGCAATTGAGGGTGTGGGGAATAAGCTGCTGGAGCATGGTGGTATTGTGAAACCTCAGCCCCAGGGAATATGCTGAATATGGGCAGAGGAAGAAACAATACATAACTGAATTGTGAAATGTGGGCTACTAGAATTATATCTTATGGATCACTTTCTTTTGGGTACCATGAAATAGCGTAATGGGGTCATTCTGGCTTTCAATAAGATCTGTTCCAATCCAGTCTTTCAGAAACACGGGATGGCGACTGTTTCAGAACACACTGTAATAATGAACACCTACAGCACATGTATCTACTTTAGAAACACTTTCACTTCAAAAGACTCATAAATGTCTCTGTAACATTTCTGGGTTTTACTGAACACGTGTGCACAGAAAGTACAAGGAAAAGGTATTTTAAGTAGGTTCTCTTGGCTAGTGGAGCGTACCATAAAATGTTATTTTAGGTCTCATTGTTCAAGCAGAGTGATGCCATTGCTCATTACCTATCTGTGAATATGTCTGAGATGCCTCTCTGTGAACATACTTAATGAAGGATGGACTTTCTACAGTTTCTAAGAAAAAAGAAAAGAAGAAAATACCAGTATTAATCATTTGTTGTTCTGAATATCAGATTGCTCTTCACCAGTCAGTTTTTTTCTAGGACAAAACACATCCATTTTCCAGTAAGTACTCTGTTACCAGTTTGATTCTGTCACTCACAATATGTGAAAGGAAACCTGTCCACTGACGTCTTTCATCACAGTGTTTGCTGCTGATTGTACAGCTAGAAAGAAAACAGGTAAAGGAATAAATCTATGAAAAGCAGAGATTGTCTGCAAACAGATCCTATAAAGCAATAGGGTCCAAATCCACCAAGGGCTGCATTTAGAGGGTAAGTACTGTGTTTGACTCTACCACCAGAAAAGCGAAATCTGGTCAAAAGTGGTGGCTAGTGAGAAGAGAGGGAAGCTGGAGTCATTCTTTCCTGATGCCATGCCTGCCAAGACATGTTTCTCTCTCACAGCTCCCCATCCAAGCCTGTCTTGTAGTGAGTTGTCTGTGGTATAGCCCTTCTGTTCATGTGGGGAGTTGTGAGAGTTACTGACTGGCAAGAGATGGCCTGGCATCACCAGATAGGAGCAGTGCTGGGCAGTGGACCCTTAGGCACTGTAGCCTAGTGAGCTCTGGCAGTACATGACCTACTGTGCTTGAGGACATGCGTGCCCACTGTCCAAACGAAAGGCTTTGCCTGACCCTCTCATCTCTTGCAATGAGTGGCTGGTCCTGTGGCTGTTTTATGACAACTCACTTTGATGGTGCTGAGGGATGGGTACCAGGAGGCCTGTAATGTGCTTGAGATCTGAGCTGCCAAGGACTCAAGAGAGTTTACTTAATCGAAGACCAAAATCTGCTGGAGTCAATGGGAGACTTGCATTGACTCTAGAGCTTTTTGGGTCATGTTCCAAATGATTAATTCCTCATAAACAAAGGGGGGAAAAGAGATTCCAAAGACTCAGACCTGGAAGAATGACAAAATTTGGTCCTATAACTGTCATACTCTTTATAAACTGAGTTACATGGTTATGTAGCTTCTAATTATCTTGTAATCTTCAGTGCTGTGTGAGTATTAATATTTACATACCATCTGGACATGTAGTATGATTGCCGTGTGCTACAGTTCTGTGAGTACTTGCCCTTCCAAGAAAAGCCTGTTCAAGAGTGAAACAAAAAAAAAACCTCACATGGAAGAATAAAGTTTAGCTTCTGGGAGCAACTTCCAAGTGCATTACTGAAATGCCAAAGTTGAGTATGATATAAACTGCAAAAATGCTGACTGAGAAGGGAGGGAGGAAGGGAGAAGAGATGACAGTGAAAAAGAAGATGAGAGTGGAGAAGGACAAGGACCTTGAGTTCAGATGTATTCAATTGCAGCTTTCAACTGAACATTTTTAACATAGTTAAGTTTAATTCTATGCTGATGACACAGTGAGGGCACAGACAGACAGAGAAAAGCTTAATAGGCTTTCCTATTAGGTGGGCAGGTTTTCTCTCAAGCCTGCTCCCACTTTTATGCCTCTATTTTATATTACACAATCAGCATGGCCTTGATTCACCTTCTTCATGCATTGATCCCAGACTTGTGGGACTTCTAGTAAAGGAGGCATGCTTTTGCTGACTGTTGGTGAATGCGAGTTTGTGTCAGAAGGCATTAAGCTTTTGTTTGCTGGATGACACCAGCAGTCTGTCACCCAGGGCTCTCCTCCCCTGGTGTGAAAACCTGGCATGCCAAGTGTGTCTTGTCTGTGTGTGAGGGACAGTTGTTGGTTTGCACTGCAGAGGAGCAGGATTGAACATAGCCTGAAACACATGCTCATTATATTCTGAGTGCTTGTGTATCACTGATCAGTGCAGCTCAAAAACAGACAAGAGAAACTCCCCTCTTCTCTCTTAGTCTTTCACAAGCCGTGTGAGAATGAAAATGTGAGGTAAGGTTCTTCAGAAGCAAGTGAGTAGAGATCCAGCTACCAGCATCAAGCTGAAAGTCACAGAGACGTCATCACTCTTTCTGCATTAAGGAACTGAAGACTTTGAGTCATGTTGCTGTAAGGAGGGGGGAAAAACTTCCCAAGACAACTATATGTGGGTAAAATAGAGAAGAGTTCTTTTACTTATAGGGTTTTGGGGTACAGAATATAAATGAGTATAAAGAGTACATAAAGTATAAAAACAGTATAAAAGTATAAAAGAGTACTACATGTGTTGATAAGTAACAGATAGAAAAGACCAGTGCTAGCTTGAACTCATGACCTCAGGAATACCATGAGAGTTCTTTTCCAAGCACTTTCAAACATGCAGAGTAAATTAATCGGAAAGGCATCCCTTTCATTTCATTCCCGGCTGTTTCCAGCCAACCTCTGAGCCACTCTGCTATGTCTTACCGAAGCAAACAAGG
>WBMV01004288.1:215766-266735 GCA_013396655.1 Campylorhamphus procurvoides | reverse complement strand
TACCTCTGGTACATGTTTCCCAGGCATGGTGTTCCAGCTACTATCTGACTCGTAAGACAGCTAGCACAGGGTTAGAGGTTGCTAGCTACTCTAAATGTAAGAAACTACATAGAAGTATAAAAATTTACAAATACATGGAAACCCTAAGGCATCAGTTGTTACAAGGAAGAAACCTGGCACTTTGTATCAGTATTGAATCTAAAGGAAGTGGCATCTAAGACAGTGCTATGGGAACCAAGCTCACAAGGAAAGCCTCTTGTGGAAATCAGGCATAATTTCTTTCCAAGACTCATCAATGTGCAGTTTATTTTGACCACTGGAGGCCCACAAAGCCTTTTATGGGTAATCTGCAAAGGGTTTTCAGCTGTGGCTGTTTCTGAGGGAACCAGCAGACCATTAGTTCTGTGGTCTCTTCTATCCTTCCTGTAAGGGGAGCAAATTAGAATTTGCACTGACCAGCCAGATTAGAACTGGGTATCAGTCACCTGACAATTTCAGTTAGCAATGAAATATTATATATAATGGACTCTGGATAAAATTTAACACATTTCCAAGAAATAAGGAGTCCAAGGCTCACCTATCTGCTGTAGCATTCTTTAAAAGAAATATTCAGAAATCCTGGTATAGAGAGTTGAACAGAGCAAGTGCATGCTAAGGTGGGAAGAAAACTTATTCTGAACTCTGCCACACACAAAATGTTTGGAACTACCAGATTAAAGAAGTTCTGACTGACCAATCTTAATAAGATAGAGACAGCACTAATTTTACATGATGAACCTGCTGTATAGAATTTACACTCTCAATCAGAAAACACAGCTGAACAAACAGAGTCAATTCAGTTGCCTGTTGATTTGAAACTGTTCCACTGAAGTGGGCTGAGTGCTCACACAGCAGTCATTTCATCTTAGCTGGGAATCGGCAATGGACAGCTGGAACATAACTTAGGCAGCTGAGCTTTCCTGCAAGTGAGCCTGTGGTTTGCCACTGCACATGAGCACCTTACAATTAACATAGCAATTGAACAGAAATCCTAAATAAGCCTCACAAGCCTGGCAGGCTTTGGGTTCCCTGGGAGGTGATAAGTTTCTGAGGTGCCTGAAAACATGACCTGGCTCAAAGCAAGAGTTTTGATTGGTGAATAGTCACTGGGTCTGAGACCACAAAACTGGCCTCCTACCAGGCCAGCATGAACTTGCCCTTAGCAGTGGAGTTGGACAATAATCCAGCCCAGTTTCTGCTCCCTGGTCTGACTCCACAGGGTCTCTAGCATGGAAGACTCAGCTGCAGAAAAGCAGATTGGGTAAAGGGGGTGCTGCCCTGTTAGCAGATAACATTCTTGCTGTCTTCCTAGGCTCTTTTCTCTGTTTTGCCAGGTACATATGTCTGTGACTAGTGAAATAAACTATATAGATGGTCAAAATATAAGTGATTAATTCACACATAAGAGATATGTTTACAGCTATAGCATTGCTCAGGACATGAAGACTCTGGTTGACTGGAAACATGGTTGCATTTCCCTTTGCTTCAGTTACAGCACAGGGTATCCTAATTTTACAGTTAAAGAGGAGGCAAGTTATCATGCTATGTTGGCCAATGTACATGAATTTTTATGCTGTAAGTGTTTCCAACCACAACACTGAATGTCTGTCATCTTCAGTCCTCCCCTGGAAATATCTTCAGTGCGACTATCCATGCCTAGTGCTGTCCTAAGCCTTACATTTGTGAACAAAACTCTGAGGCACAAGAGATGAGCACATGGGGGAGTGAAACCTTAGTGAGCAATGATCCTCTCTTGAAGGTGGTCCAGGTGTGCCTTTCAAAATGCAGTGGAACTTTCTCCTTCTAAATGTTGCACTCCTGTTTTCTATCATTGGTAAAGGCATATTCATTTTTACCCTGGAGGGTGGACTTCCATTATTTTAATTTTAACAGTTCAGCTGCACAGAGTTTGATTTTTAACATATGTTCCCTGGCATATCAGTTGTAATGAATTACACTCCTTTAAAAAGTCACTTTACCCAGTAGAGGATATTTCTTTTCACACTAGTTGTTTGGAAATGTTAACACTCAAATGATCATGAGTGTGCTTTGAAGTGAACCCTGGCTTGGAGATCAATTGTTGAAATTAGCACCTTGGTTGTTTTTGCTTTAGTCTGTCTGCTTAAGGTCTCTATAACACCTGAGTTGATTGCTTTACAACCTGGAGGTTATCTTTCACATCTAAAGGGGCAAACCACTTCATTTTCTTTCCTTCCCTGTTGGGGTTTGGAAGTAGAGAAGGTCTCAGTCTTGAGAATCTCCAAAATTTCCCTCCCTGACAAATTGAGTTCCTCAATTTTGATTCAAACTAGCAGGAGAGATATTTCAGTCTTGTGTAGGCAATGAAACACAGAGGAGTCTCTAAAGCAGCAAGGTTGCTGTTGGTTGTTGTTGATGGTTTGGCAGGCAGTATCACCAGTAGATTGCAGTAGAAGTTGATGTAAGGGAAAAGTCTGGTGAGCTGGAGTGCCTCCGTACTGGATTGGCTAACATGAGGCACCAGCAAGGCTGCTATTTTCAGGCAACACCTTAAGCCCTAGAAATCAGACCTCTTTATGGAGTCTCAAGGCACCTACAGTCATTAGTCACTTTTAAAAAAATCCTGACTCTTGTTTGGATAAGGCTTAAAGGATACTGCAAGGCCATTTTCTTTCTTGCTCCTTGGTCTCAGAGCAGAATATGCTTCTAAGGAGCTCAGTTTCATGGAAAAGCAAGTTACTTGCTGGGTTGCAGATTGTTGCTCAGTCCATTCATACAAACCCTTTCAGGAAGTCAAGAAGGAATTTTGCCTTCCCCAAGTATTATTTCCCTTTTCCTAAGAATATTTGCAGATCTTGCCTAAGTTTGTAAAAGGAGAGATAAGTCACACATGCCTCAGTGTGAAATATACATTAAGGAACTTGGGATGTGATTTATTTCCCAAATACACAACACAATGTTCCACAAGCTACATCCATTATGTCACACTATGAGATGATGGCAACCTGTGCACATAAAAAAGATTAATCAATAATTTCCCTGCCGCAAAGGGGAAGCCATACAGCAGTTTTGTGAAAATAAGAGAAAAGCAACTTTGTGGCAAATACAAGGTATATATCTCAAAAAACAGCAGCAATAAGACCTTTCCAGTACACAAATGGTTACATTCCTAAGGATACATCCAAAATGAATGAGACAAGAGGCTATATCTAAATTTCTGACTAGTTAACAGTGTCAGAAAATCACCAAAAATCCTACATCATGAGGTCCAAAGCCAAACACAAAACTTGAAGAGGCCATCAAAGAAATAGATGATTTTACCTGATTGGAGACAGCAGGAGAGAATTCACATTATTAATGTACAATAGTATGAGAAGTTTAGACTTTATGCTAAATTTCTGGAGTTTATTGGTATTGACAGCAACTACTTCAGTTTTTCTGCAACTGTGTTGCATTTTGTTCTTGGCAACTGTTAAGGAAAAAGAATTCATGACTTACTTGGAAGCTCTCATGGAGGGCTCTTTTAGAGGAAGAGACTTTCTACTGTGCACCAGCACTAGGATTTTTGACAGGGAGTTTTGTAGATTTGCTTGCCTTCTCCTCTTCCTGGGCTTAGGGTGTCTCTGGGAGAAAAAAGTTTACTATTGTACTGACATGAAAAAAAGAGTCCTGAACTGGTGGTAATGGGGCCAGCTTGGGCAAAGCCAGAAGTGTAAGATCCTGGTCCAGGATGTGTAATTAATTACTGGAACTCACTTCCTCAAGTTGTCATAGAAACAAAATAAATATCATAATCTGAAACAATTGTATTAGTTGAGATTATATAGAAATTTTAAAAGGGAAATAAGGCCTCAAAAATGGAAATGCCAGTCCCTAAATGCACAAGGAAGAATCTTTACCAGTGATTTAGTTTCTGTAGAAAAGATTTCCTGCACTTGAATGGTGGCTCTGGTCGCCACGGGAAACCAGATTGGAGCAGGATGATTCACAGAGGCAAAACCATATCCCATGTGTTGCACTGCTGTGTTTATACATAGGATATACAGAATGTAGTTGTAGTTTGGTTTCATACAAAACTTTTACATAGAACCAAGCTAGCATACCAGACCAAACCCTGAGAGATTTCCAAAAAATAGGTAAAACTACTCTCAGGTTTCAAATTTTATGAACTGCTTTTTGATTGCTAATTGACTTTGGTGGGACTAAAATCAGGCAGAAAACAAGACTCAAACAACTCAGAACTTTTGCTGAATAAGAGTCTAAGGAATGTTAAACTACCAGCTGGTTCTAATTTGAGTTACTGTCACAATTAGTCACTTCATTTTGACACATCTAAAACTTGTCTTCTGTTGGAGTAAGCTTTCGCTTTCTTCTGACTATCCTCTGTTTCTCAGTCCTCCTCTGCAATTTAACTTGTTCTTCAAACAGTAGTATTAGTGCAAGAATGACGAGTGCTCTGCCCTTGTCAAGACTGATCTCTATATAATTTTCCTCTTGCCTGAATCATCCATCAGAAGGATGGATGCTATTTTTAAAATATTATCTCTGAAGTGGAATATGGCATCTTTGATGTGGGTGACCCATTCAAAAAGTACATTCTGCTGGTAAATTTTGAGTCTTTCATTAAAATTTAACTGTGACTTCACGATCAAGATGTCAATACATTTTACTTAACTTAAATGTCATAGGTGGTTTAGAGTTGGAAAAGTAGCTGACATTTCAATGGTCACATGTAACTGTTCTTGAAGAATAAAATTCCAATATTTTATTCTGCCACTCTGCAAGACTGTGGTGTAACTTCTGTGTCCTGTGCTCAAAACTTTACATGCACTCATTGTTCACAGGCCCAGGACAGGATGGAGATGTTCTCTCAGGATGACAGAGACAGTTTCTTGCTCTCTTGCTACCCTGATGAAAATTCTATGTAACTCTTTCTGAATTGGTTTTCATTTTTTGTGACTTGTGAGCTCTTGAAGGCAATGAAATAGTGGGTTCTGAATTTACAGGAAACTATTCAGAGGGCAAGGTATAGGAGAGAAGAACCCAGCCTCTAGCAGCTCTCCTGAATTGTGTCTTAAAAAATAGTAGCACATCATGGACTCATCATATTTAACAAATTCAGGATGACCATAAGTGAATTCCTGCTTAGCACATCTCACAGAATTTAAACAATACCTTTTTGTCTTAAGCATGCAACTTCTGCTTCAACTCTGGAGTGTGTGTCTGAAGGACACTGACAAAAACCTTCAAGTACCATAGAATTCACTATTGCTACACATATTGTTCAGAGGGTTATTTACAACTGCTGTTTTGGCTAAACTCCCACAGCTAATTTAAAGGAAATATTTTTGTGTTACTGTATGTGTGTGAACAGTAGACTGAGAAGACCATGGTTGAATTTCCAGTTCTGTGTGGTCTTTTCTGTGTTGCCTGACCTGATAGACTGTTTTGACTCCACGTTTTCAGTTTCACTAGTAAATCCTCTGGGTGAAATATATGGTTACAATTCATTACTAGGCTAACTTCAGACAAGTAAATGGAACTGCACAATGAATAAATTTTACTCATTGTTTAGTTTTTAAAAACTTCACTCCTCTTTTGATTGAGCACAAAGTTCACAAGGTTGCTGCAGCTCAAGAAAGAGCAGAGCCTGAGATCTCTTACACTGTCAAATGACAATGATCCTGCAGTTGTGAGATAGCTTAATAATATGTATGTTTTCCAAAAATCCATTTGTAACTCATTTATCATCAGTTGATCTCTAGTCCAGTTTGACTGAGTCTTAGCTGAAACTCTTTCCTAATGTTTCCTTATCTCCATCAGCCTTGGACTTTTAGCCTACATGGCCATTTTTAAACAGAGAGGCAAGAAAGGAAAATAGTTTAGTTAGCAGATTAAGTTAACAAACATGAGTAGGAGGAACCTGTCATTTTATTATTTATTTTTAATTTATAGGCATATGACCAAGAATAAATTGTAGGTTTCACCAATAAACTCATCTGGAGTACATGTGTAAATAGTTAAAAAACTATGCTGGACTTTGGCAGCACATCTGTCCTAAAAAGTCAAGTCACTGGACTGGAAAGTTGCTTTTTATTCCTTTCACTACAAAACCTTAGGAGGAAAAAACCCCAAAACCCAAAAAAACCAACAAGGCAATCTTCAAAGTTTCTTACCCTTATAAAGGAGTTAAGCTTCTATTGAGACTCATGGTCCCAAAAGCCAGAGAAACAATCAGAATATAAATAACTCTAAACCTTCTTTTTCCTCCAGTCACAGTGATAGCATGATTTCCACAAAGCCACCTCCAAATGCACCATTTGAAGTAAAATGGTGTTCACCAAATACTTGGGTAATGAGGTACTGAGAGCTGCCCTACAGAATTTCAAGGAAATTATGTTCATTTTTTTCTCTGATAAGTTTATTATTTCTGTGCACTTAAAAGAAAAAGATGTGCTCATTCCTCAGGTAAGAATGAATCTACTAGTGTTGACTAAGCACCCACATGGAAAGATAAAACTTTAGTGAAATCAGATTGCATTTCTTTTGTCCTTTCTTACTCCAGTGGATTTTAATTGATCTAACTCTGTGCAAGTCACAAAGTATTCTGATGAAATTTTAATTAAAAAAAGGTTTTTTGAAGATATGATGTTCCTCTGAGATTAATGTCAATGTTTGTTAGCTAATGCTTTTTATTTCTACTATCTTTCTAGTGGTTTTATATTGGGTGTGTTCTAGTGCTGGCTTAGATTATGCATCTTTTTAAGGAGGAGTTACAATAGGAAACTTCTCTAGTTTGGGGCAGGAAATCTTTTCTTTTTATATGATTAAAGAAACCTTTATCCATGAATATAAAACAAAATTGCATGGAAAATCTTGGGGAAAAAGAGCATGCAAATTATATGGAAATCATTCACTAAAATATGTATCAAACTGTTGATAAACTTGAGTCAGCTTCATGGGAAAGCTGGTTTAGGGCCTGATGAACCTTTCTGCTGCTCACTGAGCCACTGGTTTTCCTTTGTGCCTGCCCAGCCCCTAGCATGCCTGTGTTTTGGGCACAGGAGAGATGTTTGGCTGATTTTTCCATCCTAGTTGTTTATGAAGCCAGTTTTAAGTGCAGGGATCTGAATACTGTGAGTACTTGCACCAGAACAGCCTGTTGTGTCCCTGTGCTCGAAGACGAATTAGAAGAAAACCACTGTGCCTTTACCTCGCTCTTTGTGAAAACGCAGAAGGTTGCCTCTCTGTTTATGGTGTGCGGGAGGAAGATGACAAGTATTCTTTCGAATGGAATAAAAGTGTTTGAATGGACAAAACCTTTGGAGTATGAGTGCACATGTGAGACAGCAACTATCTCAAAGGTTTTTGGCTCCACTAATTTGAATTTTAATGACTTCAGCATTGATGGGTACTGACTTTCAGTGAAGGTTTCCCTCTAACAGGTGTTCTGAGTTAGGCATTGTCCTGGGAATGACTGCCATTAAAATCTCCATATTATGCTGTAAAGACTTCGTTATAATTTTGTAAAATCTGGTAGCAGCCACCTGATCTTTGGCTACTTCTGAGCATTTGTTCCCACTGAGGCAAATTCTATCATAGACATCTCTAACACTCCTTCTCAAGACTGAATAATTTTCAAGTTGCATCAAACAGCAAGTAGTTGGAAGTCAGATACTTGCCATCAAAGAGAAAGTGCAGTATTTTATAAGACTCTACAGGGTCTAGCCATGCTCATCATTGAACAAATCAGAGCCTGTTGTGCATATTGTTACAAGGACGTGAAAACTTTTGGACAGGATGCTTAACAAGAATGTATTTCTCAATGGATTTTGTCTCTTTTGATTCAGTTACAGGAAAACTTTTTTATTTCTTTTTTTTTCTTTTGAACTGGACAATACAATGTGAGAAGTCACCCTTTGCAACATCTGCTTGTCTAGATAAACATTTTGGTGACTCAGGGTGCTTCAGCCCTGTCTGCCGGGACTCTGCTGCCACCCACCGTGGACTGAGGAGGAGAAGCTCCAGGTGTGTGGGCAGCTTGAAGTCTTTTGTATCCCTTATCCAGACAAGTTGCAAAATAAATCACCAAACAATGTGATTTATTCAATATGGAGAATTTTGCAATGGAAGAATCGTTCTCCTATAAGCAAGTAAGTATTCAAATCTTTTAAAGGCCTAGTTCTATTCAAAGAGTTTGCTGAATATTACTGTTAAAGTCCTGTAGAAATGGAATCTGAAACCTGCTAAATTGAGCTAGAATGATGATCTCTGGAAATACAGGGGCCAGATTTTTCTTAAATTAGTTTCTGAAACAGTACATTTGAAAATGCCATCCTATGTTAAAATCCTATCTCTTGCCCCTGCTCCATGGAGAGGTGATGTATATCATTGCTCTTTGCTGTGATGGGACCCAGGATCTTCCAACTTGAACTACCACATTTGGGTAATGTTTTGAAATCACTTGTGTCTAGTAGTATTTGAACAATTACTTTAGTTACTTGATTCTCACCCCACCAATTGATCGTCCCTCAGAAGCAGCACCTGGCTTGTTACTGGCTGGAGGTTCCTGCACCCAACAGGGGCAGGAGGCATCCATCACCCTGCCCACTTGAGCCTGGGCAAGCAGCTGGGCTGTGGCACCACTCCTGTGGCTGCCGCTGTCGTGAGCAGGTTCCTTCAAAGCTGTTCTCACACCAGCTTTCCCAAACAATACATTCCTCTGATAAAAACCAGCACTGTGCAGATTTTATCATTATATTTGACTAGTACATGCCAAAATAGTCCTAGTGATGAATCAGCTAAGCAAATCCTTCCCCCTGTCCTTTTAGCGCCCCATCGTCCATGTAATGTTTGGGTTTATGGGCTTTTTAAAGGCTCCGATGATAACTCTCATGAGCAAAGACTTGCATGCAGCCACAGATACGTGTAGGCAGGACGGGGTCACTGACATGCTAAGAAAATCTGCTGTCTCCTTACAGAAGGCAATCCAAAAATAGTAACCTAATGGGTCGGTATTAACTCTATAAAGTCCTCATCCCTCCTTTTGTGCATGTGGGCTGCCTTTGGAGAGTCAATATCCCATTTTCCCTTTAAATACCTTATAAATGTGTGATCTGTTGCCTCACGGATTTTAGGATATTTACTTGTGCATTGAAGTGCAACTCTTGATAAGAGCTGTCATAGGTGTTGTTCAGGGAAGACAGGCTCTGAAATATTCATGCTTTGAGTTCAAATACCCCCATCACTTGGGGTCAATGGTCAATGTTCTCAGTGTCCAGAAGCAGGACAAGGAGAGAAAAGTAGGGACATGTGTCTCCTTCTGTCTCCCAGACAACTGCTGGGTAAAGGCTGAGGCTGGGAGGGCTCTCTTGCCCTCCTGGTGTCTGACACACCCATAGCTAGGAGACAGGAACAGCAGTTCAACTGCATGCCACAAGGATCCTGCTGGGAGGTGACAGAACACAATAAATGTCCTTTAGTGGCTGGCACAGCTCTTTGTTTTGACTGGGGTTCACCTTAGGCAAATGTGGAGCTGCCCCAGGCCATGCAAGGCAGGTGTGTCACGCTGCAGGCTTTTCTCAGAAGGAATAGCAAGCACTTGGCTCTGTCCCGTGGTACCTTGCTGGGCTGCTCTGCAAATGCTGACTGGCTTGTCTGAGGACTAGTCATAGGGGAAGCTCTCCAAATAAAAGTGGATGAGACTCACACCCCAAGCTATGCTATGTCTAGCTGATAGTTCTGCTGCTGCTGATGGCTCATGCCTTTAGCCAGCCTGTCTTCCATTTTCACTATGAAAGTATTTTTCCATCAAAGATTCCTTCAGCAGAATCAGCTTTTCAGCTTGGTGGAAAGTTTCAGTTTGGTGAAACTAAAAACTTTTCCTTCGGAGTGCTTTGAGGGTACAAGAGAAATGACAAGCATTACTAAGGGCTATGTCATTTTAGATAAAATATGCAGAGCTCTTGTGAAGCTCTTCTATCTGCCATTAGAATGACATAGTGATGAGAGGGCCAAATTTCCTCTGGGTGGGGACTTTGATTTGTGGGTGAAGGCATAGTAAACCCAGAGTATTATAAGGTAAGACTTAGATTACAGATTAAAGTTTTCTGATGTAAGTTGTGGAAAACTTAACCAGTCAGTCTATCTGTATCACATTCATCCTCTACAGGACAAAGCAATGGAAGGACACAATGCACACAGAAAGGACTTGATCATGCATTTCTCACGTTGCTGCTAAAAACAGTTTTATTAAACAGATGTATCTTGAGCACAAAGCATTAATGTGCATGGTGAACTGAGAGTATGAAGGTCATTTATGTGAAAAATGTATGGTAAATACTTATTGATAAGTTGCAGGCGACCACAGACAAGAGTGAAAAGCTTTATGTGCTACTAGCATAAAACAGAGTTTTCAATCTAGTGACATCATTAACTCTTTTGAAACCCCTCAGGGTCAATCCTGCAAGTGTGTCCTCATATGCCCAGGATTCATATGTCTCTCTCCATCTGGCTCTTCTCTCAAATCAGTTTTATATTGTTCTACTGACTGCAATGCATATATCATACTGCTCAAATCGCCAGGAGAGTAGAACTGAGTCAAGGGAGTTGGAGATGAATGTTGTAAAGTTTTGAGTGATAGCAGGTGACAGGAAAGTATCTGAAAATGAGCATTTTAAAGGGAATTAGGAGAAAAGTTTGGGCAAAGAGGAAAACCTTGGGGCAGAAAAAAAATGAGTAGTTGTTTTGAGGATATAGAAATCAGTCAGTTCAGAGAAATGCAAAATTACATCCTTAATTCCACAGAATATAAAAGCAAGTGCTTTTGGCTTATGAGTTCTAGGTAGGGAAAGGGGAGAAGGGAAGTTATTTATCTAGGATTTCTAGTGGGTTACTGGATGTGATCATTAAAAAGGTCTATTATTGATCATTTTAAAAGCTGAACAGACTTTCTGGATATGTGTTAACACAGAGATTGATTCCATATGAGTGGTATGTGAGTGACAGTTTGCTGATTCCAGTCCTATCTGTGTGTGTGACATAGTGTTTCACTGGTTTTTTCACCTTTGATGCACTGGAGCTGTTTGTTCTGGATTAAAATGTAGCTTAGAGCTTATAAGGAATTTAAGACCTGTCATGCAACAATTCAGCAGGAAATGGAAAGGGGCCTTAAAAGCTAGTGGAATCTATGTATATTGGTCTAATATACCTGTGAAACATTTGGATACAGCTCTGCTGTACTGTGTCTGCATATATAGATAGGGGATGCTGAATTCTGATTTTAAAAGAAAAAAACTTTTACCCCAATGAGGCACCACCCAACATCCATCCAACAGCCAGAATCTATTGTTTTCTTCTGTCTGAAACTCAGTTTTTGGGTTTCAAGGGCCAGACCACCAGGCATGACATTGCTATTTTGCCTGTGTGTGGGCAGACTTGACATCACCAGAGAGTGATGTTCAAACCCTGAGGGACAGAGGATGTGGGCTTTGATATGCTGGAGAAGGGCACCAAATTGTCCTTCCTTGAGAATTCCAGTCACAAGTCTGAGCAAGAATTAGTTTTTCAGATGGTTTATTAATAATTAGTGATAGGTAGTTGAGTGTGCTGTTTGGATTCCTTCTCCCTTTTTTTGGTTATCTGGTTTTAATGAAAGCGTGTTTATCTTCTATCAGCCCTATTTGCCCATTCCTCTTTTTCAGATAGTGAGGAACCCCTCACAACTGCTTACACTCTCTTTGGGGAGTTCCCCAAGAGAGGCCACATCCCTGCCCTACAAATAAATGGTTGTACATAGGAGGTGAACACAGAGCCATCACAATGCCAAGAAATGCACCCCACATTTCTTAATCCTTTTTTGTAACAAAGCAAATTGTGTTTGACTTTTGTAATAGTGGTGCTTGTGTTCTCATTGCCTCCCACTTGAGCATAGCAATTCTTGATTGGGTACAGCATCAGATTACAGCGGGGTTAGCATGTGGTAACAAGAATGATGCTGGGGGGCCTGAAGAAGGGAGTGCATTGCTCTAATTTTAAATCACTGAACTGGCACCTTCATCTTAGATCAGCTTACCCAGACTCAAAGGATATTGCTATGACCTATTTAAATGAAATTAACCTTCACTGATATGAGGTAATTACATTCCAAAATCCGTGGCAAACTTCTGCTAATCAGCCCCTGTGTGACACTCTCCCTACATTTAGGACCATTACTTTCAGGCACTGAGAACAGATTTTTAAACCCAGCTTGGGACTTTCTGAGTCCCAGCCAACTTGTGGGCAGCTCAGTGTGTGTGCTGCACAGTTTTTAGTCGAATGTATTCTGCCATGAGATGGTTTTGCAGAGCAGGTTGAGTTTGGCCTGTGGCTGAGCTCACCTGGCTTCTGGGCACTCTTGTCCTCAGCAGGGAAGAGTAAGGTAAGAAGCCTCCTTGTGTGTCCTCTTCCTGTGTGCAGTGAAATCACCCACCTCCCACATCTCTTCCTTGTATAGGGACAGCACTAGCATGGCATCCACAGTCCTGCTTTAAAAGAAGGCAGGAAGAGACTGGGAGTGCTAGGGACACCTATTTCTGGAAAAGGACTGAATCAGCCAACAAAGCGATTCATGTTCATGGGTAACGAAGTAGGACAGAAATAGGAAGCCCCTTGTTCGCGTTCTCATTTAACAATGACTTATGGACACAGGAGAGGAAACAGTTATTGAATGGCAACAGCAGATGCCAAGTCAGGTTACTCTGCTGTGTGAATAGGTGAAATGCAGTGGCTATGTTCATAGGGTGGTGGAGTGTCCTAGAGAAAGGATACATGGATGAGAAGGGTAGACAGCTCTGCTTCTCACTCCACACCGTTTTCCATAACCTCTGTGAAGAGACCTTCCTCAGGGATGACATTTGGACATGAGGATGTCTGGTCACATAGAAGAATCTTGTCAGTTTGAGGAATCAGCCCTAATTATTGATATTTAACTGTATCTAAATGTTCAGAAGGTTCATATTTAGGCAGTCATCTGGGGACAGACGTGAGTCAGGACCCATGTGTTAATGTCCATACAGCCTCTTGTTTTATTGTAATAATATTCCAGACCTGCAGCTATTCTGAAGACACTTCTGGGTGGAAGCTACGTTTACCTTTATTAATGCTGACATTGCTGTGATCTTTTTCTTCCTTGTGTTTTTTTTATGTGGCCTTAGAGTCTGTGTGGAAGATTTCTTGAGTCTTGTTTTCTGATTCACATCAGTGGTGTTTGTTAAGCTGTATTAGTTGAAGGCTTATTCCAGGAACTTTACTGCAAAGTTGAGGAAAGACCCTGGATGACTCTAAGGGAAGTGTGAGAAGAAAAGGTTAAGTATTGGCTATTTAAATTTGACCACAGCTGAGCTACTAAGCTATCTCCAGTTCACCTCCATGCCCAACACATTCACTCTTCCCAGACTCTAGAGGTACTGGTGTTGTTTAGTGCTTCACAAGGCTCTCTCTGAGCTGTTTCAAAACACTTGCTTTTCTATTTGAAGCTTCCTTGAAAGTCCCCCCAAACAAAGTGGGTCTGAACAACTCTGCTTGTGCCATCTTGTGTCCAGGCTCAAATTGTGTCCAAAAGCAGCTCAACATTTTATGTCTCAGCCCATATATAGAGGAAAGCAGCTTACTGGAGTCAAGACCAGTAACTCTTTACTTTTACTGAAATAGAAATGATGTGGGAAAAGATCTGGCTTTGTTTATTCAGGGTAGAGAAAAGATCCTGTTATGGCTGAAGACACAAGGCAGTAGGATATACACACCTAAACATAATGCTGCTAAGGTGCTTGTAGAAGCGCAGAGCTGCCAAGTGTCCTGATTGCATTCTAGTGTCTAAACCAAACAGAGTGGAGAAGTGCCTCTGGACTTTAATGACCTTTCCTGGGGTCACATTCTAGTCCCATTCATTTGGGGATTGATTTCTTTTTTTTTTCTTTCTCCCTTGAGAAAATGTTTAAATGTTAAAGTTCACTGTGCATCTTGGATGAATTTCCATACCCATCCCAATGGCCTCTGAAGCATTCCCACCTCTCTCCTCCATCTGCTGATGCTGACCTGCTACGTAAGTTATTTTGTATCAGCTCTCAAATAACGCCTGGTTTGAGCTGTCTGCTGATGTTCACCATAAAAAAGAAAAAAAAATATAATAAGAATCTCAAGAGCCTGGATAAATATAGTAAAACTATTGCTCTTGTAGGACACAATTTCTGTGTTCTCAGCCCAGTTTGCTCATTGAGTCACTGGATGACCTTGGAGAAACTGTACTAGAACAGGGGATGACTTCATCAGAATGGTGACTAACTCATCTCAGGCTTGTACTAACAAAAGAAGAGTTTCTGTGTCAAAGAGAAACCCCCACCCAGGCCCTAATTCAGCTCTTTTTGTGGTTGTTGGGCTTTACTCTTGAGTTTTCTTTGACAAAAACAATGCCATCTCTTATGGATGAGAGGAGTGGAGTTTGTCAGAACAGAATGCTATGATAGAGAGGCTTCCATTTGCCAAAGATTCAATCTAACAGTGATGGGAAAATCTAAATGAAGGTACTCCAGATGTTAATAATCCATGTAGTAATTTTATTTGAAACCAGAAATATCTGCATGATCATCTCCATGCTTATTCATAAAGGACTATCCCCAAAGCTCACACCTCTTACTCTCTATTATGAAAGAAATGTCTGGTAGCTCTTTTCTATGCCATGTTTTGATAGTGAGCTTGAAGAGTGCTTGCATTGGAAAACTGCCCAGAGAGCATTTTATTGGTCACATTCAATTTCAAAATGGTTTATATCTCCCTAAACCCCAGGTTCACCATATTTAATATTACTAATGGGATGGCAAGATTGCCAAGCATTTATCAGCATAGAAGATATCAGAATGGAAATACTAAAATGACACATTAATCTTTGAGCTCTCAATATGTCATCACAGAAACACCCACTGCCCATTATCCAAGTGTTATGAAAATACCAAGTTCTTAATAACAGACACTTTGGAAGAGAGGTAGAAGTGCTGGGGTAAGAATATTGCCATTGACTCAGTCCTCCCTTTCCTTGTTCACCTTCGGTCATAACCTGGACTTACAGGCAGCACTGCCTGCCTCCCATGGAGAAAGGTCATTGCTGGATTGCATTTAAAGAAAAGATAGGAGACAGATTATATTTGTAGTTTTTATTGGGTTTTTTTTAATAAAATGACACTAAGTACTCTTAAGCAGTACACTTGATCTGTGATGACAGCAGGGCTCCCATTGGCTTCACTGGCACCAGGTGAAACTCTTGGGGACCTGGCATTTATTGCAAACCAGATTACAGTCTTAAGGGTGATCAGGAAACCAAAAAGTAGGCTACTTTTGATTTGGAGGTCTGTGATTCAGCAAATAGCACCACTTCTAGGCTTGCCCATGTCCCTGTTTTTCCTGACCATATTGAGCCTATTCCCAAGAAAAAGAATTAGAAAATGGAGAAACTGCACATTTGAAATTTCTGGGTGATACCTTTTTCTGATGAGAGGAGAGTTAACATCAGCAGCATCTGCACCTCCTGCCTCTCAAACTGCTTCTTACAGGCTTTATTGGGTAAACAGAGTTCAGTTAGCTGTGACCTCATTAACAGCCTATTTCTCTCTGGGTAGTGAAGGAACTGGAACAGAGTAACACGTGTGAATGTTCTTCTGCCTTTTGCTGTGCACAAAAATAATTGGTCCCTTTGTAATAAGCAAATCTGAAGGAAATTTTTTCTCTTATGACTAGGGAGGTGAAACAATTGTTTGGCACCAAATCTTTTTTAATCTATAGGGGTAATAATCTTTCCTTAGAAAGAAATCTCTTCTGGTACTCAGTATTCTCTGGCATACTCAGAAAGAGGCAGTCCAGACTGAATAGTTCAACAAGTTTTGGCTCTGTTAATTCCTTCAGTGAAGGAATAAAGCTTTGGCCTTTAGTGAAGAAGAAGAAACGACTGTTGCCCAGCTGGGATCAACACACAGCCCTTGCTTGGACCAGGAATTGTGCTGGAAAGACTAGTGTACTATGAAGTCTGATGACTCCAGGCATAAGCAGCATCTTATCCATAGGTTATGGTACCAGTATTTTCCAAAGGCTTTTAATAAGCAGTGAAACCACTGCATTATAACTTGTTCTCATGCAAGTGCTGATGATTTTATTTGTGGAATAAACAATTGATCAAAACAGAGATTGTCTCTTTTCATCCAAATATTCTAAACAATAGAGAGCAAAGGGAGGCATGTGTGAGTTTTCTCTGCCTTAATATGCAGCTCTGCTTTTTTTATGAGGAGTGCACACATGACCTTTTCCTTATGGACAAGGGATTTAGTGTTAAATGGTACATACACAAGCTCGCAGTTCTTTGGTATGTGTCTCTAATAGTACTGTTGGCCCATCTCTTCCAAAATCAGACCCCACACAAAAAACGTGTGTTTAAGTCAACCTTTCTCTTATTTTAAGCTCCACAGACAGTTTGCAGGTGTGTCAAAAATAACAGAGCTCACAGAGCTACAGGGAAAATAAAAAGCTCTGTTTATTCACTTAGTGATCTGGCTACTTCTGTCATCCACATAATGTCAGACAAAAAGTCAGCACCTCTGTTTAACTTATCTTTGACAGACCTGATATCCTTAAGTATAACTGATACCTGATGTATATCTTATGAAGAGTCAGGAGACATGTCTGAAAATTGCAGCAGCAGTTCTGTAACAGATCAGTTGGTGCCCATACACTAACTTTACCAGTGAGGGACTATCCCACACAGGCATGTGTTCAGAGAGTAGAGATCCTTTGGGTACATTTTAGAAAAGAAAAAAAGCCCCATCTACCAACCTTGCAGATTCTTTGACGTTACTTGCCCAGAGCATTTTATTCAACCAGAATAAACACTGTGCTCTGATGATGACCCAGTGGAGCACACTGCAGGGAAAATCATTAATGCCCACACATTTGTTCATTCGGTCACCATGGCCTAAGAATAAAAAGTCATCTGTGGTGATGCATGTGCACTTTGCAGGGATTAGCACATCTGTATATTTCCATTTTTTAATAAAATGTCAGCTACATGAGTGTTACAGCACTCGTGATGATTACTGTATTGTGCATCTGCTAAAACTAATGATTCAAGGAATTTCTAAAGTTCAAACACTTTCTTCATTTCCTAAAGCTCAAAGCTAGAAGACTTCTGGGAACTGAATGCAAATTTCTGAATTGAATTAGAAGGAAAATTGAATTAGGAGATTTTTTGTCGTTGTGGGAGTTTTTGTTTTGTTGGTTGGTTTGTTTTCTTTTTTCATTTTGTAAGAAAAAGAGAGTTAAACATCCTACCACAGTACAACTACACACAGTAGACCACACAGTCAAAATGCAGAAGTAGATCAATAAAAGCTTGATTTGTATTTATTTTTGGATGCACTGAATGAGTCAGATCCTCATCTTCTCATTGAAATGAATGAAGCTTTGTTTGTTTTTTTATACTGTGGATAAGGCACCTGTTTTTATCTCAAATAAAACAATATCCCAATCAATTGTTGTACGTATATATATATATATATACATATACATACATAGATAGATATATATATATACGTATATTTATACACACACACACACATTGTTTCCCCTTATCAATTGAGGATTAAACTTGCATTGTCAGCATACATCCCTGCCTAGACTCCTTTGTAGCCAAGAGCTAGGCTGCTCTAGAAATCAGCTCTGTAGTTAACCAGTCTGATGATCCTGACCTGATCACCTTTTCTAACATAAACTAACTGCTAAGGCTGACCATAGCAAGCCATCCATTTCAGTGGAAGGTTGGTTTAGGCAGGGAAGTTGCTGCTTGTTGAGGTAGTGTGTGATTTATATTACATTCCTGTTCTGCATTAGCTGTCCATGGAAATTGCTCAATGAGCAGATGGTATTGAGAACAACTCCACTCTGATAGTGCCAAATATCATCTGGCTTTGAAAGTGAAGGAATTTCCTTGTGTTGGCAACTTTATGGTTGGAATACAGCCGGCTTTTCTTCTTGGTAAGGAAAAAGTAACTGTTCCCTGTCACAGTACCCTAGAGCCAACTCTTAACCATCCTTCAGCTGACCATTCGTCTCTGGTGTTCAATAACAGCTGCTGTGGCTCAAAGATCCCAGACTCTCTAGCTGCTTGGCCATTTTCAGAATTAAATTCATAATCCAGAAAATCTCCTAGTCCTAACTAACTCATAGGAGTGGTTAAATTTTGGAATTGCTCTGGCTGTTAAGGGAAGTCAGTGTCCCAGAGACCTGAGGCTTAGACCAGGCTGGACTGGACTGGTTCAAAGGGGCACCTTGCACACCTGCACAGGTGAAGTGATGTCAGTCATTGTAATTCCTGTAACATGATCCTCCCTTGTTAATACTATCCTAGAGAGTTCAGCCATAGCTGAATAAAAAGTGATTTTGGCTAGGCAGAAACTTTAGGAACAGTTGTTGAATAAAAGACATCCCAAAATACTTTGCTTTCTTCCTGTGAGTATTAGCAAGTTTCAGTAATTTCCGGATATTCTCAGCTCCTCCCCTCTGCATTCTCATTCAACTTTCCCATCCCTTTCCACTTCTCACCTATGGCCAGCACCAGAAATTTTGAAGCTTGCCTCTGGAAATGATGGAACCACAGCCTGAAGGTAAAGCCTTCTCATTTTCAAAACTCATGTAGTTTCATTCCCTTCAAATAGAGTGGTGCAAGGTGTCATACCAGCTGAATGAAGATAGACAAATAATTTAATCACTATTTTATAATATTCACTTTTTTGAAATGTAAGTCCTAAATAAAGAAAATCCTGCAGATTTCTTCTATAAGGATACATTTTAATAATGCAAAGTTTCCACTCAGGCTCAGCAGTGCATCCAGTTGTAGCAGGCCAAAAGCTGAGTAGTAACATATTACTGGGTCATGCCCTAATGTTGAGAACAACTTTGCCTTGCATTTGGGAACATTTAGAATCATGTGGTGAGACTGTCACAGTAATTCCATGTCTCTAAGGAAATAGCTTTCTCAGTTCTCTTTGCAGAAGGAATATCTGAGGAATCTTAAGGCAGGGAGCTGTGTACTTGTTGTGCAGGTTCACCTTGCTCAGTCACGTCTCTCCACCACAACTTCACTCTGCCTTGACAGGCAAGAGCATAGCAATTCTAAACAATGTTTTATAAAGCAGCCTCTGAAGTCCTGGGAGAGCTTGGGAAGAAAATCAGGATTTATAAGACCTAAGTAGGATCCTGCATGGAGATTAGCCAGGGCTTCTTCAGCCTTGAAGGCTTTGCTACATAGACCTTGTTCATTTGCATTTCCAAGCTTGTGGTGCACAAGTTTTTAACGGTCTGGGTTGCATTATAGACTGGATGTCTGAAATGAGATGCAGGCTGGCATGTGTGACTGCATAACAACAGACAGACGTGCCCCTGCTCCAGAGAGCATGTTGTCCTGTGTTTGGAGGTGGGTGCCATGTCTCTACAGAACGCCTCAGCAGCAGGCTGCCACGTGGGCAGAACAGGTGGTTGTGGGTGGCAGTATCATTTACCCACTGCCTTCAGGATGGAGTCACCACACCATGCAGTGAACAGTGTCAGTAGCAGTTGTCTGTCCAAGATTATGATCTACTATAGGCATGGGGTTAGAACAGATTGGTGGTAGCAGCCACCTGAGACTATAACGTGAGTGCTTGGAAATATGTTGCTGGTTTTGTCTTCTCTCTAAAAATATTTGTATTCAGTATGCTTCATTTAGCACAACACAGCAGAATAAAAACTGTTAGCAATGAAAAAAAATGAGAAAATACTTTTAATGTGCTAGTGGATACACAGATCCTGAGTAAGAAATGAAAGGAATTTCAGGACACAGCTTGCTCTGCTGGTCTTTGAGGAATATAAAATGCTTTAAAGATGGAAGGGAAAAAATAAAACATATTTTTCACAGGAAGGAGCTCTGTTCCCTGTATTTTAGCACAGTGCAATCTTCTAGTGACTACAGAAGTAAGAGCAAAGCTGGTGGCTCAGAAATACGCAAGTTCTGGAGCTGTGCTGGGTAGGAATAGAGGCAGCCCAAGAGTAAGTGATAACAAGAAGCAGCAGCAACTCCTTGGTGTGGCCATCACCACTGTTACTCCAGGACCACAGGAGCAGGGAGTTCTGTGAGGTCAAATATTCTGTTTGCACAGCTTCACAGAAGACCTTGGTTTTACCTGTCAACTCGTAAACTCATTCTTCCATATCTCAGAGTGCTAGGAATACTCTTTCATTTTGAATTCTTTAACTGTAACCCATCAAGTAAGCACTGGGAAAAGCTGATGTTTAGCAATCAACTTATATGGGTTTACTGTGAACATTGACTGTAACATTATAAGTGCAGGATCTTGCAGTACTGACCTGCTTCTCTGCATCTTACGTCCATCCTCTTTTCATCTTGGGTCTGGCACTAAAAGACAGTTTCATTAGGAGCCATGTGATAAGGCACAAAACAGTCCTTTTAAAGCTTTAAATAAAATTTAAAGGTATCTCTACAAAACCTTGGTACAACTTTTATTATCACTGCACAGTACAACACTGATTTCAATTCACATGTTTAACTTAACTGAGTAATTTTACTTGATGCTTTGTGGAGAAACCAATTTGACAGGTGGATTCAGCTTCTCTCCATTTCTTATTTATTAAAAGATCACCACTTAGAGGGATTTTCAATGGAGCTCAATTTTACAAAGGGCTACCAAATACCATCAAATCTGTTATTTTAACCATAGATTTCTAGTAAGTAGACAATACCTTGCAGAACTGAGCTCAAAATTAGTCTCGTCAGGTAAAACAGTATATTGGCTCTGAATCTGTAAGTTATGTGAATTTACTTACTTTCAGTGTACAGAAGTTCCTCAGCACCTTCCAGTGTTGAAGTCTGGACAATGCTGTAAGAAGTGTTTTGTTACAAGAGGAGGCCAAGGATACTGAGTAAATGGCAGAAGTGATCCTGAGCATGGATTTATTTCATAGAGTCTTAAAAGAGATTGGTGACACTTAGCAGCCTTGTTTATTGCAGAACCCACTTCAAACAAACACTTATCTAAATGCATTTGTCCCTGAAAATCAGGACAGGGAAAGGAACAATATGTTCATTAATGACATCTCTCAGATACAGTTTCTGTTGATTTTTGTCCCATCTGGATACTGTGCCTTGTACTAGCAGTGAACCACAAGATCAAAGCTTTTCAGAAGCAGTGAGAGGTCTAGCAGCCTCCCTCACCATTCTAGGACTGTGTGGCTAGTTGCTGCTGCTGACACAGGCATCTGCAAAGATCCTCACAGGATTATATCATTGGATAAATAACCTGAAAACCAAGACTGTGGAACAACCACTTGACATTCAGCAGTACTTCCATGGTTAAGTTAGAAGATTTTAGCTCATTTATTTGTGGCAGTAAGTAGAGACTGAGGACAGCTACAAAATCAGCCCCAGCTGTCAGCAGAATGAACGTGGCCATTTAAATGTGCTCTTTGGACTCGCCTCTGAATTCTGGCCCAGGTGAAAGGTAGGCATGCTACCATCTCAATGTTCAGGGCTTAACAGCAACAGAAATGCAGGCAATGCACAGAAACCTGCTAGTAATGCCGTGCATTGCAAGAGTTTCGTAAATTTTGAAGTTTTTCAGGATTTCTGAGAACTACCAAATGTGACATACTTCAGGCTACAGACTGCTGCTTTTTCTCTGTATTTATCGTATAATCAGAGGGTCACATTCAGAACTGATCCAACCTTCTTGATTTTTCGGGATGTGGCCGAGATAAACTTTGCCCTTTTAACTCTTGTTTTTCTTTCCAAGCTTTGTTTTAATACTTTGGGCCTGTGTAGTTTTTTATTACAAGGAAAACATACTTGCACTGTGCCTCTTCGTGTCACTATTTTGACATACCGACCCCTTCTTTTCAAACCAGGCAGTCTCTGGAGAGACTGGAAGAGTGTAACAGCTCATTGACTTGCAATGTGATTAATCCTTGGATTAGTCAAAATATGATGCAAACAGATCCTGACCCAGTGCTGAATGCTGTTCTTGCTTGTGCATGCAGTGTTCGGTACCTTACAACTGTCTCGAATTGATCAGGACATCCGGATTTTGTAACCTCATTTTATAACTGTTCCTCTCTCTCAAATTCCATCCTGTGAAGTTCTGAGGATATGTAACAAGAAGCCACCCAGTTACTATTCCTTGCAGCTATCTGCCAGTGTCACCTGCTTCTCTGGCATCATCATGCAAGCATGCACTGTCACACTCCCCGCTGGAATCTCAGCTTGCGAGTTGAGATTCACACCATCACTCAGCCTGACAAGAGTGTTGACTCCTGGAGCTAGAGCTGTGCTTGGGAGCACATAAAAGCACCAGAGTCCCCTACGTCTTGGCAGGACTTCAAGGACTACCCCAACGAAGAGATCTTGACAGCATAGCTGTAAACTCCACAGGCCCCAAGGGCTCAAACACCATGATATTTATGCTGCAGACTGGATTGCCAAGATAGTATCACTGTTATGCAGACATCAGTCCCTGGGTAAGAAGCAGCATTTCTCACACCTGTTAATTGGCATTTGAAAAAATTGAGACTGACTGGAGTGGGCAGTGTGACTGAGAAAGACAATGCATGCAAAGGCTGTATCCGGTGTTCCTTCTGTTCTCTGTTCAGAGGGACTTCAGCTGCATGGGTACCACAAATAATTGTGAAAGCCAGTATTAGCTGAAGGAATTACATGCTACATTATTAACATTCCTGATATATTTAGGACTGTTGTTTTACACCCCTTTCAGTCTTTATTACAACCTCAATCTCTGGAAAAAGATAAGAAGCTGTTAAATTAGAAACATGTATAGGAAGCAGTTAATTGTATGACCAACTACTGTGAGATTACATGCGGGCTTTCAAATAAAGCATAATCATTCATCCTTTCTCAGCTCTGAGAAATACTGTACCGAAAGCAGGTTCTCCACAGTGTTTCACCAGACTGGTCTGATTGTAGTAGTAGGCCCCTGTATTTTTATATTAGAAAGCATATTTAGAGTGTCAAAAAAAAGAGGTGAAGCTGAAGATGTTTAGGCATGTAGTGCTTCTGGCACTTCAGGCAGCATGAGCTAAGTGCAGCAGCACCGAAGTAAGTTCATGAAGTCAAGTGTTGACAGCAGATTTTAGACTCAACCTGTTGAAGTAAATAGGGAAATTAACATCTTTAAAAACTAGGGTTTGAGTTCATTTTTGTGGAAAAAACCTTAAGAACTTCTAAAGACATAGGTGCATTACTCAGCTCTGATTCTTAGTATCTTCTCCTGAGACTTGCAAGGGTTATATATTAACATAATATCTAAAAAAAATTGGACCATAAGGGGTATAATGATGTGACCCAGATAGACTGCTCTCTAAACAGAATAACAGAACAGAATATTCAAAACTCTGCTACTAACTCTTAACTCTATTTTTCTGGTCTAAAGACCCAAACTAATTTTAATCTGGAATAATTCTATTAATTTCCAAGAAGTTATAATGAAAATAAAGTCCATGTCAGTAATATGAGAATGCTGACCATGGGAAGTCAAATCCCAAACCATCTTGAAATGGTTCAGCCTCATGCAAAATATCTGGAAAGTGCTCTCACCTAGTAGCAGCAATTCATCAAAATCTTAGCAAAAATCATCCCTTAGTGAATATAAGAAAAATGAGAACAAAGGGTAAAATTTTTACAAGTAGCTGAAAATAATCATCCTAAAACTTAGCTTAGAATCAGAGAATAACTTGTGTTGGAAGGGATGTTAAAGATCATCTAGTTCCAACCAGCCTTTCATAGACAGGGCTGCCACTCACTAGGCCAGGTTGCTCAAAGCCCAACCCAACCTGGCCTTGAACACTTCCAAGGCCGGGGCATCCACAGCTCCTCTTGACAACCTGTTCCAATGTTTCACCCTCTCTGAGTATGTTTCCCCCTAACATCCAATCTAAATCTCTCCTCTTTTAGTTTAAGACCGTTCCCCTTGTTCTGCCACCATCTGCTCACCTAAAAAAGTTGCACTCCATCTTTTTCAATAAGCTCTTTATAAATAAAGTCGCAATAAGGCCTCTGCAGAGTCTTCTCTTCCTGAGGCTGAATAATAGTCTCAGCCTTTCCTCATAGCAGAGGTGTCCAGTCCCTTCCTCAGCTTCCTGACCTCCTCTGGACCTGCTCTAACCTGTCTTTCCTGTGTTAGAGACCCCAGAACTGGACACAGTGGTCCAGATGAGGTCCTATGGGGGCAGAGCAGAGGGGCAGAACCATCTCCCTTGGACCTGCTTGTCACAGCCACAAGAATTCTGTAATAATACTCCTTAAATTTTCTCCTAGTTTTGTCTCTATTTCTAATAAGAATGGACAAAGCAGCACTCTATGCTGAACTGCTGTTGTGGTTGCTCCCTCCCCATTCTGCATGTGCCCTTGCACTTACTGGTCTTATTTGTTTTATTTCAGGGTCTATCTTTCTAGGTTTCTCATATTCCTTTTCTCTCACTCTCATGGGAGTGAGGGGGGAGACCCGCCTTTCGAAGGAACGTCACCAGCACTTGAAAACAGCGCAAAACAGAGATCTCCTCCTGTTAAGTAAAAGCACTCAGGAAAGGGCTCTGGGGGAGTGGGGAGCGGGGACACTGAGATGGGTCGGGGCCGGAGGAGGACGGAGCGATTCCCGGCGGGGTCCGCGGGCCACCGGCCCCCTCTGCCGGCCACTGCCTGGGGGACTGGTCACTCCGGGCTTTAAAGATGCTTGCGTGCCTCCTTTCACTTCCTTGGAGTAACACTTCTCACTCGTCAAACCCGCTTTCCATTTCTTTGTTGAGTCCGGCGCTTATGCTGCATTATGTAAGTGGCTTGAAAAAATGTTGGCTGCGTTGGCAGCCAAAAGCCTGACATCAGAATTTAAAGTGCAAAAACCTTTACATGATGCTAGCCTACTATTTCAGCTGGTGCTATTTTAAACTTACAAATCCCCACTTATTGACTGAATATTCTTGCCATAGCACACTTGTGTAGATTTTTTACAGAGAGGGGAAGTACCAAGAGAGCCTCTGGTAGAACATGAACACTGTGCAACCCACATTCTGAATACTGATAATTTCTTCAAATGGCAGCTTATATATTTAGAAATTGCTGCAAATTTGTGTAAAATTTGGGATATTGAACACTAAAAATGTTGACCTCAATCTGCATTTTTGCTCATGGGATTCTTTGTCTGGTAATATGTTGACACGGGGGTTTTCAGCTTTTTCTGACAAGTGAAACTTCTCACTTGCAACTTAAACCCACTAGCAGCAGGCTCGTTTTCCTGAACTGAAAGCTTGAACTCCTGCACTTGCTGTAATTGAAGTGATTGTATTGTATGGATGGGTCTTGTTGCTTTTCCATATCTTTTGTGAGTTTGCAAGTTTTGATACCACAGTATCCTTCATCTTTGTACACTTTATGTATCTTTCAGCACTTCCACAGTAGTGTCTAAAACAGTTTCTGTTTCTTCCAAAGCATTAGAAGAGAGCTCTTACTTTCCATATTTCATTCAACTTTATTATTGAGAATAATCTTCTGCACAGGACTTTAAGCAAGGATCTCACCATAGTTATTTGAATTCATCTCAGGGTTGAACATAAAATACTGGGAGAGATTCCTTTAGCAGTGTTGAAATAACATAAGTGAGTATATCTGATGCTGACCATGCATATGATATTCCCAGCAACTGACTGACATGCCTTCAAAAGATCAAATTCAGCCTTCCTTGCATGATGTAAGATAAAAATCTGGCCTAGGATTTAACTGTACCTGGTAATTAACTTTAAAGAACAATAAGGCCTCCCAAACCTCTCCAAGCCTACAGTAAGCATGCTGGAATCTTGGTTGCCATTTCTGCAAACTGTTTACAATTCACATACCTCTGCAAATCCAATCCTGATCTCAAATTGCTGCTCATAAACAACATAGCAGAGATTTGATGTATGAGGGCATATTCTGAATTCTCCTTTGCTAGGAGTAGCATAGCTAACTCCTAGCATTAAAAACCCCTCTTATATCTCTCTTATTGCAAGCGATGCTCAATTAACAACTTGAATTTGTCTCTCAGACAATTTTTTTTTTATGACAGTGGCAAGAAGGCAGATACAACATACATTATTCTCTTCTTTTGCTAGCTGAGCATTTTTTCACAACTGGAGTAAGGCAGCCTCTCTTAGCCATCCCAGAATTTCTGTGGCAGTCTATCAAACCAGATGTTGCCAATCTTCAAAGCATAATACAAAGTTAATCTTTCAGGCAATGCTCTTCCTCAGTCTTAACAAATCAGTTAAGATTAAGATTCATTAGTGAGCCTTGCTAGTGCACTGATAATTAAAAATGGTGTAAACTTTCCTGTTTCGTGAAGTATACTTTTAAGAGAAGGAAGGTCTTTGCAGGATATTGTTCAAATACGAAAGAAAGAAACTACGCACCTGCATTTAGTTGACTTTAAAATATACTAAAAATTAAGGGTTCTATCTCTGATATTAGCTGTTTCATGAAGAGAGACAAGCATCCAAACATATTTGTTATCGTGGGAAACTCAAGAAATTTTGCAGATTTGGAATTTCAGCTGGTTCTAAAAGAGTTGTGTTTCAAGAGAGATTTAGGGGCAGGGGGAACTCAAAGAAGAAAAGTGGGATACATAAGACTGAAAGGAGTATTTTTCAAGTTCAAGAACAGGTACAGCCCTCTCAGTTTACCTTGCTCTCCCTTATCTATGTTTAACAGGTAAACTTTATGTTCTATTGGCTCACTGAAATCAAAAAGGACTCATGTCCCAAGTCAGGATTGTTCTCAGTGGCCATTGATGTAAACTATTTCTAGGAGACAAAGGATGGGGGCATTAAAGGAATCAGAGATATCACCTATACATTCAGACAGGAATACCCAACATTAATGTAGCCTAATCTCAGGGCTGTTTGCAACTGAACTTCTATTCTTGCATTGTGATATCCCACAGGGTGGATTTGCTCTTGCCTGGAACAGCCACTGGGTGTGAGGGATGACACAAAAGAGTGCGGCAGAACAGAGAGCACAGGGGAACTCAGTTCAGGCTCCATGGCACCACTGCAATTTAGATTTAGTAGGGACATGAATTTACATGCCATAGTGGAGAAGGATGGGTGTGACATTACAGGAAGAAAGTAACACACCAGGAATGTGTTAGAACTCTCTGAAGAATCTCGTGGTTATGTGAGCACGTGCTCAATCTCCATGAGAGTTTCAATGATGTTTCTCAAAGTATCAAAAACCACCAGTATATGAAAGAATGAGATTAATGTTCCCTCACAGACTGAAAACTGGTTACAGGTACAAATATAGAGCAGAAATAAAAGTCTGTTTTATCAGTCCGCTAGGTATCTCTCTTATGACCTGTGCTATCTGACATATTCATAAATGATGTAGAATAAAGGGATGAGAAGAAGATGACAAAGTTTGCATATGATAAAAAACCAGTCACCTCACTAAAGCCAAGAAATGGCTATGAAGGATTACACAGGCTGCAGAAAGATCTCATGCTGTTGGTAAGTTAGAGGATGCAATATCATGAAATACTGTGCTGCCAAACATGAAACAATGCATTTGAGCAAAAAAATCCCCTAGAAAACCAAAACAAGTACAGGAATGGATTCAGCACTAATTACTGTATCCCAGGGAGGAGACTCATAACATAAAGCTGTGGAACTATCAGCTCACCTTCCAGTGACAGTTAAGTGTAGAATAGTAACAGTTAGTAGGAAAGAAATTCATGCTGTGAGTGTATCCTGACTACTGTTTCCAGCTTAGAACTGCTGTCACGTAGAGGACATAACAGAACTCAAAAAAACCTCCAATCATTTTGAAGGGTGGCAAAGATGAACCAAAATTTGCATCAGTATTGGTTCAAGGATCAGATAAACATGCGAGGATTCTGCTACCTGCAAAAAATGCATTAGAGAGGGAAAATGAAGAGATGGGTATAAAACTGTGAACAATACAGAAAACATATGTAAAGTCCAATCTTTCAGCAGCACCTGTTGCAATGGAGCAAGGGGCAATGTTTTTTAACTAAAAGTGGTGTATTTAGATTAGACACAAGGAAGAATTTTTGTTTACAAGGAAGGTGGTTAGGCACTGAAACATGTTGCTCAAGGATGTGGTGAATGTCTGATGTCTGGAAACATTCACAGTCAGGTTTGATGGGATTCTGAGCAACCTGACCTAGTGGAGGATGTCCCAAATGATAGCAGGGTTTTGGACAATATGACCTTCCAACTCAAACTATTGAATGATTCTATGATTCTTTTTTTCATAATGATGTTGGAACTGGGAGATTGAATGATTCTGTGATTCTTTTTCGTAACAATGTCACAAATGGGAGATGTTAAATAAAACAAGGTAGTGCCAGATGACATCAAAAGGACTTTTTTCATCATAGGCACTGAAGCGTGTGAAATATCGGTGTGGGATTGTGAATGCTGGAAGTTAACATGGATTGAAAAATAAGATTTATTATTTGAGTGGAAAAAAAATGTTGTTTGAGAAAAAGGGAAAGCTCAGAGTGGTTTTAAAATATGTATCAGGAATGGCTGGACACTGGACACTGGAAAGGTACTCCGAGAAGGCCTACAATTGTTGAGGAGCTGTTTAAGCAGAGGAATGCTGAACTAGGTAAATCTACAGTGTGAACTTACACTGTGACCCACTTACACCACTACAGCTGGGAGAGGTAGCAATGGGAATGTACAGGCTGTTCAAGATCCTGACAACATTCTGAATTTCCCAGCCCACACTGACATCTCGGCTTCTCCACCTTCACCACTGGTTTTACCATGTAACCACATGCAAGATCACAGCGAGCATGGGGAATGCCTCACTCAGGGTGTGTGTGTGTGTGCTGCCAGAATGCAATGGGAGAGCAGAAAGATCATCTTGCACTCTGGGAAACACACTCAAAGTAGCAGATGACTTTTGTCCGAAGCACTCAGGTGCAAGTACCATTATGTTTCTCACAACAACTCTGCCTAATATTGTTGTGCTTGCAGGATTATCTTTCTCCTTGTATTAGGGTGTCTGAGAAACTGCATGCTTGACAATAGCATTTTTTTCCCACTAGATGTCCCACAAGGCCAGAGTTTGTAGACATTCTGCTCAGCTGGCGCTTTTTTGAGCCTCAAAAGGTTATCATCTTTAAAATAAAGGGTTTTACTAAAGATAAACACTTCACTCATCTATATGCCAATGCTTGAGACAGTACTGCAGATGAGGCTTAATATGCCAAAACACGTTGGTTAAACTAGATTTCAGTAGAAATTTACTGGTAAAAAATGGACTTCCTTAAAGATTTCAAGAGGAGTTGTAAAAACTGGACCACAGGGGACATGAATGAAAAAAGATTAGGACCTGGAGCTTCTTGGGCTGTGTATTCTTCACAGCTAACACACACGGGTTCTTGCAAAGCAGGTCATATCTTGTTATTAGTTGTGTTTTTGGCTTTGTGTTTCTTTTGGGGTACTGCCTTTCTAAATAAGGCTTTTTCTTTTGAAATTCCAACTCTTCTGTCTCTAATCATATGTAAGATCCCAATATAAATACAAATTACTCTGTTTAGTGTGCAGTGATCTACTGAGGATGTGGCAATTTAATTGCCTGAGTGTCAGTACTTTTTTGTTATCTGAACAATAGCCGAGAGCTGCTGCTCCTGCTTTTGAGAGAGACAACAGTGGATGTGTGAGCTAAAAGCTAAAAGCTGTTGCAATTATTGACTACAGCTAGTGCAGTGCCCCGGAATTAGCTTTCCGTGCTATCTAGGCAGCTCAGTTTAAGAAACCCTGTTCTAAATGTTGCCAAACTACATTTACAGGGAAAAGATGTGTTTTATTCCTTTTGCATTAGTACTACTGTTCAAAAAATAAGGTGTTTAATTAGGTGGGTTTTCTTTTTTCTTTTTTTTTCTTTAAATTGTTTATTTTATAACTGTGAAGAGCTATAATAACATTTTATCAGATATCCTTTATAGTACAGACCAGAGATAGAGATCATACAGCTGCTAATGCATTTATTTAGAAACGTTTCTACAGCTGTCGACTGGAGTGTTTGTTTACCCAGAGTAGCTGAGTTTCTAGAAAAATACTCAACCTATGAGAAAGACTGAAAAATCCACTATGATCTTGGGTGTCTTCTGCTAACTGATTGCTCTCATTATTTAAAATGTGTAGATTTCCTACCATGTAATTTGCACACCTTTACTTAGGTCCTGAACCTGATTATGCCTTTCCATGTCAGGCTAAAGACTACCAGAAGAAATATCAAGGCCTAGGAACAAGGTCACTGTATTTGCTGCACCTGGCGATAAACTTTAAGCCCCATCAGGGTATCAACAAGGTACAAATTTATAAACACATGTACAGTCTGCAGGAATCACACCTAGATTACTAGGAGGAAACTTATGCTCAGGAGTCTTGACTGTTACATCCTTTGGAATGGTTCTCCTGTTGAGTACCTGTTCAGTTAGAGCTTGAAAAAATAATATAAAAATTAATTAGTGTGGTGTGTTTTAGTGAGAAGGAAAACATTTACATTTTCACAGCCCTATATGACAAAGCCCTCCATGAAGTTCAAATGAAGAGCAAGGGTTGCCTTCTCCAGTTAATATCTCTCAGAAATCACAGCGTCATTTTGGGAAGTAGGTGCCTGTGTAAACCCAAGTAACCAGGCAAATCCAGATAATTTTAAAAAAAAACTGCCCAGGAACTTTTATGGCTATTGCAGTGTTAAAATAAAATAGACTAAAAAAGTTTCTCTTCTTTGTTGGCAAAATGATTTTTAGTGCCTTTTTTTTTTCTGAAGTCTATCATAATGTTGTCTTCCCTTTGGAGAATGAAAATATTCTCTTATTTTCAGAATGTTCTCAGCAGTCACTGCCAAAATCTGGAGTTCTTTGACTTCATACTTCTACTTATGACATATCTCAGGGGAGACTTTTTAGCAGGCCTGGGGTGAAAGAGGCATCAGAGACTTTGGCTGCACAATGTGTACTGAAGGGAAATTTGCTGTATAGAGATAAGAGAGCAGTTGAGGAAATTGTTTAGATACTGACCTTCATGTTAGAAGGAAGAAAAATCTGGGACAGCAGAAGGAAATTCAGGAATATGGAGAAAACAAAGAGCTTGTGAAAGATGGTTGAGACAAGAATGGAAAAAAGATTCTCTTGAAGTTGGGAAGGTTTTGAAATTATTCAAGCAGTTCAAAAAGCGAGTTCATCAGTAATTTGGGAAGATGGGACAATGGTGGGAATGGACCCTCCTAGGCAGTAGGTCTGGTCTCTTATGGGTCACCATCTTACCTAGACCCAGTCCAACAACATCTGGAAATGCCTTTATTCTTGCCCTATGATTAGCCCTGTTAGAGAACACTCAGACATTTGCTCCTTTACTGATTGTTAGTGTTCTGATTCTCGGATTAAATATGCTCTGACGCTGTTTGCAACCATTTTTTTTTAATGTCATAGAATCACAGAATATTCTGAGTTGGACAGGGCCGACAAGAATCATCAAGGTCCAACTCCTGGTCTTTCACAGGACAATCCCAAGACTCACACCATGTACCTGAGAGTGTTGTTGAAGCCCTTCTTGAACTCTGGCAGAGTGTGCTGTGGCCACTTCCCTGGGAAGCCTGTTCCTGTTCCCAATGTGACCGGTTGAAATTGGCCAATGCCAAGAGCCCAAAGAGCCCGGGACAGAGGCCCCAAGACCCCTCCCGGCCACAGAAAGGCGGGGAGAAGAGAGGGAAAAAACCCCATGAACCCAAACTTCAGCAGGACTAAAGCGGTTTATATATGTATAGAGAGAGAGAGAGAGGAGAAAAAAAGAAAGAAAACAAGTTTTCACTTCCCTCTTATCCAAAAAAATTGTCATTCCCAAATCTCCCGACTGGCTAATCAGCAGATCCGTGCCTCGGCTCATTTTGACAGCAGAGCAACCGCAGGGAGCTTCCCTGCCCTCCAGTCCTGCTGGGAAGAAGGATGCCCCCCTGACTTCTGACTCCTCTCTTTATATCTTTGTTTACGTAAAGAAGTGAGATGGAATACTTCCTTAGTTATGACCTTAGTTACCAGGAAGGGCCCAAACCAAAACCACTACACCCAACCACCCTCTGGGTGAAAAACCCTTCTGTAATATTCAACCTGAATCTCTTCTGACACAATTTCAGGCCATTCCCTTGGATTCTGTCACTGTTTACCATAGAGCAGGGATTAGTGCTTGTCCCTTCTCTTCCCCTCATTGGGAAGTTGTAGCTGCAATGAGGTCTCCCCTCAGTCTCCTCTTCTCCAGGCTGAACACACCAGGTACCCTCAGCTGACCCTCATATGGCTTCCCTCCAAGACTCTTCATCATCTTCTTTTCACTCCTTTGGGCAGTCTTTAATGGCTTGATGTCTTTTTTATATTGTGGTGTGCAAACTGCCCACAATATTCGAGGTGAGGTCGCCCCAATGCAGAGCAGAGCAGGACAATCCCCTCCCTCGTCTGGCTGGTGCTGCTTTCCCTGATGCCCCCCCTAACAGGGTTGGCCCTTCTGGCTGCCAGAGTACTGCTGGCTCATCTACAGGTCATTTATAATGACATTGAAGAGAACTGGGCTGATGATGGAGCCCTCTGGAACCCCACTGGCCCACTAATGCCAACCTGATGTTAACCCATTCAATGTAACTCTTTGTGCCTGACCCACTTTCTGCTGCTCACCCACTGCATGATGTGGACCCTCAGTTGGTTAGAGTCAGGTGCTAATAATGCTAAGGTTGTGCGTTTGATCCCTGTATGGGCCATTCACTTAAGAGTTGGACTCGATGATCCTTGTGGGTCCCTTCCAACTCAGAATATTCTGTGTTTATCCAGCTGTGATGGACATTTTGTTTGGAAGTATACTGTGGGAGACAGTGTCAAAAGCTTTACTGAAGTGCAAAAAGATTATATCAGATGGCTTCTCTTAATCAGCTAGGTGGGTTATGTTGTCATAAATCAGGTTTGACAAGCAGGACTTTCCCTTCATGGCTGTGACCAATGACTCTGTTGTCCTACAGGTGTTTTGAATATCCCCCAGAAATATCTTCTTCATAACTTCACCAGTCACTGAAGTGGCACTGACAGGCCTGTAGTTTGCAGAACCATCCTTCTTGCCCTTCTTGAAAATTGGGATAATATTAGTCAACTTCCAGTCAACTGGGACCTCTCCAGATTCCTAAGACTGTTCAGAAATGATTGAGAGAGGACTTGTCATGACATCATTGGGTATTTTTGCATGAACCCCATCACATACTATATATTTATAGGGATCAAGCTGGAGCAGCAGATCCCACACAAGTTCAGAGTCAGCTGAGAAGTTATAATTCTCTCAGCCATGTTCCTCCAGCTCAGGGAACTGAGACCCTCTTGGTCTGTCATGTGTGTTGAAGACAGAGGAAAAGAATGCATTAAACACCTCTGCCTTGTCTATGCCCCTGTTTGTGAGATGGTCATCCTCATTCTCTAAAAGGGTGATGCCATTTCAGCACTACCTTTTGCCAATGGTGTATTTAAAAATCTTTTTATTGTCCTCTGTGGTTGTGGGCAGATTCAACTCCAGCTGAGCTTTGGCCACATGAATTTTCTCTCTACAGTGGTGACCACCACGTCTGTATTCCTCGTACATCACTGGATCTTGCTTCCACTGGGCATACACTTTCATTTTTTTTCTTGGCTCCTTATCTCCATTCCTTATGGCAGTGCTGTCCTTTATTTTAAATAATTTCTTTCTTTCCCTTATTTTTACCTTCAGAATATAATCATAGACATCATTATCTCAGTCATGATTTTCTTAAGTATTTAACCCACTCTTGTAGGATAGAATTTCTCTCTCTTTTTTTAATTGAAAAAAATCTCTTGCTTTCACATTTTATATTTATTATCCGGTACATTCATAAATATAAACTGAAACCCATTATTGATTATCTGTGAAATCAGCATAACACATTTAAAAAGAAATGAGACTATATTATTGTAAGTTTTTTAAAGTATCTGTAAACCTACTTATTCTTTCAGAAAACTGAGTCTATCCCAAGCCTTTGTAAAGTAGATTTTGAAGAAGAAATATGTTAATTTAAGGATAGTAATTTTATCACTTTTTTTTATTTCCCATTCTGCATGGCTCTCTCTGTGCAAATATTTTTTTTCATTGTTTTATGCTATAATGGATTGTTTTTTTCCCATTGTATGGGGAGGACTTAAACTTCCATATCAGAAAAAAAGTTGGAAGTAAGATGGCAATGAGTCAACTACTTCAGGTAGTGTGTTTTACATAGCAGAAGAATGTAACAATTCCCTTCTCTTCCCCCCCCACCCCTGCCCCGAGTTGAAAACACATTTTCTTCAAAGGATCTTGAGAAATAATGTTCAAGCAGAAAGTGTCAGAAAGGCATCACATTTGCAGAGTTAAAATGAGTTTTATCTTCCGGAGATGATTTGTTGTCATTCTTGAAAAAGTCCTTTCGTTCTTTTGATGTAGAGATCCAGGTGAAAAAAAAAGTATATTAATGGTTTAATATGTACACTCAAACCTTATCCAATACACAGTGAAAGCAAAAGACTTCCATTAGCTTTTATGGGCCTGATTTGATGTCCTTTAAACATTAGCATATCCTCCAATGCAGCAGCTGATAAACTATTGCTGATTGTGACCTATGAAAATGGATTATGCTGGGGTTTTTACTACCTCCAACAGGACCTCAGCAATATCCTTTTACAAAGCTAAGTAAGGGAAATATTTGTTAGTACTGGTTATGCTTCTCCCCTTGTCTCTCAGTATCTCTTTAACTACACTCTCCCTTTCCTATTTATTACCCCTGTAACTGGATTCTTTCAAGATGCATGACCTGTTGGGATATAGTTGGTATGAAAGGCACCATAGGAAATAAGGTTTTATTTCATATGGAATTGTTTTTAAATGTAGGGCATATTGGCCATTGATTTCATTTTTATTGCACTCTGAAATCATAAGCCACTTGAACAGCAAACTCTTGTATCCTTAACAGCAAATAGGCAATGAAGAAATGAATAATACATTTTATTTATGTTGCTTCCTGCAAGTTCCATTTAAGCCCGTCGGGTGAAGATTTAATTTTCATTGCACTGTGTAGCTAGTAGTTGTACATCCATAATATATCACAAAGTAAATAAGATCACAGAATCACAGAGATATTTGTATTGCTGCATTTTAAAATAAAAGTGTGGAATAAGGCTCTTCTTTTTGGTTTTGAGTTCAATTTTTACCCAGAGATCCCACCATGGACAGGTATATGGAGTTTTATGATCCAGTGAAGGTGGGCAAAAGTAAATTGTATTTAGACATCTAAGGAAGTGGTTACAGGTAGATAGCCTGTTAATTTAGATATCCAACTTAACTAGCTTTGACAATGAGGGTTGATGTGAATGCTTTGCAGATGACACACAGGTGTTAGATCAGGCTCTTGCTTATTCCTACTGTGGTCATCAAATATACCTACTACACAAGCCCTAGGAATCTGAGTGCTTTGCCAGCACTCAGATGGCTATCTTGATGTTACTAAAATGTGGTATCATTCTCCAGCCCTCTCCCTTTACAATCTATTCTTCTTTTCCATGGCTCATTTCCTCCATTCTTGCTAGCATAATGACCCAGTGTTAATCTGAGCTATTTTTGTTTTGTTTTCAGCCTTTGCTGAAAAGCAGATTTGAGTGGTTATTATCAAAATAGGTGCACAGTCATTTCCAGGGGAATGAGAAGACAGAACAAGCAACAGGCATGGGATTGGGATAGCTAACTGAAGCACTCTTGTGACAATTTTTCAGGCAGTAAAACCCTTCCAGTAAGCTACAGCCAAATGCTTATATTCATCCAAATGCTTATATTCATACCTTCCAGTGTCTTTAGATTACCTATCCTAAGGACAGGGAACTCACTGCAACACAAGAAAGATTCAGAGGTAGCCTTTGCAATGTGATGCAGCATGAGAGTGTGTCCACCATACTCCAGTGACACTTCAGGCAGGCGCTGAACACAGAACAGCTCTGTGAAGACATTCACTAACAGATTGCTGATACTCATCTGGGGGAGTTTTCTCCTACAGCCAAATAGAAATGCTCTTCTAAACACAACCTAATATGTATAACAATTCTCTTTCTTTTGATGGAAGGTTTTGGGTCTATCATCTCTGATGCTGATAGGCAGAGCTAGACTTTTGATAGCCTTTCCATCCTGGCACCCAAGAAAGGTTGGTATCATCACATTGAAGTTTTCCTCCATGATCACCTGTAACACCTAGGAAAAATGATACAGAAGACCTCTCTCAGTCCTGTAAGGCTCTGTCCTACGGGTCTGTTCGAACTCTTTTTGTCCTACAGTATCTTGGGTGTTTTTCCTGACACATCCAGTGGGTTGAAGTAAGGACTATCACTGAAATAAATACAAGGATAGCTCATATGCTTCACTACTACAATTTTCAGCTGCTTGTATCAGTTACCTTGGTATGTATAAGCTTTCCATCTTAGTGCAAAGGCTAGGACCTTATTTATTTTCAATGAAAACTGTACTGCTGGGTTAATGTCATGGCTTTGGTACATGGGACTCACAGTATTTTAAGATTTGTGGGTTGAACCAGGTACTCTTGAAGAACAAATGAAGATCAGATGAATTGTTAGTTAATTTGGAGGCAAGAAATTTCAGTGAGTTCCAGTTTTACTGGTATGGGTCCTCCACCTGTGATCATTCATTGCTAAGCTTAACCTCTCTTCCAAAGATTCCTTCTTGCTCACCATTATTTTCAGTTCTAAGTACCTAATCCCCTCATTTTGAAATAAGCTCAAAGCTCAGATCTTGCCTTGCAGCCTCTCCATCTTTGTGCTCTACTGTTCTTTTGGCCTCTCAATGCCTTCCCCAGTCCATCACTGTGGTCGGTTGCTGGTTTTCCTCACCTCCCACAGAAGACTGACTTCCACAAGCTAAATCAACACTGAAGTGCATTAGACAAATGCCTTCTCAGCACTTGACATGATGTTCACAGAAAAGAAAGTTTAAACTCCCAGTTCTTCTAGATCTTCCTGTGAGTTTCCTCCTCAGAAGGGGGATGAACTTTGCATCTTGTACAGGACTCCGCCACTCACCAGTTCTGAAGCCATTGCGGGTTTACTGACAGGATCATCGCTGACATACATGTTTTCCTTGAATGTTGTAGCAGAAGTTAGGATAGAGCTTCGCTGATCAAGCAGTAATATTGAACAACAATAGCACTATACATGATCAGAAGCATTTTTCCAACCAGCAGTCTTGACAGCACAATAGCCCCTCTCATCAGGCAATGCCTGTGATATGCAGAATACAAAGTCAGACTGTGTGCAGGAGCTGTTTAACAGAACAACACTATGCTCTTTACCAGCTATAGGCAACAGTGGAAAGGGGACCAGGGCATGGAAAGTCAGACTGAGAACAAAACGTAGTTCTTGGACACAGAGACCAAACCTCATAACAGCTAAGCTTGTCATTCAAAGACCCGTTCAGTAAGAGAACTCCCCCCAAAATGTTTTACTGCAAGTGCTCTGACACAGAAAGAATATGTGTCTGTCCTACTTACCACATGGCAAAAGTGGATATAGTACAGTTTTCAATCATTCTGCTGTAGGAAGGGCATAGGAGAAGGGATCACCAAGTAATGTGTGTACAGAGATTCCTGGGAAATCAGCTCTGGAGTGATGGAAGGTTATATAGCTGCTCAGAAGTTCCTTTCCCTGCCCTTCAAGGTTGCACTGTGGTGATGAGGTGATTACACAACAATGTGTTCTGTGTCCTCCACAGGTAGTAAATGAAATGAGCACCCATAGCAAGTTAAACAAGATACTGCAATTCCCTCACTGGTCAGGGACCCTCCTGGGCAGACAAGCCTTCTTCACAGCATAATCCTAAACCAGGGCTCAGAAATGTGTGCTTAGGACTGTTTTGCTGTAAACCATCTGCGTCTGCTGTCCCAGTAAACAGGGACTTCTTCAACTGCTTGTGTCAAGCAAGCCTATCCTGGGCTGAAATACAAGAGTCACAGAGAAATTTGCTTGAGCTTGGCTGAAGAGAGTCTGTGCATGGAAAAGTCTGGGCAGCAAGGGACCCATCTTTGGAGCCCTGGTGCAGTGTGGCTGTGCAGTGTCTTTGCTCATCTATAACAGCTGGGTTGTCTAGGCAGAACTGAAAAGAACCACATCTTCTGTCAGTCCAAAACCTCACCTGCACTCCTGATCAGTGGAAAAAACTTCCATTTCCATATGCTGGGCTTTACATTCAGATATTCTTGGCTGCTTATCATTAACAGCACAGAAACTGTTGCACACAGTAACACATTCAGCCCCCCAGCACCTGTCTATAGGAGGGCAGGAATCTTCTGCTGCAGTACAGGGGTGCAGCCCCAAGCTCATGTCCTGCATCTTTATGAGAGTAGCAGGAACAGAAGAGAGAGCAGATTTTTCCCCAAGTACTGAAGCTGTTTCTCACATACATTTTTACAATAGTAACATTACGTGTTAGCTCAGTATGTTTAAGTGACTAGAAATTCAGAGAATGTAACAGTGATGCACTGACAAAAACACTGACCAAAGACAGGGTGAGTCAACTGGAGCTCATATAGCTAATTCAGAAAAGTACTTTCGTCTTTTATTGCTATCATATGCTGGTATGTGTTTGTGTTTGTGTGGTGTATTTTTAACAGCTTGGGTGTAGAATAAAACTAATGTCATTCTCTTGACAAAAAATATTAAATATCTGACAGAAAGCCTATGTTCAGCAATTGCATTCCACATCTATTTTCTTTGGGTTTTAAATTATTTATGCAACTACACCACTCACAGCTTCATGGTTCTTTGTAGTGAATGTTAAAGTTACTCTGAGGATAGGGTTCACTCTTTTGTCTGTCTTACCTACTGTCTGTGAGAACTGGAGAATCTAGTACATAAAATACAGTGCAATAATAAAAGAAATAACAACCAACAATATGAAACAATTAGATTTATAGGACATGAATACCTCAGAGCTAAAAAGAAAAAAGTTCATTTCTGCAGAGGGAATATGGAGAAACCGAGAACAATAATATAAATACTCTAGCAAAATACAGAAATAGATCATACTCCTAGGCTTGCTCTTCTGATTAACTCCTAATAAAATACACAAGATTTTCTAGTTATTTAAACCCAGTCATAATATGGGTTGCTTTTCACTGATGAATTCATAGTCTGATGGCCTGAATTTAAATGAATGGTGGAATATGAAAATCATGCATCATCAGCTTGTGAATCAGGTGATGTGCAGTCATCCAAAAAACATTCATAAGGTAAAATTATAGAGGTAATGAACCTGAGGCTGAATCTTGTCCTCATCAATGCTGATGGCAAACTTCCCACTGGCCTTAATCTAAATCTGCGTTTGTCTGTGAGGTTGAATATTATTATATTATTGGTGTGCAATCAAAATATTAAAAGGGAAAAAAAGAAATAACAAGGACAAAAATTTCAACATGAAAATCAATCATTTTATGTGACATAAACAATGTTATGTTTTCAAACTGTAAATTATCCTTCAAGTTCACTCTTTTGCAGATTTCTCTAAAACAAAAGATCAATAGATGATTTACATTTTTGTTTCAAAATTTCCTTGTTGCATTAGAAAATACTAAGTCTGAGTTAAAACAGAAATTAGAAACTAAGCATTTACACTCTGCAGTAAGCACTTTGATTAGTTTTAAAATGTTGGTTTGGAAAATGGAAATATTTTCTCAAAATTGATATTTTCCCAGGGGTGGATGGGACTCTAAATTAGAAAATGCAGGAAACTTTTCACCTACACTAATTCATCTACTAGACTTTGGAATTTGAGAATGAAGCTTAGGCAGTTCTTTCAATGAAAACTGAATGTCTATAAAGAAGAATAAACTCCAGTATATATCTCCATCTGCACAATATTATTTCATGTAATATATTTTCTTCATTTTGCAAAGCAAGAATGGAAGCAGACTATACATCTGTGCAGTGTTAAGGAGAAAGATATCCTGATTTCTGCCACAGTGCTAACAAGAAACTAAATGGGTTTGTCTAGTTCAATGCAATGTTTAATAAGTCAATGTATAGTGTTTTCACACATGCAGGGAAGGTAGCTTAAAACACTCACTCTAGTCTACCTTTTTCTCTAAATACTTTTCAAGAAAGCATTAGGAGTTTCTGATGCTCTGTGGATGTTGCAGGCTGCTGCTGTTGTAGCTGCATCATTCATGTGTCTCATAGCAGTGATACCTAACACATTTCAGCTCTTTCTTACTTCAAGACCATCCCTTCCCTGCACTGAGTCTGATTTTCTGCAGATTTTCTTGAGATAAAAAGAAGTCATAGTCCAGACAAACTCAGTCTCCTTGTGCTCCATACAGAGCTGATGCTAATCTTGGTAAGCTTAGAAGCTCAGCTCTAATGTCCAGTATGGTAAATCGGTCTCATCCTGTTCCAGCTTCATAGCTAAAGAATTGGAATTTAACCTTACATGATGGTTTTCATCCGGTTTCAGCTGGGTACACCAAGGACATGCCTGAGATGGCCAAAAGCATCAAGACAAAGTTGTTAATGACTCTGAGCTGAAGATGTGCTCTTAAGCTCACTGTGCCAGCCTCAGTGCTGACAAACAATGAGATTACCAGTGTAGTAAGGACTTCACAAGGGTTAATATATATATATATATACACAGACACACAGACATATATACATATACATATATATATATGGCTAACTTGGCCCTTCACAAACTACACTCTTCTGTGTTTCATTTCTTCCTAGACTTGTCCTAACAAAGAGATGCAGGTAGCCATCAAACTTGGCTTTCCAGCCTGCTCCAGTGTTCTTCCCACCATGCTGCACCAGCATCCACTCCAGGCTTAGCCCACAGCACAAACAATATGTGCTCTTGCTCATTTCTCTGCTTTTTAGCTCCCTGCCCTCTGAACTTGAACTTGCTGATAGGAAACTGCAGTGCATTTCCATATATTACACCCTGGTGTGCTTTACTGTCCACCACAGTCAAGAAACCAGTACTGATTCTCTGGTGCATGGGAGATTTCCCCTGGCATAATATGTCAGATATTAGTTCACAAGTTTTGCACTGTTACAGCATGAAATCACAAATCTGGAACTTATTTTGATTTTTTGATTAGTAGCAGTTTGATGTTGGTAGCCAAGTAGAAAATAAAACTGTTATCCTGGAATACAGCAAAAAGCACATGGAATGACTACTTGCTGAAGAGTCTCCAGGTTAGCTTCTCATTTTCTCAGAGAATGGGAGAGGGTTCATTTCTCAGGACTTTGCTGTCATCCGTCCCTGTGAGCAAAAGCAATTGGTGCAGCCATGTCTGGCTGTACAGGTGCCAGACAGAGCACTCCAGCTCACAGGGCCAACTTGGATGAGCTCACTACATCTCTAGGACATGCTGTTTTTTTATCATTCATTCTCTTTTGGTGGTTTATTGATAACACAAACACCTCCTTGTGAAGCCATAAGGCCTCTTGCTGTTAAGCACTAAGTTATACTAGATAAGGGAGATCACAAAACTTGCACAACCCCTCACTTACAGTCCCCCCACTTCAAAGGAGTGTGAGGGAGTGTGTGTGTGTGTCTTCTGTTATAGCACACTCTCTCCTCAAACTGAAAAACTGGGGTAACCCCAGGAATATAAGTTCATACATGGATGCCTTGTTCAAAGAGATTTTTTTTTAAGTAGGGCCTGTCTGTAGAGATAGGATAAGAGGTAACAGTTGAAACTGAAAGAGGATCAATTCAGGCTAGATAAAAGAAGGAAATCCCTTATGATGGGGGTGGTGAAACACTGGAACAGGTTGCCCAGAGAGGCTACAGATGCCCCATCCCTGGAAACAGACAATGTCAGGTTGCATGGCACTCTGAGCAAAATGGTCTAGTTGAAAATGTCCCTGCTAACAGAGTGATGTTGGACTAGATGACATTTAAAGGTCCTTTGCAACCCAAACCATTCTGTTATTCTATGATTTTCATCAGGATAATTCTTTTAGAATGTGTATTTTCTGGTTCCAATGTAAAACACTATAACCCTCACCTATATAGTATCAGGTGAGACAGCTACACTCTGGGCAATGAATGGGTATTAACAGGACTGGAGAGGTTTCCCCTGAATTGCTGCCCTCAGAGTGGGACTGGGAAGGAAGGAGGACTGTGAATGGTCAGAAATAATATTATTTGCTTTAAAATCACGTAAAAAACCCAGATGGATAAATTTGCCTCCCACTATTGCCTTTTGCTGTTGGATTCTTTAGGATTTATGCAGAACACCTCTTTTTGCCTCCAATTTAAACTACAACAACTGTGGTTTAAAATTAAATACTTAATTCTTGACATGACTGTGCAAACTCCAGGAGGTGAAGTTTAACAATACACAAATTGTCACCCCAAATGTTTCCTTTAAATAATGAGGGATTCAGAGCTTCTACAGCTTTTTGATAGAACTGTAGTCCTGAGCTGGTTCCTTTACCTTCATCTTTGACTGCTTATCTTTAGCCCTCTCCCTTGACTTGTTTGATGTCTCTGACCTTACATATGCTGCACCCTTACATACTTGGCTCTAGTTTTTTCCCTGTGGAGTTCTTCACTGGTCCTGTTCTCTGGCACTCACTATCTCTGTCTATCAAGATATGTCCTCTTTTTGAATATGCATTTTAAATCTCCCTGTGTGTTGTTTGTTATGCTAAACCTTTTTCAGGATTGCGTCCATGCACTTTTATCTCTGCCTTGCAAACAAAGCGGAAAAGTGGATTTTACCTTTCGTTTTCTCTTTTCTTTTATTCCCTGTAATTGTACAGTTCGTCTGTTCATAGGCAAGGCTACACTAAAGATTCTTGCACTTGTCTCTGACAAAGCATTTTCTGGCTCTGCATGATAAAGCCATATTATGATGTTCTGAGTGCTAGTACCACTTTCTTGTATGCAACTATCACTAAGACTTTTTTGTTGTTCTTCCTTTCTCCTTGTAATTTTTGTGAGGTATGCCATATCATGGATTATGTGTTGACCATATTTACATACAAAATTTAGGCACAATATTAGTTTTGCTCTGAAATGATGGCTCTCCGCTTTAATAGATTAACTTGTTGCTATGAAGAGTCTGTCATTCACTCACTAGAAGTTAACCGTTTCAATTCTCCACCAACTGGAAATAGATCCACTTTATGAAGGTGTAATTACTAAGCTACACAAACTTTCAAGGGAATAAATGGAGAGCTGGGTCATTATGGTGAGGCCAAGGACATCTCAAAGACCTAATACCCTACAAACATGGCAAAATTTGCAAGAGTCAGTATCCAGTCTAAACCATTGTTCTCCTTTCTTCTAAGGGGAAAAGCAAGAACAACACAGCCACTGATGATATGGAGCCCTTTCTCCTTAGCACTTGGTTAAGTTCAAAGGGCAGAAGTTTAGCTATACTATCCCATCTCTGCCCATCCTTTCTCTCCCCAAATGCATAGGAGGAGCAGCAACCACTGAAGAAATAGTATTACACCTCAGACTGGGCCTCTGCATTGCAGTGTGGAGGTCAGGAAGGACAGCACCAGCTGTACCTACAGTGACAGGCTGGGAGGAAGGAGAAGAACTGCAACATCCTCTTGTTCTGTCGCTGATTGCCTGGGAGAAGAGACAGACCTCCACTGGACTACAACCTCCTTCCAGGTTGTTGTAGAGAGCGATAAAATCTCTCCTGAGCCTCCTCTTCTCCAGGCTAAACATGCCCAGCTTCCTCAGGTGCTCCTCTCAGACTTGTGCTCCAGACCCTTCCCCATCTCCACTGCCCTTCTCTGGACATGCTCCAGCACCTCAATGTCTTCCATGTACTGAGAGGTCCAGAACTGAACACAGGAATTGAGTTGTTGCCTTATCAGTGAAGCATACAGGGAGATAATCACTGCCCTGGTCCTGCTGGCCACACTATTTCTGACACAAGCCAGGATGCCTTAAACCTTGTTCATTACCTGGGCACACAGCTGGCTCATGTTCAGCCAGCTGATGACCAGCAGCCCCAGGTCCTTTTCCATCAGGCAGCTTCCCAGCTACTCTTCCCCCAGCCTTTAGCTCTGCCTGGGGTTGCTGTGACCCAAGTGCAGAAATCAGCACTTTGTCTTATTGAACTTCATACAATTGGCCTTGGCCCATTGACCCAGTCCAGGTCCCCAGCCTGTCCAGGTTCCCACTGATCCACAAAATTCAAGACAAGAGAGAAATCCCTTAGGGCTGGATTGTGAATTTCCAATCTAAGCCGAGATGAACAGGAGGAGCAGCATCACCTTGGACAGAGATCGAAGTGTAGACTTTAGCCTCACCTCTTGACTCGTCACTTTTTCTATAAAAACCTGTATCTCTGGCTTACATATTTGCAACACTCCCTCCTCTGCCCTTTTACCATCAGCCCCCAACAGTGGCTGGCTTCCACAGGAATGGGAGCAGCTCATTTTTCTCCATTTTACTGCTGCCCATTTCTTAAGTCACCTTTTTGTTTCTCTTGGTATAGGGAGAATGAAGGTCTTTTTATTTCTTCCACCCACTAAGTTGGAGCAGTGTCAACTTGGTTCTCAGACAGCATGTCACAGCAGCAAATAAATAAGTAAACCCCAATGATCCCCTACAGCTTTCACACGACTGTACTTCAGCATTTTATTTCTAAGACTCCCACTGCAGATAATTGAAAAGGTCTGTTTACATTTTGTTTCTAAAAACTCTGTATGATTCAAAATATCTCATGTACCTACAACATGGGCAGGGAATTTAAATGTTTATAACATGACTAGGTATTCATAAGGACTTAAAGAGAAATAGAATCCCTGAGCCCAAGCCCCCCATGCATGGTTGCATTTCTATGTCCCAATTTTTTTTTTTGAGTACTTCTTGTTCATATGAAGTAAGCAATTTTTTTACCTCCTAGAACAATTTTTCTTTTTGTTTTTCTAGAGTTCATGAACAATGGGTTTGCAAATAGCAAGAGAAGTGGTCACGGCATGTGACTATAACCAGCAGCCGAGCTTCTCTGGATGGTTTGTCACAGCCATAATGACACCAAGTGTGTTGCACTCAAAAGTTGACAGATATGCCAGTTGGGTTCAGGCATCTGTGCTGTCACAATGGCTTCAAAGTTATGGGCCCATTGCAGCACAGTTTACTATTGTGTAGGTGTGTTTGTGTGCAAGCTGTGGATTTTTAGGTGTGGCTTCTGGGCTCTGGTAGCGAGTGGTGCTGCAGTGCAGCTGTGAGCCACAGCCCGAAGGCCAGAGCATCCTGGGGAGATCAGAGGCAGAGCACTACAGACATCCTCTTCCTTCTGTGCCTTTTTGGCCATACTGGACAGGAAAAATAGTGTCTACTTAAGAATTAAGTCTGCATAAAGTTAGAATTAGATTAATAGTGAGAGGAAAGGTTACAATATCGGTTTTCAGCAGTACATATTAATGTAATACTTTTCGAAATGAAGAAGAAACCATTTTGGGCTCTTAACTATGTGACACCTGGGCCTCATGCAATAGCTTTGGTTAATGGAGATCTTGATGAACTGACAGGCTACAGTGAACAGAAATACACAGAGTTTATTGGTCAGGGAGGTTAAAGGAGTGAGTCTGGAGTAACTCCCATTTTACTGCACACATCAGACAGACTCAAGTGGTTTCTTAACAGAAAATATCATGGCTTACTTCTGCAATTGCTACTGGAATAGAAATAAATCAAAGAAAAATTATTCCATGAAACATATAGAACAAAGAGATATGACACTAACAAAGTGGCATTCAATATGTTTTAAATGGGCTTAATCCTAGGACTATGGCTGTGTGATGTCTCCCAGATATGCTACAATGAATGTAAGCTTCTATTGTTTCTATTAACAAAGTGCATCTGGAAGCCCCTAAAGATCTCAGAAGTTTTTATGGACATAAGTTTGTTCTTTATTTCTTCCTTTTGGAAAACTTTTTCCCCTGAACATAGCTGAAGGGAGAATAAACACATATCTTCACCATATAAAATAAAATTAATTTGTAATGTTAAATATAATATTAGAACATTTTTAATTGATAGGAAGACTCAACCATCATTGTCTTCCACCTTGATAAGTGAGAAAAAGAAAGCCTTGAAGATTTTGAGGAAGGGTTTGGAAAACACAAAGTACATCAACACTGCAGTCTTATTTCATGAGTAGACTGTCCCTACTCTTCATGCTCTTATAGGGCAATGTGCTGGGGCCAGACCCTTAGTCACTGTAGGAGATAGTGTTTTTCTAAAGCTGATGGAGTCTCCTAGGAGCTGCCCTGACTTAAACCTACAGAGGATCTGATCTAATATATTACAAAAGATAATATGGTTGATGTAAATAGGACATACATTTATATCCTTATTGGCCATCTGTCTGTTTGGCAGCAGCAACATTGACCTCAGGAAACGTGGCTGCAAAGCAAAGATGTTGGGGGCATTTGTTTCTAAGGCAGTTCCAGATGAAGGCATGAGCTTAGAGCCGCATAGCAAAAAAATACTCAAGTATCTCCTTTTAATAGCATCCTTGCATTTCCTGCACCCAGTGGCTATGAGATTTGACTCTTTTATATGAAGGGTCCTTTTGTGAAAAAATAAAAATAATGTGTAATACTGCCACTTAGTAACCAGAATATGGAAAAATAGCCCAGTTCATTCTACCTAATCTATAGTTATGCACATGCTGCTTATCACTGCTCTGTCTTGAGCCTGATTCTGAACTGAAAAATGGTAATATAAATACAGAATAGCTCCACTGATATGGGTAGAGATGGATAGGTTACTCTGAGTATAAGCTGTTGCATTTTTACTTTCAAACTGTAAAGATCAGTATTTACTTCCTTCTATAAGGCAAGTAGTTTATTTAAATTTTTAACAGAATCCATTGCTTACTAGAATTTAAATATGAAATATATGGCTATTAAATGCAGTTAGAGCAACCATTTTTCTGGAATTTCTAATTCTGTCTGGAAAGTTTGTCTGGACAAAATTCAAGAACTTTTGCAGATATTTTAGGATCCTCAGTTATCAGGTCTAAGGAAGCAGCAGATCTGGTGACACTCATTAAGTACCTACAGTCCACTCAGACCCATGCTTTTTATACTAGCAGAGCAGGCACTACATCATAAACACACACAGATGTGTTTCTGAAAGGAAAACCTGGACAAACCCCCAGCAGTACTAATGAAATTATAATATTGCAGAGTACTGTAATCCAAAGCCTTTTTAAAAATATGTGGCATATAGTAAAGAAGTCTCTTAAAAATGTAAAGTTTTCAATTCTTATAATATAGAAGCTATTAAAAAAAAGATAAAAATAAGTTTGTATTTTTATTTTGCTCTTTCTTTTCAATATTACAGTTTACTTAATTCTGCTTTAGCTTTACCATCCTTGTTACAACATATGTCTGCAGATACTACAAGAATCTATGTTAGGGAATACTATATAGGGAATCCTATTAATCTGTGGCATGTGCACCTGAAGAACTATGGCAGTCTTTAGAGGGCTGGATCAATAGCTTCCTCTCTCTTGTCTTGGTAAGCCAAAGGATAATTTGTTGCTTCTTCACTTTGTATTAGAAAGTTAATTTAATGGTTTCTTGCAGTGTTCACAGAAGATTTCTGGACTCACCAAGACTACACAAGAGGTTTGCTGGTTCCTGTGTTCAGAGCAGTGTAGCTTAGAGCCCTTCATGCTGTTTGGAAGCTGGATACAAAGCCCTACATACGTGCAAAAATCAGAATATGAAGTGAAGTTTCCCAACTGCAGCAGGTGCCCTTTCTGCCTTGAGTTCAACTGCAGTAGGAACAGAGTGGTTGCAGCTTCATGTACCCTTATGCATAGGAGTGTTGAAAATTACACCTGAACACCTCAACATTCACCTCACAAATGCAAAATCCACTAAAGTCACAAAAAGACTTTCTTCTGACTTTACCAGCTTTGGTACCAGTCCAGTAAGGCAATTGCATTAATAAGCTTTGCAGAACTGTGTGCTCTAAATCACAAACAAAGTGTGTTGTTCATATTAGATCAATATAACAAAGGCTAAATCAGATAAGTGAAGAGCTCATATTCAAATGAAAAACTGAATATACCTTTCCGCTCACTTTCTCTGAGAGAAAATATATTGGTACATCCATGGCAAGAGGACAGCTGGCCAAGTTCATACTTAACTTTGAGTGCAAAAACTGTCACTGCCTCACAGTGACTTTGCCCTGGCACTTGGGATGCCATCCATCTCAGCAGTGGGTAACAGAGAAGCAATGGGCAATGTGGTCAGCATTGAACTTGGGGTGGTAATCTTAGGAAAACAAGACTAAGATGGACAGGGGTGCAGGAACATACTGTCCTATACCACACCCAACTTGCAATATAACAGGACTGTATAATGGAAATGCATGTGAAAACTGCCTTGGCATTAGAAAACTGTGCAGAAAATACCTGGACCTGCATTTCAAAGTCAGAGGGAATTGAGGTGCATGAACAGGCACAACTGACCAACATTTGAGGTAGTTTTAAATAGACTAGCATGGATATCACAGGTGATGTGAGCATACAGCTGCCCTACACAGAAACCATTGGGCACCTTTAGAGTTATGAATACATCAATGAAATGCTGCCCTCAGCTTCCGAAAGAGCATTGCAGATCAGCACCATTTCTCTTGCACTGTCTTGCAACCTGCCAAGACATTTGAGACCTGAAGTATGAATTCACAACATAGTCATTATGAATATTAGAAAAGCCGGATGATGACATTTCCTGGCCCATAAAATCTCTTGCTCTATGACTACTCAAAAGTTCATTTGGTCTTGTGCTCTTGGGGAAACAAAGAATCTCCCAGCTCCCTTTTATTAACAGTCTGGACAATTCCTGTGCCAGCAACTGCCTCCAAACAATCACCCTTAGTAGCCACAGATGAATTTGTCCCTCAAGAATTTAATGAAACTTAGATATTACCCTACAGGTGACACAAAAGGAAATTGCTATATTGTTTAAAACACCTTTCAGCCCAAAAAATAAGAATCATGGTTTTAGGATGACTACCTCACTAACCCGGTCATTTCATATTTATGCAAGCAAGAGGCTTTGCTGATGGTAAGAAAGAGGTAAGATCATATCAAGTGAGGCTTATGAAATTAACAACACATCTTTCTTGTGTTTTCTAGGTCAAAAAGAATCAAAAAGTTAAAGATTTCACAACTTATTTGCCATGTAATCCTATTTTGGTGCTGTCAGTGGATTTATGGTTTATTAGTTGGATCTTGCTACCAGCTATTTTTAAATAAGTATTATTACTTTGTGAGGGCAAACATTAAAAGCTGCATTTAAAGATCTCTTAAAAATATATGATTTTCAAAAGCTTCTTACAGGCTTATCAAGCTGCAAGGCATCTGAAATTAACCCTGCAGTATTTTGAGTTTCAAGACAGTGGCAAGTAAAGTTTTCAGTGATCTTTGGAAAGAGAAGCAACATCTTACGTGAATCAATGCACAAAGTTAGTTGGAGACCACTTATCTTTTACATTCATGCAAATTGGGAGACCACGTGATACCTACCCATTGATTTTTTAATGTCAAGTCCCAGAGGTGAACCAGTTTGGGATGATGTATCCAGGGTCATGTGTTCAGAAACCCAGACTTCAAGAAAATGACTGGGCTCCTACAAGGTGTGTGGTGCTTGTTCAGGAGTTTTCTCCTCGATCCTCTGACTTGAAAAGAAACATTCAACTTCTTAAAACTTTTGCTTTTTCCTCCAGTGCTTATATTTCCCTATGGAGGGAGCAGAAGAGACTGATGGAGTGAAAGGGAACTAGCAGTTCTTGTAGTCTTCCCAGAAATGTAAGTTATTCTGCAAATCCCTCCTTCACTGCACTTTGCTACAGCTACGGAGGGTGGTGAAATTCACTTACTTGCAGTGAATCTGAAATTCACTGGGGCCCAATAGGTATTAGTGAGTAAAATAAATGAAGTTGCATATAATTGTCCTCCCTGTCACTTGCTGATACCCTAGAGTGCTGTGCAGCCCTTCAGAGGGACCTCAACAGCTTAGAGAGGGGGTAGAGAACCATCTGAAATTCAACAAATGGAAACACAAGGTCCTGTACCTGGGAAGGCTGGGGCTGACCAAATGGGAAGCAGTTCTGAGGAGAAGAACCTGGGACAAACTGTCCATGAGCCAGCCTTGTGCCCTTGTGGCCAAGAAGGCCAGTGGGGTTCACTGGGAATTTTTTTGCCAGCAGATCGAGGGAGGTGATCCTGCCCCTCTGCTCAGTCCTGGTGAGGCCTCACCTGGAGTCTGTGTCCATTTCTGGGCTCCTCATGTAATAGGCGTGAAGCGATGAGTGATTTCAGCAATTAATTTTATTTATTGATATAAAACAATTAGTGATTTCATTTATTAAAGTAAATGGAAAAAAATAAAAAATTAGTGATCTTTATTAGGGTGATTTTAGCTCTGTGATTCTCAGCTCCAACGCCAGCTCTTTTGGAGGGTAAGCCCAATAGGCAACAGCCCTAGGGCTGGGCGATGTGTGGCCAGTCCCCGCTGACACACACTTGCCCTGAGGTGACAGCCCTGAGGCTGGACGAGGTGACCTGACCCGATCCACACTCGCACTGGCTGAGGGCCAAGGCGCTCCTTTTATCCAGTTCTGGCTGTGTAAGCCACGCCCATCTGAGCATGCTCCGTAGCGTCCAGCTATTGCATCATCCTCCTTGCGAAATTATAGTTAAGTTCTCAACTAGGTCCGACTGAATTAATTAAGGAGGGGGG
>WBMV01004288.1:75838-207398 GCA_013396655.1 Campylorhamphus procurvoides | reverse complement strand
GCGCCTCTGAGAGCCGCGAAGTTGTGGGATCGGTGCACGATCTGTTTCCTATGGCGTCCTGACGCGCATTGCTCATGGGTTCAGTCCAGTTACAGACCGGGAGCAGACTGCGGCTACTGCGGAAGGAATTGGCCAAGCTTTTACCCGTTTTCCCCTGAATTTAGTAACCTGCGCTACTGCGTGAGCAGTTAGGAGGCAGATGATCGTCTGAGCCAGGGAGAGGTGATCTGTCGGTAAGGTTGTGCTGTGGCTGGGACACGTGTGTGACAGCAAATAACGTAAAACACAGAGTAGTAAATGTGAAAGAAAAATTACTAGAGAAGCAATTATTTTGTCCAAAAATGTAGTTGTTCTGTACTCAGCAGGATGTGGTCCCGATCCTGCTTCTGGCTGGACGTTACCTGTGTCCTGCGGGGGAGTTCCCACGGCTGTCTGCGCGTTGGTCAAGGAGGTTGTTCACGGTCCTTAGTGCCAAGTTAAAACTGAAAGTTAAAACTCGGAGTCTGAGCAGCTTTTACAGCCCTTTTACAGCCTGCAGTGCATGAAACAATTAGGTAAAATATAAACAGTGAGATGGGACACAGTGCGTAGTGAAGTTTGTCTTTCTGCATACTTTAAAAATTGTGGTGCTTAGGGAAGATAACCATGTCCAAGACCATCTCAGACGCTGGGACTGTCTTGGAGTCTTTGAGGTGAGCTGCGACTTTTATCACTGGGTACACTGGGATCGGTTCAGTTGAAAATGTAACAACTTTAGTAAATTTTGCCTCAGCTCGCAAAGTGTTTGTGTCTTCAGATCCTTTTTATTCCACAGTCTTTAGAGATTTATATTGTGGTTTTTAGAGTCACTATTGTGCTTTCTCTTGCTCGTGTGAGAAAAAAACAAATGCCTGTACAGTTGGAAACTTAATGCTTAAATACAGGCTGAGCTTAAAACCCTTACTGGACAGATGGCTAATTTTACTGGTCTGACCTTGTCTCTTAGGGATCTAGTCCCGTGATCCTTGGTTGTCATAATAGCTACCATTAAGTACTTGAGGAAATTAGGCAGACAGTCATTGTGAATGAGATGATTAGTAGCTTGTGTTAAAAATACTGGATATGTGGAGTTGAGGATGGAAAGGTATAAATATTTTTAAATATTACTCTACTGTAACATACTGATGTACTTGTTTTCCCTAGTCTCAGCAGAATGACAGACCTGGGGAAAAAGAATTTCAGTGCATTAAATTAAAACAGTTTAAAGCTTGGAAACTAATTGTGGTGTTGTGGACGAGATGAATTAATATGCTAATATTGTGTTTACTTTTGTTAGCACACATTTTATGTTTGTTTCATGTTCACTGATTGATTCAATAATTTCTTTTTTACTTTTTTCGGCTCTATAAGAAGTAATGAATTTTATTTAAAAGAATTTTTTCACAATCTGTGCAAACATTTGAATATCCACTTGTAGCAAGATTTGAAGAGGGAAATCCCCCAGACAGTTGGTGTGTTTTAAATCCCATCTGCATTCTGCTAAGGGCTAGTGTAATTGCAGGCTTCTGAGAACCCCCTGGCTGGATCCTTACAGTGAAACGTTGCTCTCAAAACACTGAGAACAGGTGTAGTTCCAAAGAAACTCACATCTCTTCCTTGTTCGGCAGCATATCACGTACTGGGTGATGAAGTGGAAAAGAGCTATCATTTACTCACACATCCAAAATGACACATTCACTAGGTAAAAAAGAGATAAGATAGTAAAAAGTTCCTTAAGATAATTTTTTCTTTTGCTTTGCCCTTTAAGTAGTGATAGAAGTGAGACTTGAACAGGAATTGTAACTGAGGGGAAAGCTAAAGTTTGTAACAAGAGAGAAATCATAAAACCAGTTCATCTTCAATAGCAGGAACTGACTGGGAGGTCCTGTGGGTTGAAAGAATAAAGAGTAAAGTAAAAAGTAAAATGCATCTCCATTTTCCCCAAGTTTTAGCTCAGGGCTCAGCTTGCAAAGATCAATTTTATAATCCCAAGAAAGCAGCAGAGTGAGAAGTCTCTTTGTGAAGTTAAAAATACATAGTAAAATGACCACAGATGCAACTTCTTAAATTAATCTTCAGAGAAGAAGGCTGTTGTGCTCAAATATGAAACACACTGATGGCTGCTAAACTCATTTGAACATTTATTTACAGTTACATAATACATTTGCTGGAGACAAGGAAACAAGATGACACACTCCTTGGGAAGGGTTTAAAACAAATCCTTGGACACTGTGTGGTGAATAGCATACTTGGGAACAGATTAACCTGCAATTCTCTGTATCTTGTATTCCCAGAAGCTGGCCCTCTTACTGCTGCTTTCTCATTGTTTTCTTGCATTTGTCTTATGCAAAAACACAGGTTTTTGCTGTTTCTGTTTCATTTGGTTGAAGATTAGAGAGCCTAAAATTAGCCCCCAACACTAGTAGTAGTGTTACACTGCTACTGGTATAAACACAACAGTATCAACTTTTAATGGTTCTATGATTTTAGAGAATTATAGGGGAAAGATTGACCAATCAGCTGATTTCCTGTTGATGTCCATGGTATAAAGGTGTTGCACTATATTGCATTGATGCTTTTTCAGTAACAGAGTATAAAGTTCCAAATCCCTGTAAAATAATAAAACTGTTAAGTTGGTCTGCACGGAGAATAAAAATAATCATATCTGATGCATAGGAATGCTTTTTGTTTTATATATATATAATGCTTGCCAGCTAATGTAGACAAAGAATTTGGCTTGTATCTATTTCCCAGATGTCCACAGTGTAGACATCACTGGCTTTGTGTGTAAATGCTGGAGGAATCAGACTGGTTAAAGTCTGAAGAATTTGCAAGAGAATAGCACTCAATATCAGGGCCAGATTTTGAAAAGAGCACAGATCCTTGGTTAGAGCTACAGTAAATGATTTTTTTTTTCGAAGAACTTGGCACTGCAATACTTGAATTCTTTATAAAATCTAACTGCAATAAGAGCTGTTGGATATAGCACACTTGTGCAAATCTAGTCATATTTAGATATCAAAATAGGTCAAACTGCCTTGGAATCAGGTCTACAGATATTAAAAATATAGCAGTCTTTGGGAAAGAAAGTACTTAATTGAGTTTTTAAATATTACAGTTTTTTGGAACAAGAATATGATGGGTTGTAACTCACTGTCATAATAAAATCCCATATGTAAATCATGCAAAGGTAAGGATTATTTGCTGCTGAATGTGAAGTGTCTTAGAAGAGGAATGAGTCTGAAGCTGAATGACTCCTAATGTGAGGGCTGCAGAGCTGTCAGAGATGGTGCATATCTGTGAAGTAAAACTAATAAAGAAAGTGTGAATAATTTATTTGGGGAAAGATTTATATCAGTCTTTTATTGTTTCAGAAATGTCTGATGTCTTGAACACCAATAAAATCAGCCAGACACTAATTATATATGTATTTGTTGTTTGTCTCATTTGGATGTAAGTTGCATCTCAACGTTATGTGTCATTCTCATGTTGGGTGGACTTGCTCTTGTACCTCTGGGGTCCGTACTCTGGTAAATCCTGCTGGCTGATCAATCACATCACCACCTCACATGGATATGAGCATTCCTCTAATACAGTCCGGAGCAGCAATGGGAATGCAGTGAATTAGTTCACATGAGCATGCTACTTTGTATGTCGCTATTAATCACTCATCTTGAAGTACATTTTCTGATTTTAGTTAGTCTCACTCACAGCAAAATGTTTTGTGTCCTTTTGATACTGAAATCACTACCTTCCTCTGTAAAAGGAAACTTTCAGTAAATGTTTTTCTTGGGCACTATTTTGCCAGTGCGACATCTAAAATGACTATTCAGACTTCCACCAGTGTTCAGAAATGTAAAATTAGGCAAGACATTTTAAATATTGGTGGAATTATACCTATACTAAATACTGGGGTTACTAGTTATGCTGTGGAGAGGAGGGGTTTTTTTTTTTGAGTTACGACATTAGAGCGATCCTTGGGAAATCCTTCTGCCCTGAGGCTGTCATAGATTGTCTTTAAGAGTTTGCCAGTCCTCCCGAGGTCAGATTTTCATCTTCAAAAATAGAATTAGAGTGGTTTCATGGTTTTATCCTTTTCCAACCATGACACTTTAGACACCAGTAAGACATTTGTAGGGTGCTCAGCTTTGCTTTACCCCAGATTTAGCCAATGGTACCAGACTTTAACTTAGTGATAATGTGTAGGTGAATGCCTCCCTATCTTCCCGCATACCTTGCAACAAAGCAACACCCTCTTTTTCTCTGACAAATACACGGTGACACTGGACTAGATACTGTGCAGCACTCTGTGCTGTGTACAGCTCATTAGGGTCACATCTAACAGTCAGACTCATCTTCTTAAAATTAATAGCAGGGATTCGGAGTGTTAGTCACCCAAAAGACATCCTGAGGAGCGGAAGAGTACCTTGTCTTAAAATGGAAAATTTCAGTGAATGAGTTCCCTTCAGTGCCCCTCAAACTTACTGAGTAGCTGAGGGTATGCTTGGGAGTTTCCTGTGCCTCAGATCATCCTTATATTGAGACTCAAACTTGTGCCTGATTGTGTTTATAGTTTTGAATGTGGTCTTATTGAAAATAAAAGTAATTTTAAAAAGTGACTATTGTTGCTGTTTCATGTCCTCAAAACAGGACTGATAGGACCTTTTCACAATTTTTTCATCACAAGGAAGTGAAAACCTAAAATAGCCATAGAAAGTTTTTCATCTTAAAAAGTTATTAAAGGATATTAAAGATGCCTATAATATACGTAAATTGCCATGAATAGGTCTTTGCAGAGTTTATTATTTCATTGTGGAGTATACAGTTTGGTCATATTTATCCGTGAATGTGCACCAGTGGTCTGTGATCACATAACAAAAGACTTTCTAAACCACAGGCACACAAAAGTCTATGTTAGCTGTGTGATCTTGAATAAAATTCCCAAATGGTTTTCTGTGCAAATAAATGATCTGTCTAAAAAAACCCCAAAACCAACCAACAAACCAAACAAACCCTAAAACCTGTTCTTCATAACTAATTCCAACTGAAAGGAAATACTTTTGGGTAAAGCTAGACAAGATTTAATTTCCTTTTATTTTTTATTTTTAATGAAGGTGCTTATACATGAAAGCCAAATTAGTTATTTCATATAGCAGGAACATTCAAACCACAGCAAAAGACAAACATTATTTTTTCAGACTTTTCAGAGTTGCTGAGCTGAGAATGAGCACAGCAAAGTTCATCTTTGAAAGTAGCTGCCTCAGAAGGGCATAAACCACTGAAAATTGGAGGCTTAGGGGTAAAACTTCATCACGACCAGGTACCTAACTAACCTAGATGATGATACACTGATTATCCATAAAACTCTGCAGGTGAGAGGTGTATAGTGTATATAAGTTCATGCCAGTTCTTCTATTGAGTGCAGGGTAACTACAGCCAGGAGTAAAAGCTACTGTTGAGCAAAGTCCCTCAGGATATTGACCTTTAATGAAAGAGGCATCCACACAATATTGGCACAGGGAGCCGTTTGTTCAAAAACGAGAGAACAGCTGTGGAGCCGTGGGAGAAACCCTTTGTTCTGTTGGTGGCTTGCTGACCCTGTAGTTAGATGGCCAAAATGCATTGGCTTAGTTTTCTTAAAAAGATCTCTCATTCAAGCATTGCCAAAGTTATCCTGGATAATTTTTAGAGCAAGAAGATATAAATCATATGCAGGTGCTAACATATTCTGAACCTGGCTTTCTGAGTGTATCCCTAAGTAGTGATAGGGTGTGTTTCCACTTAAATATATCAACCTTATAGTTAATAAACACCTTTAAATAACAGTGCAGATAGCAGTCATATTAAAAGAGTTCTGCAAAGACACTGAGCAGTGCTGAATTGCCCCTTGGAGGGAAGTCCATGTCTTTGGAGGATAGTCAGTCCGTCCAGTTTAACTCACAGAAAGATCTCTTCAGCTGGAAGAATCCCAACCCAGGTTATTCCCCACAGCTCTCTCAATTTTAAAAGTAATTTAAAATTGCTGGCACCTATGAAAATGGTGATAGAGTCAAATATCTATAGCTATGTACATTCGGAACTTGCAGTTTTAATCTAAAATGAGGGGACATGAGTATCTTGTGAATGTTGACCGTGCTGCTTTTAAATACAGAAGACATTCTGATGCTTCTGATGTGTCAGAGGCATTGTTACACATAAAAAGTGCAATCAAGACTAGCTTTGTGTTGCTGGACTCACAAATCTTCTGAAAACAATCCTAAGGGCAAAAATTATACAGTATTTCAGTCAAGTTTAATTCTTTCATGCACAAAAGATTTCAATTAGAATATCATTTTAGCAAAAAAGTCCTTGAACAAAACCTGTCAAACTGGAAACAATGAAGAGCAGGTGTCTAGGACCAAAACTTTTGTGGTTTAATTAGAAGCCAGAATTCGTTACCTGAGTTGGAAACGTGATCTCTCTTTCATGTAATGGTTTCTAGACAATTACTGCAAAAGGTAGCATGTTTCTAAAATTAAGCAAGTGTTTTATGAAGATGACACTTTACAGAGGTGTTGGCATTGCAGCTGATGCTCCAGCCATGAATGAGTACCATTCTGCTGGCATTTTTAGTTCCCATTCCCATTTCATGATGCTCTTGTACCCAGGTGACCCCCTTGTGTGCAGGTTGCTACTGTTCTCATCTTAATGAGCAGTCATAATGTCAGCACTGTGGTTGTTGATTTATGCAGCCAAGAATTGTGACTCTGTCCATGTGTGTGCAAAATGACTCACTTGGTAGTGTGAGATGGGTGCCTTCCAGCCATTTATCCTTGCAATGTTGTAAGATCATAGGATGGAAGAAGAAATTTGCAAAATACAAGCAGTTCTTTCAGGCACTTCTGGACAGAAGACAAGACAAGCACCTAAAATGTCTTTTAAGGGGAAAAAAGTGGACCCTTGGAACCACCTGGTTCTGAGAGAAGAGTATGGCTTGCATGAGGTAGCTTTGGTAGAGTTTTGGGGCAAGGTGTTGGACTCTGCAGGCTGAAGAAAACAATGTGCCAATGTAATAGGGAATGTTTTGAGAGGATTAGGAAGCACTAGACACTAGCTTTTTGGGCATCATAACTGTGCCTGGGTCTTGTGCTATTTTTTTCCTTACGTATTTGGTCCTTGTGCTGTGATATATTTCCTTGTCTCATCATCTCTTACAGCAAAGAAGGTTTTGTCCTTCCCTATCATTCCGTCAGCTTTCACATCCTGGTGCTTATTACTGGTTTTCTGGATACACAGCCACATCCCACACTAAATTAGTGCAGGGATTCAGGTTTAAAAACACATCTATTTCAGTCACTTAGTAGAGACAAAGAATTTCCTCTGGTTTTTACTGATCGTGCTGGTGAATGGAGAGACTTGCTGACTGCAGAAGGTACTGAAAATGTCCAATTGGAACTGAGTCGGAGAAGAATTTCCTGCTCCTTGAGAAGATGCCGGATTTCCTCCCTGACCTGGCCTTCAGCACCCTTTAGTAACGTCTCAGTTGCAATTCAGCAGGTTTCTCCTGTCAGGTTAGGGTCAAACTCCACTGGAAGGAGAGTTGCCTGGAGGTCAACTCTACAGAGGGCACACAACTGCAGTACTGGGTCAAATTCTGTACTTCCCAGTAAAAGAGAAGACATGGATGTACTGGAATGAGTCTGGCAAAGAGCCACAAGGATGAATAAATGGCGAGCAGCTGAAAAGAACAGTTCAGCTTTGGGGCTAAAATATACGTGAGGATCTTAAAAATGTATATAAATGATGGGGGGAGTAATGAAGATGGATCCAGGCATTTCAGATGTTGTGGCATCTCTGTTCTTGGAGGTATTCAAATCGCATTACACAAAGTCTTGGGCAGCCTACTTTAGCTGAGCCTGCTCCGAGCAGAGGTTTGGACTAGGTGATCTCCCAGAAGTGCCTTCCAGCCTCACCCCCTCTGTGTTTTTGCAGAGTGTCACAAGGATCTCTTGAAAATGTCTGGTTCAGATCTCACATTTAGCTTCCTTTGAGCTGTGCTGCATCCTGTCATGGACTGAAAACTGGACAAACTTTCTGCTTTCTACAGAGAAATAAGTGTGTGCTGGAGTTGTGATTAGGACAAAGATGTCTGGTGGGAGGTTGCTACCCTTTGTGTTCTGTAGCTGTATGAGGCCTGTGCCAGAACTTCGGGATAATCAACCTGCACATTTGTTGTGATACTTCCTGGTGCACGACCAGATCGTTTGTGTCTATGAATAATGAGCTTCAAAACAATCACTGAGGATTTGAAGGGATTGTGGGAACTCAAGGTTCTGCCTGTCCTGTCCTCACCCTGCACGTTTGATGCTTGTCACATGGTCAGCTTTGTCCTCTTTATACTTTAATCTTTTTGCGTGTGTGACTGTAATGCATGTGTGTGGGTTTTTTCTATCTGACCACTTTTCAGGAAGCTCTCCTTGAATTTTGTTTCTTGTACCAGGTAAGCTATTTTTTTGAGACCTGTTTTGTTCTGAGTTTTAGCAAAAGAGAAATATGTAGTAGATAAAGCAAACAGATTAAGGGACATCAAGGTGAACATTTCTCAACTATCATGAACAATTTTGTCAAGGTTCCCATTGAAGAGAATAAGCTTTGGATAGCAAACATCTGAAAAATACACCCTTAAGTGATACTGATAGATGGTAAAAGAAATTTTCAAGTTATTTATTTGGCATTTTTACAGTTTAACTGGCCTTTTTATTTATATATATTTTTTTTATCTATATAATTCAACTGTATTTTTTGATACTAAATACAAAATCTTTCATTTTTGGTTCTCTTCTGTATTGTACCTCTGTTATAAATGCCCAGCAAATGCAGCAGGCTGACTTTTATCCTTATTTTTATAATTTTATTTCAGAACAGTAATAGCCTGCTTAGTAGAGTTTATTTTGCCCAACACTGCCTTTGATTCAGTCATGAACTATTAAGCACTATGTGATCAACTTTGTTAGTGTTTTCCTGTTTCTGCTTCCAATTGTTCTGTGAGTTTTCAGCTTTCTGGAGCTACTCTGGTATTAGTGCTTCCTAGCACCTCAGAGGCATAACTCATGAGAGAAAAGAGAACAGCTCTTTTTTTTTTCTTTCTGATGGAAATGGGTTGAATTCTATTAGTTTACTCAAATCAGTGCCAAAGCGAAAGGAGAAGCCCTGGGATAGGAAGGTGGAAGGAAATGCTTGGAGGAACAGGGATGAAGGAATGGGGAGGTGGCAAATGGCAGACATGAGACTGTCTTCTTGCCAGTGGCAGTGGGCAGCTGCTTTTGCCCCATGGTTGGATGAAACTGCACCTCTGGATGGCAGGGTTTTCTTCAGGGGCAGGGCTTCCCCTACACTCACCTCAGGCATGCTGTGCAAACCCACCAGGCTGTCTGGCTAGAAAGCTGCTGCTTTCTGCTACCCGTCTGTTGAGTGGCTTTTTAAGTGATGGATGCTCACAGTGTAGTCCAGGTATAGAAAGTCATGGAAGGAGATGTGGTTGGAAGGGCTGCCAGGGTATGCTGTTGGCATGATGGTTCTTAAGCAGTCCATCCCACTTACTATAAAAGTCTGTTGCACAGTCATGGTGTCATAGTCTTGCTTGATTTCAGCTACCTTCTAGCACTTAAGTTAAACCTCTTTTTAAAGTTAAACTTTTTTTCTGAAAGTTATTTGAAAACTGGTAATGCAGCTGATTAAAAGGCAATGTCAGGGCAGGCAGCGTGCTGGCAGCAGGCAGGGCTAGCTGGACCCCACCAGTCATGGACACATCCGCAGGGACAAGGCTGTTTCGAGTTCAGCCAGGAAATTCCAAGCCAGGAAAAATGTTGAGCTTTGCATTCAAGCCGGTAGGCTGGAGTAGGGAGAGGTGAGCCTCAGTTCTACCACTTCTCCAAGAACCTGACTACCATTTTACTGTGCCAGGTCAAGTTGTTGCAGAGATGTCAGGAATTAGGGCAGCCATGCCCCAGCTCTGTGACTTTGATGGCCAAAGCACAAGGCTGATTTTAGGGGAGACAGCACTAGTTTTTGACTCAGACTTCCAGAAAGACACTTGAGGTTATGCAGGTTGAGTGTCTTGGTGGGTCCTTTTACAGGCATCTATACTTCATGTACTCTGGAAGTGGGAAATGCTTCCATTAGGTGAAGTATTTCACCAGGTTATCTCAGATGCAAGTACAGTGTATGCAAGTGTGCACTTGTGTTAGTCAAAATGGCCTCTGATCTGTAATTATTAAAAGCACAAGCCTGTAAGAGTTGCCAAGAGATTGCCCCATGTGTTCCTCTTGACAAGGGCAGGACAGGTATAAACTAGACCTTTGCTCAGAAATATGATGTCCCTTGGTTTTTACAACCCTCAGTACCAGGAATTGCCCAAAAGTGAGTCCAATGTATGACCATCCACAACTCAAAGTTTTCTATATCCTCTCTTAATTTTTTCCTTTTTAATTTTTTTTTAAAGTATCAATTTCTGCTTTTCCTTCTCTCCCCTGGAAGTCACTGTGTGCCATGCAGAGCTCCCCTCCTCTGTCCTTCCCTGCTCTGCAGAGTCGGAGCCTTCAGAGGAGCCAAGCTCTGCTCCAGGGAGGATTGTATGGAGGGAACCAGTCTTTGAACTGCTGCCTTTCTGTTCTGCGATCTGCAGGGCCAGGGCAAAACAGGAAAAGCTGCAACAAAGTCACCAGTGGCACTGTGCCTGTCTGTTAATGGGATTCACTGTGTTGAACTGTAGCTTAAGTTCTGAGCTTTTGTCTCCTTCATTCCCTTTCCTTAGCCTGTAAAACCCCCGGTGACCATCATCTCAGATGTACCTGGTGCAGATAACAGATGCTATATAAGAATCAGAAAAACATCACATGGCTCCAAGCCTGTTATTACTATAGTGTTGAGGATTTTCTTTTTCCTTGCATTTTTTTTTTTGCAGTATTTTTAAAGGACTAGTGAAGCCAGAGATTTGTGCACCATGGACTGGGTCAAAAGCCATGATGCCTCTGTAGAGCCATGTTACCTGCCATCTCTGCTCTGGTACTCAGTGTGGCAGCATACAGGTGATCCAGCAGATTTCCTTTTGTCAGTATCTGATGCAGTGGTAGACAGCTCATTCAGAGCAACGACTATCAATATTTGTCCATTTTTCTGCTGTTTTTTCTGTGTTGATTTTGATGTGGTATAGAACCAGAAAAGAGTGGCTGAGATTTCCCAGTTTCAAGTCATTGTCCTTTGTAATTGTTGTGGCTGTGAGATTCTTGCTCTCTTACGAACTGCTGCTGCTGGGCAGTGGGAGCTGGAAGGGGCTTCAAAGAGGTTTAAAGATGGCACATTTTTTTAATCTAAAATTTCCTGACCTTTTCAGTTCATCATGCTGTCTTCCTTCCACTCTGGTGTTTGCATAACCTTGTTATATCTGTAAAAAGAAGGGTAACAAGAAAAGACATTATCACTGTTTATTGTTTTATAAATAAGAATTTCACCAGTATTTCAGTGAGAGAGTGAGTGACCATAATACACTTTGTTAATAGACAAACTTTTTTTCCTTGAAAGCAGCTACAGTAACAAAATGCTGCTTCAATAAAACTCAAGGTTTTTATGAATTGGTGAACATAAATAATGTTTCAAACAGAAGAAATTCAAACGTATTTTTGGAAAATGCTTTGTTCTGAAAACTTCAGTTTAAATTGGTTTGAATTATTTTTCATGAGGTTTCTTTTTAGTCCTATTTCCACACATTGGGACATGTTAGTAGTGACAGCTGGCATTTCATCAGCAAATTTCTCTTTTTTTTTTAAGGGAACAGAAATAGGAGATACATCAACCTGAAAAGTAAAGAGTACTTCAGTCACTATGTCTTAGCTGTTACCAAGAAAGGTTTAAAAGTAAAATAGTGAAATGCTTATCTCCTTTAACTGGCCTGTGCCCTGCCATCAGAACTGTAGTATAAAGATTTTGGTCTTCCAAACTACAAACTAGTAGAGATTAAATGAACCATCTGTTTTCCCTTAAATGCATTACTGTATTATTGCATGTGTAGTGTACCAGTGAATTACTCACATATTATTTCATGATGTGTAAGTACTTGTGATTACCTGCAGGCCTTGAAACAGCAAATAAATTTAAAAAGAGTAGATAAGATGAAATAAAAAATATAATTAAAATTCTGAAAGAAAAGTTTCTGACACTAATCCTTTCAGATATTCTATTCATCAGTACTTTAAAAAACCTGGCTTCGGTCACTATTATTTTAATTTAATTTAAAATTTAAATCAGTTCTGATGTTTACTTTAAAACAGTAGTGCTAGCAGTACACTGTAGAACAGTAGTGGTGAGCACTTCCGATGTGAAGCTTGCGAACATTAGAAATATAATTTTTTTTTAATTTGGGTTTCTTTTCTCATAATTGTTCCTCACTGTAGTAAGACTTCGGGGACAGTCCATGACTGAAAGGAAGGAGGAACTTGCCTGTGTCTGCACAAGCAGTTTTCTTGTAGTAGTTGAAGGAAAAGGTCAAGCTGAAGTGGTTGTTCCTGATCCATGCACAAGGACAGTATGGTTAGCCTGGGAGCAGAGAGCAGATTAATTTGAAGTTCCTATTATGTACCCAAGGTAACTCTGCATAAAATCACAAGGGTAGACATAAAAGTGACATTGTTGCTGGTGGATTCAGTGATGGCAAGGAGCATCCTGAGGCACTGCTGCATAGAATGATAGAATAGTAGAATTTTAATGGATTGGAAGAGACCTCAAAGATCACCTAGTCCCACTCCCCCTGCCCTGGGGAGGGATGCTTTCCACGAAATGAGGTTGCTTGAGGCCTTATCCAACCTGGCCTTGAACACTGCCAGGGTTGAGGCATCCACGACCTCCAGGGCAACCTGTTCCAGTGTCTCACCACCCTCACAGAAAAGAATTTCATCATTTCATCATAGTAAAGAGTAGCATCGTTGACTGGCCCAGGCTGGAGACTATTCCCAGCGTGCACCTGATGGCAGCAGAGGTTACTGTATGTAGCAGAGGGAGCCACAGTGGAGGCAACACTTGTATCAAGATGAAATAAGCCGGTGTTGGGTTTTTTTTTGGTTTTTTTTTTTTTTAAACCAACTTTAATCTGAATTGCTTTTGTGAAGCAAAAATTTAAACAACGGTCACTATTTTGAAATGGCAAAATTTACTTCATCTCACACAAAATTTACTCCATATCAAGGAGAACGCTTATGTATTCTTCAGCTCACTTGGAGGGCTTGCTTGGTGATTTCTTTACTGGCTTAGCAGTTTTTCCATAATTTTAGAAGAACCAAAGACATGTATAAGCGAGGAGGAAAATAGCTGTAAGTGGAAAAGTAAACACAACCTTGTCAGCTCAGCATTGTTTATCTGCAGCCAAATCCTCATTAACTTCTTGTATTTGATATAGTTTTGCAGTCCATAGTCATAACACATGTGAGAGTGCTCCCCTTTGATTAGTGGCTTCTTTGCATTGTACTGGAGTCATTGCTTCCATTGCCATCAAAGCATTTTGGACAATATCAAACTTTGTGTGCCTGATGGACCAGAAGGGATAATGACCGTGTTTGTACAAAATGTGTTTAATTGCATTTTTTATATAAATTGTTTCCATATTCTTTATGACCAGAGCAAATCTCCATGCCCCCTGAGGTATTCACCAGACCCATCTGCAAAGGATGTGGCATCATCACTGAGGCAGATCTCCAGAGCACATCCTCCAAGGAGTGGATATGTCACACCTCCCTTACCTGCAGATTCTCCATCCAGTGGGCTGCAGAGGAGGGTTGGCTCTGTTGTGGCTTTGCACTGTGCATGGTGCTACCAGATCAACAGAGATTTCATGCTGAGTTTTGAGAAAAGGTTTTTCTGACCTGGATTGTAGGAGAAACTGCAAATACCCAGAGAATTTTACCCTTGAAAACCGTTTTTATTTTTAAAAGTCTAAACATGACATTTGATATAAAGACATAAATATTTAGACCAGTATTAGTATCTCTTTTTGGTGTGCCTAATACATGATGCTCTATAAAATCATGTGAAATACATCAAGCCCACGTTTATCCCAAAACAGTTCATCAGGAAAGCAGCGATATAGGTTGCAGCAGTTGTGATCAGCTGGCAAACCTCTTTGGTACAGTGTTGCAGCACAGTTGTTCAAAGCCTGCAGCTTTGTTCATCTCCTGCAGCTCAGTGTCATAAATATTGCTTGTGTCAGATCCTACAGTCACTTTGCTATGGTTGCGAAGGGAAAATTCAGTCCAAAAATGGATGTTTTTTACTTTCTGCTGGGTTGTGTGAAACTCAGACTCTGACAACGAGAAGTGACTCTGAATTCCCAGATGCACATCACTAAGCTGTCAGGTCAGGAGTGGTGACAGCAGAGGACTGTGGGACTGCCATACTGCATGAGATACTCCTCTCTGCCTTGCCCTCTGTCCTCCCCAGGAAATAACTCTGTGCATGGGTCAGGGCTGCCACAGGCTTTCATTTTCCCCTTTGCTCCTGGTTTGGGCACAAGGCAGCTCTGTCCTTGGGTGAGTGCCACGTGCTGCTTTTTGCATGGTTTTGTCACGGAGAGGGCAGGAGGCAGTGATATGGTGAGCACTGAGCTACATGTGAGGCTGCTTGCAAAGATGGTGCCAATGGTACTTACACCCCATTCCCAAGTGTGCAACCAGCTACTGCCCTTGTTGTGTTAGGGGAATTCCCTAACTTCTAGGGAGTTTCCTTGAAATTCTAGTGAGAATTAAACAAGAAGGATAGAAATATAGGCCTCTCTGACTCCTTGTTTTTATTTTTCCTGGCTTAGGCCTGGACTTTGTGTTTACTCCTCCAGTGACAATTTATAGACCAGTGTAACTGAGGTCAGCATTTGGCTCTCTGTGTCTCTTTTGTCAGCTGCAACCTGAAGATAGTAGTGTTTTCTAGAGCTGAGTGAATAATTCATGATGTGACTCCTTATTAAACAGATGTTGCCTCTCTGTTTGCAGATAGTCTGCAAATGGATTTCATTTTGTTAAAATTTATTTGTTGTTTCAAATTATTCACCAAATACTTTCAGCAAATAATTTTATTGGCCTGAAGTGCATTCAGAATAGGAATTTGAAGCCTGCCTTACATGACTCTTTGTCATTGTGGGTTAAAATTTGTTATTTTGGTGACTACACCTTTTAGCAAACTTGCCTCATAGAGCTTCCCCAGAAATAATGCAAGGATGCCATGAATATGTTAAGAGTGAATGTTTAGGGGGTATTCTTTCTTCATTATTACTAATGAGGTGTAATGCTAATCTGTCTCACTGGGTGTTGTGAAGATTGGAAAGGTATTTTCTGAATGTGAAATGCTTCTTAAGTAGACAGTGATATCCCAGCCCTGGCTGTTTGTCCCTGCCACTCCTTTCAGTAGCAGGTGATATGTGGTGGTGTATGTTTCCAGCTACTGCTGAGTGCGGGGCAGAAGGTGAACATAAGAGGTGGCACTCTGCTGTGCTCAGAGCCCCTGGACCAAGAAGGTCTTGGGAATAAGTCTGTGCTAATGAGGAAAATGGGTGGGGGCCCAGGGAACTTGGCATGGTTTGGCTCTCATCTGTACAGCTGAGCTCCTTCCCTTCTCTTCCCTAAAGATGTCCATAGTGGCTGGAGTGGTTCATGAGCTGTGGTGTCCTCCAGACCATTGCTGGGAGACTTTCCCAGGAGGCTGAATTTGTGCCACAGGCTGTACAAGCAGTATGGATGTATGAATGTCTCTGTCTTTGGGTCCTGGCATCTGGCATCTCAGGAACACGTTTAAAAACCTACAGTTGCTCAATGCCATTCCTTTAAACACTATGTGCTCCTGAGCTGATCAACAGCTTCTCTAATGAGAAAAGGAGCTGTCACCCTTTGCTCCCTCTTTCCTGGTGTTCCACTGCCACCTTGGAAGGCAGAGGTACAAAGGGAAAAGGGGCACCCAAGTCAAATCTGAATAGTTGGCTATATTTGGTGGTTCAGAATGAGGGGCATCATAGGTCTATTCTTCAAATCCATACCTGCCGGGTAGCTAAAGGAGTTGTCCTATGGCTATTTATACAATGTCATTTTGTTTTTAGCAGACAGGCTGGGGCCTCCTGTTGATATACTGCTGGATTCACTGAACTGCACAGCGTTCAGTGTGCAATGGAAGATGCCAAAGCAGCATGCAAGCACCATCACGGGATACACAGTAAGTGATCCTTCTGCTCCATGGCCTCAGACAACACGTGTGGCACAGTTAAGTGAGCGGGAGAGCCTGCTCTCACAATTGCCCAGAGAGCAGTCAGGGGACAGTGGGCTTGAAGGGATTGAACTGTAACTTTAAGAAACAAGCAGTTCATTTTTTAGAAACAAGCTATGATGAGAATTTGGGTTGGATGCCAAGGGCTTGCAGTGGATATAGATTGCTTTTCTGCTGTGCTTTGCCTGCGAGAGTCAGTGCTTTCTGCAGCTGATAAAACAGTAAAGTAGAGTAGAGCAGGTCAGTACTACACTGTGCAAGTGAAGGGCCATGCAGATCCTTTGACTTGAACTTCTGGCCTGAGGATTACTTTATCAGGAATATCTTATGCAAACTAAGCCTCCAAAACTTCCCATACCAGCAGCAGGTACAAGAAAAGAAGTGTTTCATGGAGTCTCTTCTCCTGTTAGGTACTGTACTGCATAGCATCCCTGGAAGCCCAACTACAGCCTTAAATATCAAAAGGGTTTTTGTTTTATTCCCCCCATACCCGAGAGGTGAGTTTCTGTTAAAGAAGCTGAGTGATTTTCCTGTTATAACCAGCAATTTTATAAGGGAGTCTCTGACTCCCACCGAGCCACGACATTATCCTTCTGCCTAGAGGGCAAAACAGAATGGCTGGACTAAACTGGTTACTGTGTTTTAGTGTGCAAGAAGACAAGCAATGAGCACTAATTTGCCACTTAGTCTTTTTTTGTTAGATGTTGCTTTAACCGAGGTATTCCATGGCAGTGAAATTCAGTCCCAAAATGGAAGGTAGTCAGTGGGAAATTAGCACCAAAGGTGTGGGATGTTGACTCAAATGTGTTGTTTTCCCCTTCAAGAAATTAAAAACAAAAACCACAACAAACAGCAGTTGTTTTTATTAGCATTTTCAGTGGAAGGTTTGAAATTTTCAGGGAAAACCCCCCCAACATTTGGTTTTATATAAAAAGATGGGACGCGGAATACTTCTGACTACCTGTATTATTAATGTACACTAAAAGAGTGAGAAAATTCCTTACAATAGGTATTTTTGGTACGTATGTACCTTCATCCCATAGTCTTGTAAATGACACGAGTGCATCCCAGCTGCAGGGTTGTTTTTATTTTTCTGAAAGTGCTTGTAGTCTAGAACTCAAGAAGCTCTTGGCCAGGACCTGCCTTCATTGGCATCTGTGTGTAGTTGGGTGCAGGCTTCTGTGTGAAAACAGAGATGCAGTAAGTGGTTAAGTGATAAACAATTTTCACTGTTCATGCAGTAGATCAAGCATCTGAACTCCAGTTTATTTTTAAGCCTTGAGCTCATGTGTACCATGATAATAAAACCAATGACAAACAGTATTGATAGTGCTGTACCCAAATAATCTTCACTGTATTAGCTTTTGACCCTCTGGCGTCTCAGGGTCTCTGTTCACAGGAAAGAAGACTCTCTGTCTCAGTCGCCAGTACATGGCAACAGAAATGGAGAGACATTTTATGATAGAGCAATTTTTATAATGTCATAATCGTGTAATGTCAACATCTTCCTTATATGAAGTAAGGTGTCTAACCTGTGCAGACTAGTCCTACAACTCTAGCTGTCCATGGTGACCATAGACAAATGATGCACAATTAAAGTCAGTTCAAGTCTGCTCTAAAATCTAGGCTGTGTTTTATATCAGTTCAGCGTATACACTCTTTGATGGTGTCCTTTGGTCACACTGACAACTTCTAGCCATTATGAAGGAGATGTTAAAGGACTTTAACTTTGCATGCAATTGAAAAGGTAGGGGATCCTGGCCTCAAATGCTGTCCACATGATAACAATGCACACATTTTGTAATTTTTTAATTTGAAGAATTGAGATACTGCTTTAGCTGATATGACTCTATGTTCTTCCAAAGGTCTTTTACTCAGAAGTTGAAGGTGACAAAGCAGTTAAACAGCTCTCACATGATGTTCCCCTGAGTCTGGATATGATTAGCATGGTGAGTATTTCTTTTCATCAACAGTCAGAGCATTGGAGCAGAACATACAAGTGAGAACTTCCAAATGTCTCCTTGTTGTCTGACTATTTTATCATGTAAAACTACTGGGATTTGCTTGCATCTTCCTAGTACTGACCTTTGACATCTGCTAAAGTAGAACTTTTAATTTTCAATGTGCATTTTCTGTGCATTCTCACACATGGAAGGGGTGGAATTGCCCGAGTCTATGTATGCACAGTTACAATTGCAATGTACAATTGTATGTATTACAGTGTCTTGACACATTTTTGTGGGTTAACACACAGAGTTCTCAGCATGTTTTTTTCTCTGTGTGAGAATGTGACCTCCTGAAATATGGCTGCTTTAGCTGCACTTCTCCAGGTTCGTGTCCTGGAAGATTCTCTCAACTTCTGGGTTGGTCTTTTTTTTGTTTGTTTGTTTGGTTGGTTATTAGCTTTGTTCTTGAAAGCACTATTTCTTCTTATTGCCTTTAAGTTCCTTTTTTTTAGTTATGTTGTTCATTATCTTTCCTTTACATTCTTATTTTGGTGTGTTTTTTTTTTTCTTTACATTCTCTCCTTCTCTTTTCTCCTTTCCTTTTTCTGTCCCACTTCTTTATTGACACATTATTTTTTCCCTTCTTACCTTTATCTCTGTATTCCTCTCTTGACTTCTTTTTTTCTTAAAAAACATTCTTACTAGTAGTGTCAAAAAAGATCAAACAGCACATTGGTTTTTTTATCTTAATCCTGACAACAGTAATTCTTACTCACTGGGAGAAGAGAATCTGTATCCCAATACTCATGAAGGTGATTAGCGACCACATAGACTACTATATCCTGCAATATTGGCCTTGGTTTAATTCCCTGACTCATTATTTATGTGCTTTTGCTATCCCTTATTAGTATGTTAGTTCATTGACAAGTCCTATTTTGCTTTTTCTCAGGGCCAACTTGAAGGACAAGCAATTTTCGTAAGTATTGCTTCATATGAGACTTGGTCACAACTGTGATTTAAAATGGAATAGAATGTAACTGACCTGGTTTTTCCACAAGTTCACCCACAGAAGTTGATATCAAATGTTGATTACAGTGAGCACTTAGATCTTTTGTGGACCAAATGCAGCAAGTAGTAACTAAAGCTCGAAATCCAGAGGCAAAGCAGCTCCCTTTTTAGCAATGGATAAACTGTTTCTTCATCATAGGTATTTATGGTTGTCTTGTTTTGCTGGAGTAAATTTGTGTATGAGATATATGAATGAGATATATCCAGGCAGTGAGGACTTAGAGGTGATGGGGACAGTTGAGTGATGAGGCATAGAGTAAAAGGGAAGAACAAAGTCTGGTGCTTGGAGAGGAGATGGAAAAACCTGAGCCAGTTCAGCAAGAGTTGAGAAGGAGGAGGAATGCAGGAAGAGGTCAGTCATGCTACGCCCAGGAGGGAGTGAGAGCGTAGCTAGTAGTATAAAACAAATTTGAAATAAATACTAACTCTCTTAACGGCTTTGCAGCTGGTAAATTAATCAGATTGATTATTTCCAGTCCTACACTCAGTCCAGTCTAATTCCTATGAGCAGTAAACAGGTTGAGTTTATTGTGAGGGGGAAACAAGCAAGAGGTGCTTGGGTTTCGGTAGAATAAGGGCAGCGATTTCAGTGTTTAACTGAAATCCGTGACATCAACAGCCTCTTGCGAACTTTTGTTTTCTGAGAGCTGTGGTAGGAATGGAGAAATCTCATGAAGTTGATGGATCTCCCACAACTTTCATGGTCTGAATTAAGGGAAGTTTGGTTTGATTATAGGAGGCTGATGTTAGGATGAGACCTTGGGATGCACTTGAACCAGGACTATCTGGTTCAATCCTAGCTGAATGGAGTCTGGACTGTGGCATTTGAGAGCTGAAGTTCCATGCTGGGCCCTTTTTTCTGCTTGATAAAAATAACACTTCTGAGGGGTACTTGTGGAGAAGTATGACTGGCTGGGATTAATCAGCTCCCAGCTGTCATTAATCCTCAGGAAGTGGTGTTCTCACTGAAATGCTTTCTGTTATATTCATACAAAACTCAACAGAAATCTGCAATGATGTTATGGTTAAGTCTGTGTAGTTCATGTTTCTGTCACTAACCTTCCTTTTCTGGTGTTGGGTAGGACCCTGCTGCTTTCTTGGAGGCTTCTCTGGACTGTGTGGGACTGTCATAAGAAGAGCTGATTTGCATTGCCTGTTTCTGTGCAAGTGTGTGTGCACGTGCCTGTGTGTTAGCAAAGTGGATAATATATTATAGCTCTATTATATCCTAATGAAATAGAGAACACATAAAGGACAGCAGCCAGGAGAAATGCAGATACAGTATGATTTAGTAAGGTGGTTGTTCTAACTGGGCATGGTATTCAGGAACTTGAACACAAATAGTTAAAAAAGAAGAAAAGTCAATAGAAATTAATAGACTTTAAAGGTGGAAGGTTTTAGATTGGGCACAGAGCCCTGGAGAGCAACAGTGCTCCTTATCAAATCACTAAACACACCAGTACAAAATGGGAAGTGACCAACTGAGATCAGTAGTGCAGGGAGGAATTGTTGTCGGGGAATACAGTGTCATCAAACCCAGCTCAGTCTCTGCAGTTCTGCTGTAATCCAGGGTTTGATGGTTTTTTGGATTAAAACAAGACAGAAAACAGACTTTCTTTGGAAAATAATTTGTAATCATGGTTTCTGTGAGGCAACCTACTGTACAGCCTCACCGACAGTTTCAACCCACTTGGAGGAAGGGCAATCCCTGTGATAGGGCAAGGAGGAATATGTGGGTTATTCTATGTACAGTTGACTCCCCTACCACAGAAAAAGCTTCACATTGCTTCATCCTATTCAACGATGTGAGATTGTAATGTAAACATCAAATGCCATTTTTCAGGGTTTTAGCAAGAGTATTGTATAAGGCAAGAAAGTGAGATTGGTGACTAGTGACGCCTCATCGGTAATGTAATAACCAGTTTGGGTTATCATGCTGCAAAATACAGAGGCAGTCTGAGTGGAGGAAGGATTGCAGAGACGATGGCAACTTAACTCTTCCGTATACCACCTGAATTCATTATCTGTGAAGCCACTCTGTCTCTTCCAGGAGGAGAAAACTTGGGTTTAAGACCAGTCTTACAGACACAAGGAAAAAAAGAGATGAAATATGTACTCACATGCTGGTGAACAGTGGGGTGCAAGGAAATGAGTTTCTTCTCCAGAACTTGATTTGAAAATGTTCTGGTGTGAAGTGGGTATTCCCTGTGATTGCTGCAGGTCAGGGTAGTTTGATGGTGTTCTGAATCTTTACTTATTCACTGATGTCCTGATCCTTGAAAATTATAAGATATTGGTCTCAGGGATACCCACTGTACGTCCCACAGCTGTGTTCCTGGAGAGGATGTTGCCACAAGGAGGCAGGTAGCCATGTGTGTAAGGCATGAGTGCACCTTTCTGAGGTTTTGAGAGTACACATGTTGAATTTAAAATACCTAAGTAGATATTAGGACTTTGAATCTCAGTGAGATTCCTTCTGTTTAGTTTGTTGTAGATTTGAGCCTGGAGGTAATAATATGAGGCAAGCACATGAACATCCAACTCTCTGCAGGGGTCAAGTTCCTGAATAGTGTGAAAACAATAAGGTGAAAAATGAAGGACTTTTTTCTCAGAAGAATTAATGTAATAAAGAGGAATACTGGCAGGAACAAATGCCCAGTTTAAATGCAGTCAGTATGTACGGCATGGAGGATAGAAAGACAGGAGCAGGGTTGCTAGTATTGTCACTGGAAGGAGGTGCACAGGGTTTTCAGCAACCAGCTTCTCAGATCACATTTTGGAAGATCTCATTCACTTCAGCTATGAGACTGAAAGACGCAGATTAATCTTTTAGAGCGAGTGTCCTTGCTGCCTCTCTTTGGATAGTTACTTTTCCAGCATTGTTGTCATCTGTCTCTGGTTCATTCAGATCATTCAAGTAGATCAAGGGTGAATGATGGAAAAACAGGATAATGGTCAGGGGGTCCATGTTAATAGGAAATCAGTTCTGGAGCTCCAAAACCACAGCCAGAGAAATGACAGATGACAGGGTGTTGCCTGACAGTATTGTAGTAATAAGTTCCCCAAAGAGTAGAGAGGGAGAGTTTTTTCCAAAAGACCATCATAAAGAAATTTAGCAGTTAATACAATTTTAGGTTTGTTTACTATTTTACTGCAACTGGAAATAGAGATTTAAGGTCTGTTTCAGCATGAAGAGAAAAGAGATCTCTTAATTTTTACATGTACTGTGACTAATGTGTTTAATATCAGAGAATGAAACTGGAAGAAAAACCTCTGTAAACAAGTTTTTTGTAAGAGCATTTTTTTCTCACCCAAGAACAGTCTGTGGTGTAGAACATGGTGTTTCTGTTTACTTGTATGTGCTGTCAAAATTCCTAAGTCTGATATTAACACAGATACTGCAGGTAGGCTGCAGGTGAAGAATACTGAATCTCTGTACACATGTAGACATGCTCCGTTAAAGATCTTATATGAATGTCTCAGGCTGATCCATACTATGTTTGGCAGCCAGTGATGAAATGTAATGTTTTCATGACATTTTCTAGTTTCTGGGAGACTTGAGCAGGCTCCCCTAAACAGCACAAGGTCTGCACATGGAATTGAGCATCACCTCACTTATGGTAGCTGTCTCTGGGTTAATCTTTCTGTGTTTATAGCAGAAGGACAAATAAGGGAAATGCTCACTTCAGGTCAGGGCTGATAGCTGGGCTCATAAAATTATGAGAGGCAATGGGATGGGGCTCTGCTCCGTGAGAAATTGAAGATCATCAGTTCACACTGCATCAAATTGCTTCATTCTCAGGAGCTTTTATGGCCTATAAATTTAAAACAAAAATAACAACACACAAACGAACAAAAAAAAAAAAAAGAAAATGCACCAGGCTGATACCAAATACCAGCAATTGGCTCAAGGGAGGGAACAGTATGTGCCTTTGACTTCACCAGTGAAAAAACTGGATAGTGAGTGCAAACGATCTGCAACATGATGAGTTATGTTGAGAAATGGGTCCAGGTCATCCCTGTGGATTCCCCTGGGGCAAAGCTGCAGCTTGAGAGGAAACACGTGGTGCTATTTGTGTTTGTTGTTTCTGAGCTGTTCTGGGCTGGAGACAGTCTTCCTAGGAGAGTACATGGAAGACCCATGGAAGATCCTCGAACTCCAGCTCACAGAGGCACCCCCCAGTTGCAAGGAAGAGCATTCACACTGTACCTGTCTCCTCTTGGCTCTGGCAGGATGTTGTTATTGGTGATCTGAAGCCGGGCACTCCACACCGCGTTAGTGTTGGAGCGTATGGCTGGGCAGGAAAAGGACGACCCAGCATGCCCAGAGAGGTGACAACCTTATCACAAGGTAACACTGGCTGCAGGGCTCTGTTGCAGAATTGGCAGGGCATGTGTCTGTAACACTCACACCTAAATCTCTTGGTGGGCAGTACTGTAATATTTTACTATTTTTTTACACAAATGTAGGGTTTTAGAGGGGCAACAGGTGAGGGGAAAAACCTATGAATTTGATTCTCAAGTCTGTGGGAGTTGGGTTGTTGTGTGTAGTTGCCCAGCTACTTGTCTAAAACTATTCCTTTGCACTTCTTTTGGCTTAGATAAGTGCATGGCCCCTGCGCCTCCCTATCAGCCCCAGATCGTGGTAGTTTCTGATTCAGAAGTTGCAGTGTCCTGGAAGCCTGGAGCAAGTGAAGGAAGTTCTCCCATCCAGTACTACACGGTGGAATTCATCAGGCAAGTTTGCCAATGGAGTCTGAGTTTCAGTGTTTGTTCACTACAGTGGGTTTTTTTTGTTTTGGTTTTTTAACCTAAAGTGCACTATTAAACTCCATATGGATTCTTTTCATAACTTACTTACCTACTGTACACTTAGTTTCCCTTTCCATATTGTTGAACTACCATGAAAATTTAAAGACAAAACCAGAAATAGTCCAACTTGTTATAAAATCACCAATAAGCTGTACTTTCTGAAGAAAAATAAGGTCTAAGTTGATATATTCCCTCTAATAATGGCCTGAGTGAATGAACTTTTAAGTTTCTCCTGTTATCAAATGCTGTCACACCATGCTGAGAAAAGAGTGTGAGGCAGAGCAATTCCCCTGCAAGAGTACTCTGGGCTGCTATTGGAAATAATCCAAGGACTGAAAATTCAGTATGTTAGGCAGTTTTACTTGAAAAAGTTACAGAATCAGAATCATCACAGTTGGAAAAGACCTTCAAAATTATCCAGTCCAATTGTCAACCCAGCACTGCCACTATAGCCCCAAACCACTATACTATATCACCCAGCACCAGTTACAGACACCTTTTGAACACAGTCATTTGGGTCTTGAGCTTGCAGATTTAGACTTGCTTTGTTATGCTATTGCTAATCAAATTTACATGAAATGGTGGCCTCTCTGTTTAGATTTGGGGGGAAGATGGGGTGTAGATGGGACTTTTTTTTCGTGTGTTTTTATGTTGAACTCTTAAAATTTGCAGCAAAAGAACTGAACTGTGAAAATTTGACAATCAAGTTACTTTTATAAGCTGCAAGAGAAGGGTCAGGAGGAGGTGATTATATTTGCAAGCACAAACAAGTATTCATACTTGACTGTCCATATGCTTGTGTGAGCTCATGTCTGCATACAAAGCTATTTATTTTCATTTGCTTGCCCCTGTGTTTACTCTTAGTGGATGCGAAATTCAGCCTTTGGAAGTTTAATCCTTTGGGTGAATACTTGATGACACGTTTTAGTTGAGTTTCCTGGATAAGAAAAGAGAATTGCTTCTTTAACTACTGTGATCTGTAATGGTAAAAAAAATTGTTCTTCAGGAAAACAGAGTCATTTTTTAAAAAGAATTGCTGTTGGAACAGGCAGGAAGAACTATTGATTTTCAAAGTGAGTGCTCAAACTATAGTTGCAGTCTAGAAGATATTGGTATCACAAAATGTATTCCCAGGCTGAAAACCTACTTGTGAACTGAAGTACTTTGTGTTTGGATCAAAATGCCCCATTATTTAGTGGGAAGCCATCCGGTGTTCATTGCACTGTGAGGCAGGATGTGAGGGCTGAAGATGCTGATCTCCCTCGTGTAATGTCTGCTGTAGATTTACCATGAAATTTCTCCAATATCTATTTTTTGAACGCAATTTTTATCTGAGCCTTTCACTCTCTCTCCATCTCTTCCCCCTTCAGTGTATGGGGATGGGATTTTATTGAGTTCTGATTGAATGCACTTCTACAGGCTCCATGCTTTTACTGAAGAGTGGAGGCTGGAGGTTTGTGTACACTTCTTCACAGCACCTGGGGCCTGCTAATGGAGGAAGTGAGCACCATCATCTCCATCTGACACGCTGAAAGTGCACCCTTGAATGTTTTTGTTCAGCCAGGGGATGGAAGCTCCCTTCACTGTTTAGGTCTAAGGATGAGAGTGATTGAAATTTCAATGTTTCAAAAGTTGGTTTTAGACTTTGGGAAAGAATTTGCTAACAGCACAATGTTTTGATTACACTGTTTAGTTTGAGGTTTAAAGCTCAGCTGGAAGTGCGTTTGTTAATTTTGGGATTATGCTCTCTTAGACTTGGAAGCTTGATTATATATCTGGAGGAAGTTCAGTGAGGCATAAGCCCTAATGGCAGTTAGAGGTAAACATTTAACTTTAAGCTTTGTTGTCTTTTGCTGCATATAGTTTTAATTACTATAAAATGTATTACCATGAATTAAAGCTGTTAAATTAAGACAATGTAAAACTAAAACAAATTTGTTCAAGTAAATTTAGAATTGAGTCCTCCGTGTCAAAGAAATACAATATTATCCTGTGCTTTTGGAAAATTAATGACTTTGTTGTATGAATTTGTAATTTCTCTTGGGTGTGGCACAAACATCTAAAAAGTATGATATTGTTGAAACCATTTCCACCTCCTTAGAACCAACTTTAGGATTTTAACCCTACTAAAAACATATTGGGAGAAAACACTCTTTTCAGTTGCTCAACTGTGATACTGTGGATTAAAACCTTGTGCGAATTCTGTGCATTAATTGTTTTTAGATACCATAATCTAATCAGAGCCAGAGCTAACTAACCTGTCTCCGCTCAGGGTCTAAATGTGGTGCTTGATTTAGGCACTTTGCAGTGGGTTTCCCTTGGGACTGTTTGGTTCATTATCGGCAGTGGAGGGCTGCAGGTGGTTTCAGATGTAGGATAAGCTGGGCTACCTCAGGCTCTGCTCTGCTGCTGACTTTTAGAGGATGCTAAGGAGACCACAACCCCAGCTTGTCTAAATGCTGAAAATCAGGAGGAAGACTGGGACTCACTGCATGGTTCATAAGAAATGTGCAATAGATTGTGTTAAACTCAAAACGGCTAATGGTGCCAGTTAAAGTTTCTAGGCTCAGTGTAAATATTCTGTTGGTTAATGATAAGAAACATTTTATGACAAACAGCATTTTTAGCAAAGCCTAGACTTAAGCGTATGAGTTTGGGTGTTTTTCCCAAAGATGCTATAAAAAATTAATCCTCAATTATTGAATGCCTACGCAACCTTTTAAACTTGATGACTAACTTACCCAAATTTTGATACGCACATAGCAGCTACAGAACCACAAGTGTTTCAGCAACATACACTCTAAAATGATTAGATGACTTTCTTTTCATCTTGTTGGTATGCAGATGAAATGAAAATCTTTCAATATTAATCTTGGCATGCAGGGCAAATTTTTTGGTATCTTGATAGTGACATGAAACTTCTTATGCAACGAACTAGATAGGTTCTGCTGATAAAACTGGGGATTTACCACTATCCAGATGTTAGGGTGGGGCAGATTCAGCATAGTGTTGTGCGCACTTTTCAGGATCAGTTTGAAGCCTTCTGTCTCTCCCTCCTCCCCCTCAAAAAAAAATCTATCCCTGAGTCCATTTCCTGTTGAACTGTCTGTCCCTGGCACTGCACCGATCCAGGCATTGCTTGCTTTTGTTTGTGAAGAACCTGAATCAACCGGTCTGATGAGGGAGACACCTGCCAGTGTCCAGGGAAAATACCTTTAATACTTTTTCTCCCAGATTATTGCATGAAACACACATCTCAACGATTATCTCACTGTGAGGGTTAGATCCTTGAAAAAGTAGTTAATGGAGAAAGAGGAGAGAAAGATGTGGAAATTAGGGAGGAAGTGCTTAACAGCATTAGACAGATTCAGAGGAATATCTAACAAGAGAACGAGTTTAGAAAATTGTCCACTTTTCCTTTCCTCTGAGTTGACGTGGCATTTACGTTGATATATTTTATGACAAGTGTCTATAATAATGCTAAATAATAATAGCTACTGAAAATAACATCCTATAGTGTGTTGCATTCAACAGGAATTTTTTCTGTAGTGAATGAGAATGTATTGTACTTGTCATTGTATTTATCGTTTGTAGGAATATTTTTAAAAAGTGTTTGTAGGGATGAATTTGCCACTTGTGATGAGTATAAACATGGCACAGAAGAACCATCAGAAACCTTATACAGATTGGATTGCTAGCAGGTGCTTCACTCCTGAGTCATTTCCAGGTGATTTTAAAGGAGGTTCAAGTGAGTATAAAATTGCTGCTCTCTGCATCAGAAAGATTTCCTTTCTCAGGCTGAGGCTGTCTCCAGGCTACAACATAAAGCAATAATCCAAGTATTTTGGCTATGTATGGCATGGAATTTTGACCTTGGTTTATATCCATCCAGTCCTATTGACTTTAGCCATAGATTTATTATCTCAAAAACACTGTGACTTGGTCACTGGCAAGATTCTTCCTGCAAGGCGTTTAAGCACTGGAGATACACAGCTGTAGCTTCAAGAGCAGAGATGTCCATGGAAGTTGTCTGATTTCCCTATGCATAGTTACAACGTCTGGAGTCACCCTGTGAGGTCTGGGCCAGGGGGACCCTGCCCAGGGGAATGTTGTGCTGTGGAAAGATGGGAAAAGTGGTATCAAAATGAGCCCTTCCAGTGTAAAAGTTGACAAAAAAATTAAATTTGACACAAAAGAAAACGAACATGGAGGCGGTTTTCAACAAAATGTTCCCATCTTAGGGAACCAGAGAGCTGACTGGCCTTGAATGCAGTCACCAGCTGAGTTTGTTGTGCTCCTCTCCCCATCTGTTCGCCATGTTTTCATCTTGTACTGATTTGTTCACGCAGGGAATGTTCTGGAGAAGTAGCAAAGGTCAAGTGATAAATCTCCCTCATTCCCTCTCCTTCAGCTGGAGATGCTTACATGTTTGCAGGAATTTCCTTTGTTATAAACTTCTGCAGAAGGAAGTGTTGTGAGAGTCAGGGTATTTGAAGGCTAGCCTGGGGTTTGTGTTATCTCCTAAGTCTGTGTAGGGTGCAATGCCTCCTTTGGGTTCCTTCATCAGAGGTGTGTTTCGTTTTAGGCATAGACATCGGCAAGTTCTGTTGCAAAGAGGCTGTGAGGCAGCTCTTGAGCTAGCAGGAATTCCTTGGAAAGGAATTGGAGCCAAAAAAGGATGTGTACAGGAAAATTGAAAACACTACTAAGCGAGCCTGTGGAAGGAAGCGATGTTAACAGTTTTTGTTTGGAAAACACTATATATTTTCATTTTGGCTCAGCCATCAAAAGCTCAGAAGAGGGAAGCAATGGAGAAATAGCCAAAATAAATTCTCTCCTGTCAACCAGGAAATGGTGGTGGAGGGTGACTTAAGATAGTCTGCTTAGCCGACATTACATATTGTGCGTTTGTCTGATTTTATTTTTAGTAAGACAATGAAATACTCGTGTTCTGCGTGCCAGTGCACACAGCAGTGTGTTCTGAGAGCTGTTGCTTTGCCACTGCATTTGCAAGCTGGCACAAAGCAATGGAACCTCAGTGATCAATAAATCTTGTATTGACCGGTAAAAGAAAACATACATTAACTTTGGCATTTCCTTCCAGCTGAAAATAAACAAATACAAAATTCCTGCCTTGTGCTATAATTTTCATTCAAAGACTGTTGGAGACATTTGCAGCTAGTCCTGTGTAAACAGTGGTAGATTCAGGGAGCACTGGGAGGTTATTTCCTGTAATAAATATCACACAGACAGTGGAATAATGTTCTCTGAAAGCCATTTCTGTCCCTATTTTACTTTCATAAACTTTAATTTGAATATTTTGGGTGGCCTAGAGTGAATGTTTACATTTTTGTTTTGCTTGTGTTTGTTTATCTTCTTACTCTGTTCTTTCTTTGATAAGAGGAGGCCACTTTTAGAAAGAGTGGAAATGGTGTGAAAGCATCAGAATGCCTTCTCAAAGTAGCCCACCCCTTTCTGATGCCCCCTGTGGATGAACTTTGATCTTTTGATACCAAACTGCCATGTCAATGGTTATACTGGTTTCAGATGGATATGATGGCACTTAGGAAAGCATCTGTTGGCAGATGGCTTCCAGTGTGAATCAGGAGTTAACCAGGTGTTGTCCAAAGGCAGACATGAGAATGTTGTTGCAAAATCTGTGTATATAGGCTATGTTCTCTGCATGACTGTTCTGGGAGGTTAAGGTTGTCTTTGTGGTTGGGGTTTTTTTTTGTTTCTTTGGGTTTTCTGAAGAGAAGACTTTGGATCCAGTTTTTTCTGTGTGCATGGATTAACCTGTTTGCCTGGGAGATCAAATGTTAGATTCTCATCTTACGAATGCTTGTATATGTTTAAAGGGACTTGCTGGCATTAGAGCAAAAACTCTTAAGGAATAATTCAGGATCTTTCCCTCCATTGCAAAGTATTGCTTTACATGGCCACACAAGTGATTCGGGACTGCAGGTAATAGACCTCCACTTGAAAACTCTTCACTTAAAATCCATGAAACAGATAAACAGACCTGGATTTGTCAGTCAGTACTTTAAATAACCTCTCTGGCTTTATAAGCGAAATCTGAAAGTTGAGTTTGCATGATTACCCCATTTTGATGTCAGAGGCTTCACAGCTTAGTAATGGTTGGTTGCACAGTCTGGTCCTTTAAGAGTGCAGAGTTTCTGTGATACTTAGTAGACTTCTGTCTCATTTACTTGTGTATTTCCCAGACAAGTTTAAAGACAGTTAATTTATACAGCCAGCTTTAATTATTTATGATCTGGTCTTTGTTTGATCCTCAAGGCCAGACCTTGACAGCAATTGGACGGTAATAAGAGAGCAGATCCAGATGGAGTCCATGGTTCTCAAGGGACTTCTCCCAAACACCAAGTATCAGTTTGCTGTCCGAGCAGCAAACTCCTATGGATCAAGCCCTGCCAGTGCACCGAGTGACGTCATCCGAACATTCAGTGAGTAGAACCACCTTTTAGTAATTAAAACCATGTAAAAATTAAGTATATCTGTAAATAAAGTGTATGTGTGGTAGCCCGTGGAGGTCTGCCGATGGAAAGAGTTGCTCTGCAAGCACAGGCACCCCCATTCTTACACCTCTCGGTCCTGTCCAAGGAGTTTGCAGCACCTCGTGAAAGTCAAGCCACACACAAAGATTTGAAAAGAACCAGGCAGCAGTGCTCTCATGCAATTTCTCTGCTCTGGAGGTCATTGCCAGATATTTTTGGATTGATACTTACTGAGTTTTGTACTGATATCGTGCAGAGCTGATAAGTGAATATCATATGAAGAAGTGAGAGAGACAAATCCATTGTTCTTTTTTTTTTTCTGTTCTTTGAAACTGAACTTTATGTATTATACTTATAATTTTGGCAACTTAGAGAGACCAAATCAAACCTGTACTGTTTTCTGAGGAGTAAGGCTCTCAAACTAGAGAGCACAATCATGAAAATAATTATATAAAGAAATAAACGTCCCTTTCTGACCAGAAGCTGCATAGTAAAAAGATTAGGAGAAACTACATTCAAACATACCAACACCCCAACTTGTTAACTGTTATAGTTACATCTGTGTAGCCATGCCCATTGCAGTTAGTGTAGGTCCAGCTGCTGATGGCCTTCTTTGGGATGCAATTCTCTGCCGATGCTGGTGCCTCTGTGGGCTGATTTTGGGGGGTTGTTGCTCCTCATCACGCCCAAAGTCATAAGTCATAGCTTGTATACCAGAATCCCAACCAAGCCAACACGGAGCATGCTGGGAATCGTACAAATCACATCTTTCTAACACCAAAAAATCCCTATTGTCACAAAGAGAAACACTGGAGCTAAAGCTGGCAAATTATGGGGACTAACTGCGATACATCCTTAATATTCCAAACTTTTAATGTAAAAAAGTATATCAGTACTTTTAAGTTCCAGCTTTGAAGGCATTTATAAGGGTCAGAATACCATGCATGAAAATGCCTAAATAAAATTTTAGCAGATTAATCAACTATGAAAAAGAGCATAAAAACTGACCTTTTTCATTTCTCACCCCCTTAATTGCAAATCATCTTTAATTAACTAGCAGAAAATGAAAAATTAAAATTTAGGTAGGACTGTGAGCTCTGCAACAAGATTTTGCAAGCTGCAGAAATGTGGACAACATGTTTAGTGATCTACCAGTGTAACCCACTAAGGATTTATTTCTAAATTGCCTGTCTTGGAGTCTCTGTTTTCCTTGACTCTTATATAGTAGTCTGCATTCTTTTTACTCCTCTGTCATAAATTCAGTTTGCATGTATTTTGGGAGGTCTGCTGAGCTCATAAATTTAACTTCTGAAGTAAATGTTTGTGAAAACTGTGAAGGTGCAGTGTATTCCGGGGTTCCTTGGCCCCTGGATTCTCCAGGGTCAGCTCCTGCTGCCTCCAGCACATGTGTGTGCTTCTCAGTGTCTCGTTTATCTTTGTATATAAGTGGCTGCATTCCTTAGTTAGAAAAGATAAAGTGTTTAGCTCAGTTAATAAGGGTGGAATCATCTTCATGCTGTGCTTATTACTGCAGTACTCCAGAGAAGGCACTTCACCTTTGGAAACTTCCTATTTTGCAGTCCTGCCAAGGTGTGTCTAAAACACGAGTTGCTGTCATTAGGGCTTGGAATAGAATTCATATCCAGTGTAAATAAGCACTGATTTCTGGAGAGGTTCACAGGGGACATGACTTTGTTCTCTGTACCTAGTTCAGGTCTGAAAAGTGAATTTATTGTGCATGTTGCACTTCTCTCTGAATGGGCTTAAAAACTCTGTGCTGACCCAAGGTAGGCACACAGGTGCTGCAGAGGCTGAGAGGTTGGTCTCTGAAGCTGAGTCCTTGGACAGTGACCCTCATGAGTGAGCAGAGCTTTGCAGCCAAAGCCCGTGTCATGTCTGTGATGTGCTCCAGTCCTGTGCGGGGTCACTTGTACTTGGTGCTTCTTTGACAAACTCTGGGCCCCTTGGCAAGTGCAAACGTTGTTCCTTTGGCAGTTTGGTCTAGGTTGACAGTGTGAATTTTGAAAATAGGCTTAGAAACTACATATAACCACAATGCACGAATCTTGTGGATACTTGTCTTCAGAACAACCAGCTTTTTGCAGAACAAGGAATGGTGTTCAAAAATGTTGTAGGATGCATGCCTTGAGAAATAAATTCTGCAGCTTTCTGGAAGCAGGCGCGTAGCTGAGATGATAGTGTAGCTGACAGCAGCTCCCACTTGTCTTTAGTTGTGATGTCTGTGTAGGAGGCTGGTTTGTTGTTAACTAGATGCACAAGTACACTGGGCATTAGTAGAAAAGCTAAACTTTAGTTGTGAAAAAATGATCTTGATTAAAGCTGTGCATAGCCTGAACATTTACTTTTCCCTAAAACACTAAAAAACCCTGACAAATGATTTAAACAACTGACAAGTTTCATGATACAAAAAAAATAAAGCAAGCTAAACTCATGGGCAACCAGTTAAAACTTACTCCTAATTCTCATTATGTATCTGAAAGTACTTCACCACTTCTAGTAGTCAGAAAGCCCAGTTCTTTGGCCCAGTTAATCATTCACTTCAGTTGCTCAGGCATAAATTTCACTGGATTTGAGATCCTCTGTATTCTGTGGGTTTTGACAGTCACTGCAGGGGGACACGTGTCTTCCAGGCATCCCATAGACACCTGATAATCCTCTGGGGATGTCTCAGGTAGTGCATCTCTGGTGGCATCAATTGCTTGACAGTCTCAAAGTGTCAGCAGATACCTCTAAGTCACCTATTGTTGCTGAAAAGGTGTCAGACAGTTGACATCTCTGAAGCTGAAGCATCTTTATTCTTCGATGTGCATATCTTTAGAATTGCTGTCTTCATTATTACCATGGTTCCTCATCCAGTCTAAACAGTGGAACATGCCACAGATTTTTGATGCTATTTTTCTGACTGCTTATGTTTTCTTCAGAAATACCTGGAATATCTTAGGATGCTGGCAGAAGTTCAGCATCTGCCTCCTTTGCATTACACTTACTTTGCATAGTGCTTTCATTAGGTTCCTTAGTATGTTTGGGTTTCAAAAATTTATAGCTTTATGCTTGTATATGATGGATTTTTGTGCCAGATTTGAAATAATTAGTGCTTTTCTGATGCTTATTTCAACTGAATAACAAGTTCCCAGCATTACCTCAAATGCAGTGGAACTTCAGGGTCTATATTGCCTTGCATAGATTCTCTTGCAGCTCTTCTAGGCAGGCTGAGGCAGAGATGAAGTCCATGATACTCAGGGATGTTTTCTGCTTGGGCTTATCTCATTCTCACAGGTAATTCTCTTGTTTTGTTTCTAAAAGGTGGATGGCTTTGCAGTACTCTTGACTGCATTGTTTCAGATCAGCATAGGAAAACGTTGGTTTTATTTGCTCCTCTGAAGGGTTGCTGACGGTATCACTTAATGTGACAGACCTCTCACGGTCCTTGAAAGTAGAACATGTGGCCTTGATTATAAGCAGTTACCCCCTTACCTCGTGAACAATGTATGCTTGGTTTATTGCTCCATTTTCAGGGAGGAAAGAGAGGGCAAGTTTCCCCAAGGGCTCTAATTTATTTGTGATTTGGTTTCATTAATTTTTTTTCTGGAGGGAAATGATGCAATAAATCAGTTTTTTTGTTGCCTTTCTTAATTACAGTTGTAAGTTGTTGGTATTTCACTTACATTCTTGTTGGGGTTTTTTACATCAGATCTTTCCATGTGTCATGGGCAATTCACTGAAAATTTAAAAACCACACATATTCAGTTTAGTAACAACAAAATAAACAGACCCAAAGAATCAAGCAAACAAAATATCATCACCTGCATTGCTTAAACACCCTTCATCGCCTCGGGAAACAGATGGGGTTTGCACTGTGCCTGGAAGGTCACCAGCCTTGGGCTTTGCCAGACCAACAGAGGAAGTGTCTTCTGTTAAAAATACCCTCCTGCTTGTCTCCACAGAAAACGTGACAGAAGTGTCTGCTTAATCGAGGTACATCCCTTCCTCTGGTCCTGGCTGCCACCACCAGGCTCACACTGAGCAAGGTATTGGCACAGGTGCTTAAATATTCTGCACAGATCTTGAGTGTGTCATCTGAGATTCAGGCATAGGAAAAGAGCAATCTCTGGGGCCCAAGCCTTGATTTAGATGATAGTGGTGTGTCCTAGAGAATGCAAATGGAGAAGATTTTCCACAGAACTGTGTCCCACTGTTCTCTAAAGGCTTTACAAAAAGATTGTTGGTAGTTATAGGGACAGAGACAAAAAGAAAAAGACAGGCCAGGCAACATGCAGCCTCTCATTGTGAGTCACTGAAAAGCATGAGTGTCAGATTAAAATGCTGTTGATGTATACTGGATTTAGACCTCTGAGGGGTTCTGACTGAAGGCAGTCAGTCTGTGGACACCTCCATTCAGTCTGCTGTGTTGCAGAGCCCCCCTGCCTTCTACCTCCTATGCTCTCTTGTGTCTCCTCATCAGTAGGGTGATGGCAGCCTAATCAGCAAAACAAAAGTTTGTGTGGCTTTCTATTTGTTTTGAGAAAGATTTCTTTAGTATAACTTAATCCCTGATTATTTGGAAAGAGGCTGTCTAAGGTTCATGACCCCCACAAGTTTTTCAATTAATTATAGAACAGGATTATATGACCTAGTAGAAGGTCTTAATCAGACTTGATCTCCTTGTACACTGGAACACTGATTTAATTAAATATAGCACACTTATAATCTCTGCAGTCATTGTTTTGGTATTTGCAGAGTGCTACTTTACTTAATTGTCCCTGATGTGCCACCCATTACGAGATGAGATCTCCACCAAAGCAACACAGTGCTCTTAAGAGATGAGCTGATGTGGGGGTTTCTCTACAAGAAGTCCTGTTAATTTCTCTTAGCTTTGTTTGTTTTGTAGTTTTATCTCATCATATCACATGTGACTATCATGTCATGTGCAGGGAACAACGACCAAATGTGGGGAAGAACAAGGCAACTGAGTAGCCAGTGGGCTGATATCTCATCGTTTGTGTGTCTACTCACCTGTATCCATGACTGCATTGTTCCTGGATGCGTTATGAGTTACCCAAACTGCTCACAGATCAGTGGGTAGAGCAATGTAGTGTGTGCTGAACTGACACTCCGGTAGGTAGAGTCAGGAAGAAACAAAATTGGAGATTTGGGACAGTACTAGAGACTTGTGGACACTAGAACACCTTCTGAAGTTGTTTTTTCTGGTGATGCCAGACTTACATCCTGAAGGTCTTTGAAGAAGGGCCTCAGAGCAGTCTTTTTACCAGACATAATAAGCCACCTTCTTTGCTCTCTCTGGGCTCTAAATGTTGTGCCAGTTCGATAATGTGAAAGGAATCATTGTCTGGTTTAAAATAGTGGGTACATTTTGTCTCCCATGGAAAAGCATGGAACATTTTGATCTGCCAGATGAAAGAGGTACACCTGCTGCTTGGGGAACTGCCTGTCTCTCCTAAGTTATCATGTCTCATTGCATGCTGGTGGTTATTAATGTACTTCAGTGATAACTCCACTCAAATCAGTAGAGTTCTGTAAAAGTGGCATAGCATTGAAATCATGTCCATACGTGTAAGCAAGTGTGTGTATCTGAATGTAAATTTGAGACCTAGCATTTTCCTGTGTATGACTATAAAGATACCTCGTTCTCTATATTGCTTTACTACTGCCACCCTTATGGAACCTCCATCCTGTTAAGCCAACTGAAACTTCGACTGAAAAGAGAAAAAATATGTCAGCATCTGGACTGTAACAGATGTCTATTTTGTAGCTTGTGACTTCTAAGTTAGAAAATGGAGCTTGTCTTTCACAGCTTGTTTGAATACAGATTAGATTGTTTCCCCTAACACATGATTGTGATTTTTCATTTATTTTTCTGAAATCATCTTTATGGCTTTCATTTCTCTTAGGTAAATTACAGTTTCATCTATTAGAAGAACTAAATTAGCTCTGAAATACTTTCAGATACATAATACAAAGGAAGTAAGTAATAGCACAGACCTGACTTAAACAGTGTTCCAGTGAGTTGAAAATTGCTGCATGTTGTGGGAGCTGAGTTAGTGCTGGGCTCTGCTTTGTTCATATAGTTTCTGTTAAACTGCAAATCATATTTGTAATGCTTATGTTTGAGGTTTTATACACTGTTTCCGAAGAAGGAGATTCTGATGCAGTTATGTGTAGAAGATGCAGCTGGATTAGATAATTATCATAGGTCCCTTCCAACAGAATCGTCTTCTGTTCTGCTATACTCTAGTCTGGTCTTCCTACCTTCCCACCTGGAGTAAAATTATCTTGGTTGGTGATTAAACTGAGTGACTGTAAAAGTGAATACTAGGAGTAAGGAATTTTGTTCACATTTTGATAATACCTCATGTGATACTATTTGATACTTATTTGGTAATAATTCAGAATAGTGGAATTCATTCTAGTGGTTGGAGGATTGGGACCAATTCATAAATGTGCCGTCTAATTCTCTAACAGTAATCCTTTGGCTGTGCATTCACAGTCACTAGCAGAAATAATCTGGATGTAGTTTGTCCAGTTTGCCTCATCTCATTACCAGTCATAAAGCTAGGAGTTCTCTGCTCAGCTCATTTGGTAGAACTTGGTGCTGGATGTTTAATGTACAGGTAAACTGTATTGCTAACAGATAACTAGCTATACATGTTAGAATGGAAAGACTTACCCATATTCTGTCCCAGTCTAGCCTCCTGTTTTGGTTGCAAGAGTGTATGCCTCATTACCTCTGCTCATTTACCTCTGGTTTTTCTATATGCTGATGTAACACATAAAGGCCATTGATGAGTGACTCCCACAGACTGCATGGAGTGTGGCCAGTTAGGTAGTGCACATGCTTGTATTTGGTGCACATATGCTTGATTTCATAACTGTCTGCCAGGATTTCTGGGCTGCAGTCACAGCAAAGGAGAAAAGAGTAGGAAGAGATTTAGATAAGTGCATTCCTGCCTGTATCAGGTCAGTGAAACAGTTTTACTTTATTGTCCACTGAGGTGAGAGATGGCTGACCCCAATCAGAGTGACTCAGACAGCCCTACAGCACTCTGCCCACTCTACTCCTCCTGAAATCCTGCTGACCCTTGTTAACTTTTGCTGTCTCCATCAGTTCTTTAGTACTGGTAGTGAAGCTCTCAGTACCATTGAGTGGCATTTTTTGAGTCTCCTTTCTGCAAACAGCCAGTGCCTAGCGAGACTTTACATCTCTGCATTTTGTGATGTAAATGACCTTCTAACTACCAGAAAATATGGACATCTAGTGACTGCTAAAATAAACAAGCCACTGTGGTCAGCTCTGGACAGAGCCTTTGTAAAGGAAGAGTTACCTATGCTATTTTTAAGTGGAGGCAAAATATTTTGTGGAAAAGGCAGATATATGAGATATAACAGATATATCTGTTTTAATGGTTAGCAAATGTCTATTTTTAACCTTGCTGAAATGGCAAGTAACTGGAGTTGTGTGGCTGCTTTTGCGATCTTTCATTATGACTTCTGGTAAATTTTAATAGCTAAAAAGGTAATAAATCAATGTTTAAGCAGAATTTACTATGTAAAGAGCAGAAAAGTACAGGTATTTTCAATGAGGATCCTTTTACTGTTTAAATTGTCCATTCCCAGCCCCGAGTCCTTCACAGCAGAGTTCAGCACTCCGGGGAAAGACAGAAGCAGATTATGTGTGTGAAAACTGCATGGTCATAGAATCATAGAATATCCTTGGAAGGGACCAGAAAGTATCATTGAGGCCAACTCCTGGCCCTGCACAATACAATCTGAAGAATCACATCCTGTGCCTGAAAGCACTGCCCAGAAACTCTTGGACTGTCTCAGGCTTGTGCTGTGACCATTTCCCTGGGGAGTGTGTTCCAGTGCCCTACCACCCTCTGAGTTAAGATGTTTGTGCATGCTTCTTAAGGTGATAAGTTCCATTTTAAAAAACAGTCTAAGAATATACTTAGAATTCTAATTTCGGACCGTTGGAATCAGTGGAGGCAGATTAAGTCCTAAGCAGAGTGTGCCCTACCTGTGTGCATCTCTTCTGCTGTTCCAGTTTATTTGGTTGACCATAGGGCAGGTGCAGGACTGAGTATTTATAAAATGGAAAAGCTTGACCTAAAAACAATGCAGTTGTTAACATGTTGTCCATGCTGAAAAAGTTTAGAAACTTTGTCCTCGAAGAGAGATGATTAAAAGTCTGTTTGCAGAGGGAGAACTGAGCTTTGCCTGCTTTGTTTAATCACCTAATACATGACTGAATGAAGGTCTTCCCTTTAAGCTTTGTGTACATCAGTTGGGCACTATCTCCCATTTTCAGGCTGACACTTGTATTGTATGTACATGATAAACAATAACATCATTTCAGATTTAAGTGTTGAGAATCAGAGGGTAGATCTGAATTGCTGTGTGTAAAGAGATAAAAAATATATGAACTGAATATGCCAGTTATGTCTTTCTAGGCTCTGAGGAGTTAGGAAGTGGAAGCTACGGGCATCGGTACATCACAGACACAGTGACTGGTGATAGTGATGGATTTGATGTTGATGATTCAGACTACGACATTTATATAGAAGAGGTAAGTTTCAATATTTCATTTTGGCACTTCTGTTTTCTTTATAGTCTTGATATTTTAAAGTGCCCAGTGCTGTCATGAAGTTTAATATCTGATATTATATGCTCAGATATAGTAATGTGGATGCTTCATTTTCTTCATTGAGAGTGAGTTCATTGCCTGTGATCTGTATCTTGAAAGGTATTTTTTTTCATTTCCCCATAGCATTTTATGTTTTACTGAATTGGTGTTTCTTTATTTCCTTTCAGCTCAGACCACTTCCTGCTATTAAAGGAGGCAACAGAAAATTTCTGGTCGAAACCAAGGTCACGCCAGGATCTAGCTCCAGGCTCCTGTCCCGGGTCCTTACAACCACTTCTGAACCCACTACTTCCACTCCCACCACCACACGACCTTCAACCACAGCAAGGGCGACCACTGCTTGGGCAGTGAGGAGGGGCAGCATGTCTTCTGCTGCACGCCTCTTCGACCTCTCCTGCGACGAGGCCGTCTGCTCTGCTGACAGCTTTTGCATCAATGACTATGACCGGGGGGGCTCACGCTGCCACTGCAACCTGGGGAAGGGAGGAGAGACCTGTGCAGAAGGTAAGTTTCTGTGTGCCTACTGCTGCTGGCTTCTCCTCGTCCAGGACCAGGAGCAGCTGTCCAATGAACCAGCAAAAGTGTCCTTTGGAAATAGCCAACTGGGCTTAATGGATCCCTAAGGATAGCAGCAACTTCTACACGCCAGTTCAGACATCATCCCCTTTGCTTCTTCAGTTAAGTAGTAAAAAGTTATTCTTTAGTAAAGCTGAATGCAGAACCTGGGGAGTTTAGAGGAGGTTAATCTTTCTTCCCTCACCTAAGAGGGTGTGAGGGAGCCAAGTATGGGTGTCACAGGGTCCATCGTGGCATCCACAACTTCCAGCAGAGACATTGAACCCTCCTTTGACACTTACCTTTTATCACCAGCTCAAGGCCTGAACTACCTCCATTTCCAGTGTGGTCCATTGGATAATGCTAGTCCTGCAGCAGGGACGTGAGACAGAGCTCCTGTTGTAAAAATACCACCAGAGGAGGCTTTCCCTGTGGTCTGCAGGGCAGAAGTGCTGAGTGGTAACCCCAGCACTTGTGTAAGGCAGACAAGGGCAAGGGAGGAACAAAACACCGCTCCCAGTTCAGAAAGACCAGACCTGCAGCCTGTGTCAAAGGGAGCAGGTCCCGATCAGGGCTTGCCTCCCATTCTCTTGCCTTTTTACAAGACGGCTGAGCCAGGGAAAGAGCTTGCTGAGCTGAAAGAGGCTGTCCTTCTTCTTTCCTCGCTGCCTTCCTGGTCTCTCCCTCTGGAGACCTAAACTTGCCCTTTAGTGAGGTTAACACTGAGCAGATCACCTGGTGGGCCAGTCCAGCTCTCTCATCACATCATAAGCAGGTCAGTTTTCCCCTCCTTGAAGTAATTTTGGTTTGGCAACCAGAGGGTCAGATGAATGCCAGAGCTCATGCAAAGAAACCATCCTGATGGTTGTAGTGGTGCTATCCTTCAAGTCCAGAAAGAGTTGATCGGTCCATCACTCTGATCTGCCAAGACCCTGCCACACAATAGAGTCAGGGACATGTGTCTTCTGCAGGGTGGTGTTAGATCTCCATGATGCACAGTGTCATGCATCAGGGATACAGACACTGAGGGTGTTTTATCTTCTTCAAACTAGTGTGCTGGAACAAAGAGATCTCATTCTGAAAACAATCTGTTGTGACTCAGTGACATGGAACAGCTGGAGATGTGATTTTAGACCTTGATCAAGTATGAAGAGTTGAGGATTTATTTGAACTGACATGGCTGTATACAGCTCCTAGAGCGGGTTTGTTAACATTAGTCCAAACCCACAATTTTTCACAGGGGAGCGTGTTGTTCCTTAGTAAGTGGTAGCACCATGTGCCAATATTCCTTTGTACTGAATTTCTTCTTAGCAGCCAGTATTGTTAAATAGTGTATTAGTCTGAATGGAAACAGACTTTTCTTCGCAGTCAACAGCTGCATGGCACTCTGGTCCAGTCAGTTCTGCTTGTGATCAGAGCATGATGTAATTGGTCTCTGCTGAGGTTGCATTCAGGTTTGTAGCACTGATCCTCTTCACCTCAGCCTAAAATGCATGCTTTACAAACGAAAAAGCTAAGAGAACTGTATCCAAATTTGAATATGTAAGAAAAACACACTCTATTCAAAAAGCTAAGAATAGGACTCCTCTGTAGACATAAATCCACTGCAGCAATAAGGATTCAGGCCTGAAACTGTGTCTGTCCTCAGTGCCTCTTAGGAAAATTAGCTGCAAAGGCAGCAATGATTTTCATTTTCTGTCGTGGTCAGGGTCTGGCATAAACCAGCGAAGGGTGAGGTTTGATAATGCCAGGTGATAAGGGTAATGAGAAGAGCCACTCTTGCAACCAGGGGATGGAGAGATGCCTGCAGGGACTCTCTTCTCTCCATCACTGCCTTCAGCTTCTGCCCTCAGCTGACTTAAGGGAAGTGCTGGAAGCTTCTGGGCTGTTATGAGACATCCAGTGATTCTCCAGATGCTCGATGCAGCAGCTATGGAGCAGCAGTGACTAATGCAGCCCAGAGTCTGGCTGTATTTCCGGCATATGTTTTTGTAATCCTGCAAAACAGAAAATTACTTTGTTCTCTCTTTGTTAAATAATTCTTAAAAGAAGATAAATATAAAATTGATGGGTCGTGTCTTCTGTAACAGAAGAATGAAAATTTGGAGAAGTTTCCTCTGAAGCCTGTGATTAAACTGTTGAGCAGTATTTGGCCCTCAATATTTTGTTTCCTTCCAAGTTCACCAGGTCCTTGGGAATAAAGGAATTAGTTGTGAAAAGTGGTGGGAGGACAAGCCAATAGGTTAACTGATTGTTGACTGCTGCTGACTAATTGTTGTCTCTGGAGGACTTTTTCTTACATTTCCACCTGATGTTATCTAGTACTAAATGTGTGTATCGATTTTTATATGGCAGAAACCTGCTAAATAACATGCTTCCCTCTTTGATTTTCAGACATTAAGATCCAGTATCCTCAGTTCTCTGGCTACTCATATATCACCTTTGAACCACTGAAAAAATCCTACCAGACATTTCAAATTACCATTGAGTTCAGGGTAAGTCTGAGCAATTCCAAGCTCACATAGGAGTTTTAAATTTTATTTACTTTTTCTGATGCAGTGGGCAATAGAACAATAACAGCTTCAGTATACCTTGTCATGAAATTTTGATGAACCTGTACATAACGTTCATCTGTAAAGATCTGGCTTAACCCTCAGTGAATGTAAATGAAGTTTGTAAGCAGCTAAACTGTTTGCATCCATTATTGGTAGGCATGGGGCAATCCCTGGGACTAGTAATACTGGTGTTGTGGATTAGCAGCAGTATACATTGGCAAGGTTATAGTCACGTGAGTTAGCTACAGGCTGAAGTACACATGGAATTTTTGTGAATTAGGATTTGGAAGTGGCATGCAGCATCTTTGCATATAAGAAACTGTGATCCTGTCGTTCTGAGGAAAGCGCTGCATCCTATATTCAGAGTTTCTCTCCTACCATGCAGGATTTCGGTGGACATTATTTTCCACCTCTGAAGTTTGGGACACTGCCTACTAATACATTCAGAATACTGTACTACTTAAAATAGAGGTCTGAAGTCTTGGGTTAATGCTGTCTCTTTATTAGGGACAGAACTGGTAGGGCTGTCTGTAAGGGAGAGTGGCTGAGCTCTTGGGTGCACTCCTACTCCCACCTAAAGCAGACTCACCAGCTTCACTGCCTGAGTATGAGACTGTCACTAGAGGAGCAGCAGTCTGTTGCCTCGTGGTGATCCAACACTCCTCTGGCAATTTGTCACTTTGAAATGCAGGATGGCTGCAAAAAGCCACTGTGTCAGCTGTTATGCTCATACAGAGAAATGCTGAGAGCACAGGTTGTTCATCTTGAAGAGTGTCAGGCTCATGGAACATGTGAAGTAGGGTGTAGTATTCATGTGCAGTAAGTCTAATGTGTCTACACTTAACAGGCTTGCTAGGACATTCTTGCTAGACTTTGTGCTCAGAAGTCTCACATGGAACATGACTGACAGTCTTTAGTACTTTCAGGCCTTTTTGCTCGTCTGATAGTATCATACTGTAAGTAGATGGTCTTGAACCACTTAACCATTCAGGCAGTTATTTTCTGCGTTCTTCAAATGGAGGGTTCAAAATTGTTCAACCGATTTCTGATTCTGCAAGTTAAAAAACTCTATCTAAAAAATGCCGACCCTTTCTGGAGAAAAGTTCCCCACTGCTGCTTGCTTTTATCTGTTACTGTGAGTCTTAGACTTTGGTTTTTCGTGTTGATACAATGATTGCAGGCTGAATCAGAAGATGGCTTGCTACTATACTGTGGAGAAAATGAACATGGACGGGGCGATTTTATGTCACTGGCAATCATCCGACGTAACCTCCAGTTCAGGTAAAACTTCCATCCTAAATCTGGTGTAAAGAGAAGGAGTCATTGCTGCCTCCTGGGATTGCTATATGTGATGAATGTCTGTAGTGTCTGACTTCTGCCTCATGCAGTGCACAAAATGGACAATATAATTTAGTTTAAGAGTTCTTTAATATGTTTTTATCTCATCCTTCCTTAGTGTGTGAACTTGTACCCTGTTGAACTCTTTTATTCAGACTAAAGTGTAAAGGCAAAATGATCAGTTTTCTTCAAGACATTAGTCTGACGTTCTTTGCTATGTTATCAGAAGTCCCAGTGAGCCACTGTATTTGCTAAGGTGATGGTATATCAAGTGGTGCATGGTTAATGTTTGTGCCTCACAGCAAAAGACTTGCAGATAATGTAGTAAAATAAAGGATTTAATGCCAGCAAGGGGCAGGAACTCATATCCCTTGTTTAGATGATAGTTGTGGATTTTTAAATGAAGTAGGAGAGGATTTCTTGCAGTCCGATAGATATGAAGCATGTGAAAAGAGTAACTCCAGGATCTCCCTACTTGAGTCCTTTGAAAGTGGGGAATAACAAAGTGGGTCATGTGCCTGAGTAATGTGTCTGTTCACCTGCACTGCATGGCAAAATGGCACATTTTAAGCACATTCAGCTCCACAGAGACTCTCCTAGAGGTCTTCTCAGTCAGTATTGAGTTTCAAATACACTAGCAGAGTTATTAATGAAGCACTGCCTTTCATCAGGGAGCTAGAAAAATTCCCAGGAGAAATTACTGTGATAGCAGGAACTCAGATTGTAATACTCTCCATCTTGAAACAGTTTCAGCTGTTGACAGGCTTTGCAATACACTTGGTATGGCCAGAGAATGCAAAATTTTCTCCACAGTAGAAAGACAGATGATGAAGTTTGAAACTTAGAGCAGATCACATGTAGACTTGCTGTGTAATTTTCCTGTGCTAATATGCAGTGTAGAACAGATAGCTTCCCAAGTGCAGATGGCATATTGGAATCTAAAAACAACTTTTGGTTATTTGATTAATATAAGATGGTCACCTTGCCTTCTCTGTCTCCTCTCCCAGGTTCAACTGTGGCACTGGAGTTGGAGTCATAACGAGTGAAAACAAAATCAAGTTGGGGAACTGGCACAGTGTCACATTGTTCAGAGATGGAGTGAATGGCTGGCTCAGGATGGACAGCAATGCTCCCGTGACAGGAAAATCTCAGGTTGGTAACCCTTCTGCTGCAGCTTGACCTTGAACTCTCTCAAAGTTATGATGACAATTTTTTTCTTGCCACCAGAAGCCTGTTCAGATTGAAAAGGTACATTTTTACTTATCAGTATTGGGACATTTAGTGAATTAGGATAATCTACAGATTGCTCTTCCAAATATGTAGTCTAGAAATCAGTATAAGAATCAGAATAAGTATTTCAGGGTTGAATCCCATCACAGTTTCCCTGTTGTCCTCCACGCTTGCTCTGCCACCTGTCTGCTCCTCTTTGCTAGCCTCAGATACAGGCTGCTGTTAGAAGTTTACCAGATTGTTCAGCAGCTGTCCCTGATTGCTCTCTTTTTTAAGCTTCAGAGAACTGCTCTGCTTCCTCAGGCATAAAAATTTGATGCATATGTGCATGGGAGCATATATATTTGTGGATAATATGCATATAAACCACCCAAAGTTTGTATACAGAAGTGTAATTAGATGCATATCCTTGACATAGATTTAAGTACAGTAATGGTAATAGACATGCTGCCCTGACATGTAAGCAGCAGCAAGTTCACATGAGGCTGACAGAATAAAATATAATAGAGGAAGATGGCTTGACTCGGTCACCTGTTGCCAGGCCAGAAAACAGAAATGAAACTACGGCACTGAAGAAAAGGCAGTTTCAAATAGTTTCAGATGCCTTTCCTCTTTCCTTTGATGACCACTATTAGCATGCCATTCCTAGTCCTGAAAAAAAGCAACCTCAGACATGTTATTACTTTACACTTTCATGTGCAGGCACTGAAGGGAAAAAAAATTGCAGTACATTGAGTTCTCATCAGCTGGAAATGACAGAGAAAAGAATTTCCATGTCTGTCGTGTTGCTCTCTGTTCCCTATGCTATGAGGCCACACAAAGGGCAAATGTGAATCAGGAGAGCTGTGTGGAATTTCTGCAGTGCATTGTGCAAGTGAACAACTCCAGATTCTATAACCCCAGTTTACTTAGCCAGGGAAATGTAGGCTGTGGTGATACAATTTATTTTTATAAACATGGGCCAGGGGTGAAAAATCCAGAAAGCTTTTAGACTGAAGGTCACTGCTGTCACAAGCACATGTTGGTAAAAACTGACCCTGAATAATTGGGAATATTGAGGTTTTAATTCTAAAGGTCAGTGAAATATTGAAAGAACCACTGGGGAGGAGGCAAAAGACTTACCCCGATCAGTTTGTGGAAGAAATTGTGACTCCATTGCCCACAACAGCATAGAGTTTGATTCAATGGTCCAAAAAGGTTCTGTTGGTTTTTGACATTTTTTTGTTCTTTCCTGTGCACTGTAGCAGTACTAGTAAACTTGTATGTATACATTTCTATAGGCTTGTAAATGCCAAAAAAAAAAAAGGCGGGCAGGGAATTTATTATTGGCAAAGTGAGCAGAACCTTCCTGAAGTGGTAATTTTATTGACTTTTGTCTTTTTACTTTTTTTTTTTGTCATTTCATTATTATTCAATGCTAAACACTTACCAGTTTCTCTCCAAAAGGCAATATCACATTAGTCTCTGATCCTCAGGGCTTAGCATTTGGAAGACAAATAGTTTTGGCAAAAGTAAAGAAAGAAATTGCAGCAAAAGACATATTACAATCTCTCCTCAAAACATAGTGATTTTTAAGTTTTTTATTGTGCTTGTATTATCATGGCAGATGCAGGTGAAAAAAGTTAATTTAAAATGGTAGACTGATTTGAGGAATGACTAATGGAAAGTAACTACCAATGAGCAGCCCACTTATTCTCTGACACAATTCTTTGTGGAAGGAAAAAATGGATTGTAGCCACTGTGGCTTAATAAGTTATCCTGTGTTATATCTGTTGTACAGCATGTTGTGCTCTGTTTTCCCTTCAGGGCCAATACACTAAAATTACGTTCCAGACTCCCTTCTATGTTGGCGGTGCTCCCAGTGTGTACTGGCTGGTCAGGGCCACAGGCACCAACCGTGGGTTTCAGGGCTGCGTCCAGTCACTCAGCATCAATGGAAAGATAATTGATATGAGACCCTGGCCATTAGGGAAAGCTCTCAGTGGTGCTGACGTCGGTAAGTGTAATGGGGTGGGGGTCTCTAATCAGTGATTAACCAGGAGTTACTTTTTAGCCTGCTGAAACAAATTGAGCAATGATCCAGGTTTGAGTGATGTAAGGCACAGACTCTGTTTTTGGCCTGGTTTTTCTCTATGCACATTGCTTTTTCTGGGTCTGTAGTAGGATGGTTTACCACACTGCACAAGTAAACCTCTTGTGGACATGGATATTGTGCATAATAAATAGGAAAACCACTTCTCATGAGCAAACAGTAAGGTCCAAGCTGCCAATACTATGTCTGCCCCAGTATTTCTGCCAGCATCTCTCAGGATGCCTCTTCATGTGCCTGACTGCCACAGTCATGTCCATCAGAAATCAGTAGTGTGTATGCTGAGTTTGTATTTGAAACGATATGGACCCAACAAAATGTGTTTTGCCTAAAGATATCATTGCACACGCCCAAAACAGTCCATGGATATCTCAGACCCACAGCAGTGCTGTGGCTGTTACAGAGGGCTTTTCCCCATGAAACTCCTATCACTGCTTTCCTGTCTACCATCCATTGTTTTGCTTTCCAGAGTCATGGTATGATTTGAAAATAGTTTGGAATACTTTCAGCAGCTGTGTGCAGTGGTATTATAACATTATCTCTCCTTTACAGATTAAAAGATGGAGAACTAGGGAAGCTAAGTGGCTAATACTGTCTTGCTTACTCATCTGTTTCATCTGTGTAATGAGAACTTGAAAAAAAGACAGGGCAACAAAATCTCTGCTTTAATGACGTCCCAGTCTAAACAGTTTAAGAGTAAACCCAAGTCAGAAACCAAGTGGTAAAGGCAAAAAATAGATCCTATATCACTGAATTCTCTGTGCCATGCTTCAACCACAAAGTCATCTTTCTTTTCTGTAGCTGTGCACTTGACGTCTCAGGAAGGAAGCTATTAATGAGAAATTTCCTAACAATTGCTCTGTATTCTTTAGACACCATGACCAAACTTCTGTGCAATAAAGGGGGAGAACAGAGTGGTCCAAGAAACAGTTGCTGAAAAGAGTAAGACTTTGGAAGCAGAGTGTAATTTCACGATAGAGTGAGAATCTATGAAATTTAGACAGATGAAAGCCCTGCTGAAGTTCCCTGAGCCCTAATCTCTATTGCCTTTTGGGCTGCAGCTAGCTTCATTCCCATCCATGAATGCTCCACATACTACTGCATTAGCAGTCAACATCAATGAAAATAAATGCTATGTTCTACCATGTGTGACTTGAAATTCAGTGATAAAACCTTACTGTCCTTATATGACTGCACACATTTATATGAAACTGTACCAAAAGAGACTTGCAAACAATAGGTCATATAAGTTAAACATAAAAAAATTTGCAAGTAAACTCTACTGGTGTTTAGGGATGACTTTTACTAGTCTTTGTTTTTTTGGCTATTTTTTTCTGTTGGCACAGTGTATAAATCAGAGGTGCTGTGGTACATGACTACATGTACCACAGAATTGAGGGTGGAGAGAAGAGGGGTCCATCCTGTTCCTGTGACATCGCTGCTGGCTACAGCAAAGGTGGCACTGAACTGTGAGCTGAGGGGCTGGCAGTGGAGGCAGCGCTTGTGGTTCAGGGCAGGCATGGCCAGACCCTGGACTCCTGCTGCGGCTTCCCTCCTATTTCATCTGCCATTGCAGCCAAACATATGCAACCATCAGACTTGTGATTTGCCTCTTTGGTGTAGTCACCTGTGCTGTCCCAAAGGCTGTGGTGATAAGTCACTGAGACACTGGGAGAGCAGCTTGTCCTTAAATACCAAGCCTGCTCCAGTTCACCCTGTTTCTCAAACCAGGGATCCTGTGACTTGTTCCATTACTGTTATCCTCCTTGTCCTTTCTGTTTTTCATAGACTTTGTTTAACTTTGCTCTGTTGGAATATACTGCCAACATCGATTAACAGTGCAGCAGATGTAGCAAAGATCAGCATTGTCTTAGTTTTCTGTTTGTGTCTTCACACTTAAATATAGTGAGATCCTTGTTTACACACCTTGTCTCTGCTTCTGTGTCTGTAAAATAGGCCTGGTCCTAATAATTTCTGTCAGTGTCATGATAATTGATGAATTTGTGAGGGATCTGAGACAAGATAGCCGTCCTGCTTTGGTTCACTTGTGACCATTTCAGTGCAGACCAGAAGGGAGAAACATACGTCATTGAGCACTCTGAGCACCCTTGCTCCTATGGCTGGGCATGTGGCAGACATAATTGTCCCATTCCACAGAGAAGGAACAATTTTTTCCCTTCCAAGGGACTTATATAATTTGTTTGTGCTCCTCAGATTAGCCTTGGAGCCTTGTGTCATGACTGCTGTCCTCAGACCTTCCCTCCCTACAGTGAAAAATGGTCCTGGCAGGAGATTTTTAGATGTGCGATATGAGACAAGTCTGGTCTGACAGGGAGTTGTAGCAGATGACCTGAGAGTTGTTGCTACCTCTACCCTGAGTCAGTGAGAAAAGGTTATTTTCCACTTCCGACAGCAGAGCAATCAGGATGAACCAGCACATCAGCACTAACATCTGCATACTTGTTTGTGTTTTTGTTTCTGGCTGTGGAATGGGAATTCAAACTGCAAAGCTGGGGCTGTACTAACACCAGCGCCTTATTGAAGCTGTGTAGAGTCCTGGTCTGAAAACCATCCTTACAATAAGAATGTTGTATTAAAAAAACCTCACAAACAACAAACAAACAAAAAAACTCCAAAGATAAATCCCCCCAAAATTGCAATAGTTTTGCAAGACTTCTCTCAGTCATCTCAGATAACAAAATTGTTCCCCAGTATCTATTGTCAGAGCTGTTTCATGAAACCTTTGTCATCTCAGAGGTGATACTTCAACATACCTCAAAATAAATGTGTAATCCTTAGTTTACCCCTCTGAATGGTGTGCTTACACTGGTACACCACAAAAGTTTTTACCTCGGTTTTCTTAATATATACAATCAGTTTGTTACTATTGACAAGGAGAGAGTTATTTGGTCAGAAACTAAAATAAAGGAGAAAGTAAACAAAATCAACAAGAACTTCAGTCAGATGTACATTTGACCATTGCATAATCTGATTCTATAGATACCAGTTTTATGAAGAAAATGAGTAAATTATTTGTTCTACAAAAACTTCAACTTAATTCCAGCAGGAAGAAATAATCTCCATGTTATTTTAGTTGATATGCCAGCATAGTAGAAATGCTTCTTAAAAAGGCCATATGCTGATGATATGGATCCCATTTAGTGCAGACAAGAGGGCTGCCAACCTCATTTTGACTAATAAGATTAGTTGATGATGATTAACACCTTCCATGCTCAGCATGCATGAATTCACAGTGCACAAAGAAGCACTTAAGATAATTGAAATTAAACAAGTCACAGTGCTTGTAAGCAATCTAGAGAAATTTTTGTTTTATGGGAAAATAGATAGGAAGAAGAGCAGAAAGTGAGTAATCCAGGAAGTGATTGAAAACTACATTTCTTGTAGTTTGTTAGTAAGGGCTGCCTTTTGCTATTTTTAAGATCTTTTGCTGGTCTGGTATTTAAAAAAAAAGTGCTAAAAATCAAGTTTTCTTGTCTTAATTGCATACCAGTTGATAAATTGGGAAAGAATCTGGGCAGGAGATCAAACTGTGTTAGTTAGTAGCAATGATCAACAGCTAAATAAATCTTCTTTGATGAACACCTCTGATAAGTTGATGTTCTAACTCCGTCTTAGGTGAGTGTAGCAGTGGCATCTGTGATGAGGCAGCCTGCATCAACAGTGGTACCTGTACTGCGAGCAAGGCAGACTCGTACATTTGCCTTTGCCCTCTGGGATTTAAAGGTCATCATTGCGAAGAACGTAAGTGGTTGCTGGGATGGTTCTATTTCTTTGTGTGTGTTATTTAGTGTTTGATGTGTTTTCCACATAGAGACGTCTTGTGCTGTTACACTGACAGAAAGAACACTTGTTACTTCATCTTCTTAAAGTCACATACTGGAACCCTTGCCTCACCACTTTGGAGCTACATCCAGCTCCCACATAATCAGTGATTCTCAAACCTCTTTGCTTATTTAAACTATCGGTAATTAATCATCTCAGACTTACTTTTGAGAAGTTAAAATAACCTAGCACTCCACAGCTGCACATTAATTTTAAAAAATACCTACTTTTCTCCTAAAACTAGTGTCAGTTTTATATTCTGAAACGTAAAGAACACAATAGCAATTTCCTGCTAAAATCAGAGATTCAAATAGCAAAATACATGCAGCATTATTTTCTATGCTGTAGAACTTTTCATGCCACCACCCACTGTGTGCTTGCTACTTTGAAAAACACTGGTGAATCACTAAAAAAACGGAACTCAATATAGTACTGATACATCCCTGGAAAAGGAATGAATTAAGCAGTGTTGGCTAGGTTAAAAAGTACTTTTAATTTTGATGACAAAGTTTTCAGGTTGTTTTGCTAAACATTAGCTTTAAGTACTTAACAAAAGGAACTGACATTGGTTGTTAGGAGTCAGTCCTTTATATTTGAGCCTCAAGTGACTTGCTTATGATTTCTGGATTTCCAGCACTCACCTTGGCCATACCTCAGTTCAACGAGTCCTTAAGATCATTTGCTAGCACACCCTGGCCCTTGGAACCACAGAATTACCTTTCCTTCATGGAGTTTGAGCTGACTTTTCGTCCAGATTTAGAGACTGGTGTCCTTTTGTACAGCTATGACATAGACAGCAAGGACTTCCTCTCCATTAACATGGTGGCTGGTTACGTGGAGTTCAGGTTTGACTGTGGCTCAGGAACAGCTGTTATCAGGTAAGGGTGTTGTTTGTGTTTCCTTTCCTACGGTGCCATGGTGCTAGTCCAAGAGAAAAATGGGCTGGAAAGTATAACAACCTGTTGTTGAGGTATGCAAACCCATTGGTCTTTAGTACCTACTTCTAAGGAAGCACAGAAGCACTAATGCTGCATTCAAGGGGACAGATTTTCTTCCTACATCCATTTATGTTTCAAAGCTTTATTAGCAGTGGCACCATCTTGCGGCAGATGTCACTTTTGTGTCCATATGGTATTGTGGAAATTCCCTTCTTGCCCCCATGACATTGCACTGTAGCTGATGACGTGATCTGTAAGTGTTTTGTGCATGTATTTTCTACCCATGGGATTTCACAATGTTGGCACTTTTGTGAGCATCCTCCTCCCTGGTTTCCAGTTCCAGGCAGTAAGTACCAGGGCGAAGGTGACACAAGAAGATACACCTCCAGGTCTCCTCACTTCCTCATAGTGCAGGTCTCTGGGGAACCTGAGGCTAGGATCCAATTTATATAAAGTAAGTTGTCTAAAAGGTAATTAGTCACCCAGGTTCACACATAAAAAAAGACCTTCTGAGAGTGATTCCTTGCATTCTAAAATTAATACCAAGGATAGAAACAACGACATGCCTCAAAAAGAGCTGCTCTCTCTCTGTGTAACAGAGTGCCCAGTCTCCAGGCAGCTGTTCCTGGTCTTTCTGAAAAGGCAGTGGGCTGTACAGAGGCACTCAGTGTCTTGGATGTGGTCCAGGAGGCTGCCAGTTTGACCAGGCTGACCTGATATTTAGAAATAATCTGTATAAAATTTATGCAAAATGTGTACACTACTTGCAAGTCCTGCATACTAACGATTGCTGTTGACGGACATCAGGAATTGTGACTATACTGCGATTAGGAGAAATGTACTGATTTTACACTGAATGACTATTCAAGCAAACAAACCCATTCAGATGACAAAATGAGACATGAAATTTCAAGGGAGCAAATGCAAAATAATGCAGAGTCTTAACAATGCACAGCTGTGGAAAAACAGATAGTGTCAGACAGATCCTGGAGTCGTCATGGGTAGTTCTGTGAAAGCAACAGCTAACAGCTCAGAGGCAAATACAGAAATATAAGTACAATGCAGAGAATTATTAGGAATGGAATAAGGAACAATGCCTCTGCTAAAACCCACAATGCACCCTGTCTTGAATACTTGATGCTATTTTGATCATTTGATTTCAGAAGAAATTAGCAAAATTAAAAAAGAGGAGTAGTGTTGATATCTAGGGGAGGGAATGAAGCAGCTTCTACAAATACAGCAGGACCTTTCAACCTGAAAAAGAGTGGTGTTAGTATTGTAAAAGTTTTTAAATTGTGAATGACATAGAGATGAATGATTATTCTGTGACTTTTTTCCCAATATATAAGAATTAGCGGGATCTTTGTTGGTTTCTTTGGGTTTTTGTTTTGTGTTGGTTTTTTTTTTTTTGGAGACAGCACATAAATAAGTTGTGGAAACTAATTGTCACAGCATGTTACAGATGCCAGAACTATAAATAGGTTAAAAAAAAATTAGACAAACTTGAAGAAAGCTCCATTGAGGGAGATCAAACACAAGTGTACGGATGCCGCCTCTGACTCAGGAAGTTGCTAAATGACAAGTTGCCAGAAGCCAGGAGGATATATCAAGGGAAAAATCCGAACTTACCCTATTCTGTTCTCTTGCTGAAAATTGGCAGAAGTAGCTAATTTTGGAGCCCTTTGCTCCAACCCAGAATAACCCTTCCTACAAGCCTTAAATCTTTACTCATTACAGTAATTCAGTTCCTGTTACTTGCAACTATAAGACATTAAAGTAGACGTAGGGTGGGGTTTTTTTCTCCAGTGATATTGCAGCACTTCAAAATACCTTGCATAAAGTTTAACTGAGATGTAGGCTTGTAAAATGTGGCAAGAGCCATGGGCACATGCTCAAGAGTGGAAACTGCCCCTTTCCGTTGGAAGGCAGAAGAGCATGTGAGCTACATGCACTGGGAAAAAAGTGTGGTGATATAGCTGGGTAATGGAGATTCATGAGACCATCAGATTTTATTGAAGTTGTCAGGTTGTCCTTTTCACCTCCTTTCTCTAAATAACATGTGCAACTTGCACCCTGTCATCCGCTCTGTTGGTGATTAAATAAGATAAACAGATTCCCTCTTTTCCATGTCTTCTTGGTCAATATCCACTTAAAAGTCTTCTTCATCTTCATCATACTGCTTCATGCCTAGCCTTTGTTTTAATGGGGGTATAGCTCTGGTCATCCTGACTACCTCTTCCATAAGACTACCAGGCTGTTAGACATTGTAATCAGAACACAACTATCTTTATAATTAGGATGAGGCAAGCTTATTTATGTATGTCAGCAGCAGCAGTATGAAAGCCGATGCTGGTGAAGCTTGTGTTTTGCCTGATGTGTCCCAGGATGGAAGCAGCACAGTGTGCACAAGGGAGAAGGGATGCTGAGGGGGTGGATGGATGCTCCAGCTGAATAATTTACTGAGATATCTTAGAAGAGAAATTGTTGTCCCCTGGGACTTTCCTTGGCCGGGCATTTGCGGGATCAATATCTTCATGATTTGGTGTATTTTTTAAGGTTCAGTTTACGTGGAGAAACATAACCCCACAGGGCATGAAGAGCCAGGAGTGTTTAAATGCTGAAGAAAGCATTGCCAGACTCAAGCTGGTTTCAAGAAGCCTGTGATTCTAAGAAACAGCATGCAGCTCTAAAGAGATGGCTCTGCAAGGTTTAATCATCCCTAATTGTAATTAAATCTAACAGAGCAGGAGGGTCGGTATTATGATGGTCTAATCAACAGAGATAATGTTTGTATTGCCACTTACTAGGTGGCCAAACATATCTGGTTCCTTTATATGTATACATTGACTTCATCGAGGTGATTAAATTCCATTAACTGTTGATTCACCCGAGTAGTTAAGCTCTGAATGGTGCTACCTAATAAGAAGAAGTGACTGGCATTGCTTGATAATATTTTTTTATGGAGCTTTTCTGAACCAAGTGTCATTCAGAAGTGACAAGTAATATTGCCAGTATTGTCCAAATAGGTAAAAACAGGCTTTGAAAAAATTGGGACGATCAAAATAGATACAAGAGGCAGATTTCAAAAGTCATGTTGATTGTTATAAAAAAAAAAAACAACAACAAATTGTTACTTTTACATTTTCAAAATTATATGCCTTTTTGAATCAGCATTTCAATCACTATTGACTCACTATTTAAAAATCACCATTGCTCCTGGATGAAAGGCTGCAAGATCTCTTTTAGACATAAAATGCTTTAACCAGTGTAGTAAAATGACATTTGAAAACAAGATACAAAGATCTGTAGAACTTGTAAAGTGGAGTGTAGTTTTGCCCTTCATACAGGCTGCTATTCATATCAGTGCTGAACTAGAAGAGATTGTAGGAACAGTTTCAAAATGCCTCCTTTGACACTGGTGAATACTTTGCACAACTGGGGATTATTGTTTCTAGCCAAGATCTCATCACATTAGGATCACATTTTAGTTACTTCCCTTTAATGTACAGCATCCGGGCTGCACATGTGTGTGTGTGTATAGATGTCACTGTAACAGGATGCATACATAGAGCTGATAAGCCAACACAAAGTAGTTCTGTTTTAAAAGAGGATGAAGAATGTAGGACTAGACCAACCATTTAGTGGGAAGCTTTTAGTGAACTGAGGATGTATGGCTGAGAAAAAAATTTGCCTTATTATAAATGACTGAGCAGAAAAGCTAGCTTAGAGGCAGCAAAAATGTGTGCTGGTGATAGAAACATTTAATTTATAAATAAAACCAGAGTGCTTGTTATTTGCTGTAGGAACGGTCTTTGCTTATGGAGCTCAGAAAATTGTTACATCTTTATAAGGAAAGAATCAAAGTGGTTTGTATTTTTTTTTTTTATTTAGAAAGTTATCCCAGAGGACTTGACTTTTTAACAGCTTAGAATATCAGAAAAGCAAAGTATTACATACTTGAAAGTTTTCTTCCCCTTAAAACAGGAGTGAAGAACCTGTCAGTCTGGGTCAGTGGCACGAGTTGCGAGTGTCTCGCACGGCAAAGAATGGTATCCTACAAGTGGACAAACAAAAACCAGTGGAAGGGATGGCAGAGGTGAGCATATGACACGACTTGTCTTGAATGCAGCTGTTAGACTGTAAAGTTATTGTGTAGTGAACTATACAGTCTGCTTTCAAAGCTCTTATAAGCTTAAAAAAGTATATATATTAGGGAAACATTTTCTTAAACCCAGTGTTGGAGATTTGTGTATAAAATCTTCCCTCTTATGACAGGGATCTTTGTAAAGGCAGCTGAAATCCAGCCATACCTGCTCTTGACATGTAACTGGACTCACATAAAATCTTCCCTCTTATGACAGGGATCTTTGTAAAGGCAGCTGAAATCCAGCCATACCTGCTCTTGACATGTAACTGGACTCACATAAAATCTTCCCTCTTATGACAGGGATCTTTGTAAAGGCAGCTGAAATCCAGCCATACCTGCTCTTGACATGTAACTGGACTCACATTTTTGTATCTGGTTCACACATCACCTTGAGATTCTTTTCTTGGTACTTGTTGGCTAAGTCTGTTGAGCAACATGTGCACTAGAAAATATGTCATCTGGAGAAGAATTATGCTGAAAAGTATGTGCCCAAAGTTCTTTTTTTACCTTTCTCTGAATATTGTCCTGGCAAGGTAGACCAAAAGATCATTATTTCTTTTGTCTTCTTGCAAAAGTATTGTGCAGGGCAGAGTAAGGGCCGAAGTATTCAGACAGTTGATGATTTGCATCATGTTCTTCACTCACCAAGAAATCGTCATGAGTCAAGTTTGTTATAAAGTAAAACTGTGCTTGTACGAAGTGGGATATTCATTCTAAGCACTCAAATGCAAGCACAGAGGTACTTTTTCTATCCCAAGAACCTGAGGCTAGAACTGCTTAGAAAATGTCCTTTATTCTTTCCTAGAGTGGACAGTAATCCAGACTTCAAATCCTGTTAGCAGAAGAATCTACAGGGTTTTCAGCAAACAGGGAAGTTTAGACTATTCTTGAAAAATTTAAATAAATTGAAATTCCACTTGTCTGTCAAGAAACAGATTGAGAGAGAAACATTCAATTGAAACAGTCAAGACTTCTTTAGATAGATGGATTAAGATGAAACCTCCCATTTTTTTTCTCTAAAGTGCTCCAGTGCAGCTACAGGAGGAGGTTGGCTGCCAACAAAGAAATCACAGAAGCTTCTACAGGGCTGAAATTGCACATTTATCCTGTAATTAGCTTTTAAATGTTGTTCATTTCACTCCAAGACCCTGACTATTCCTATCAAGTATCCTGAGCAACTGCTTCTGGTAACTACTGCAAACTCAATGTTTTTTTCATTTAGCCCCATGACTTGCTATAGGTGATCTTTTTAGACATTGGAAACATTAAATGCATCTCTGTTACATGAACTTTGCTCCAGTTTTAGCTTTATGAACCCCATTCTGGTTCTAAATTTGCATCAGTGTACCTCAAGTCTTTGCAAATAAAGCTATATGTGCAGTCAGAAACACAGTGAGTTAGTCTCCTCTTTCTTTCTTCAGTACTGCCATCTTGCAATACGTGATATTTTCACCTACTTCTGATAAAACACGGTCAGTAGAGAGTGTCCTACAATGGCTTTCTTGAGAGAATTGTACAAAGAAATGTAATTAACAGAAGTAAAGAAACATTGAAGTACAAGATAGCATCTAATGTAGGGCTATAACAAGTAATGTAGGCTAATCTGAAGGTACCAGCATGCTTCCAGCTACTCTAATAAAATGTTATTCTATGTTTCTTGCAGGGGGCTTTTACACAGATTAAGTGTAGCTCTGAAATATTTATTGGCGGAGTTCCTAGTTATGATGATGTGAAGAAGAACTCTGGGATACTCAAACCCTTCAGTGGGAGCATCCAAAAGGTATGTGTCCAGACAAACACACTGGGGGCATTTATTTCTGTACCATGTAGTGCACACTTTATGTGAAAACCTGCTCTTATATGACTGACAGTATTCAAAATAATCTAGTATTTCACCTCAGGAGCCCACCACAAAATGCTTAAACAGTTATTTCACAGTGAAAAGTCATTCAAACCTTAATAGCCAGTAATTATTACCCCATCAGTCTGCTTATTTCTGTACTGTACGAGTAAGTGAGCAGAAGCCATATGGGATCAAATGCAGAAGGATGCACAAAGCTGTGTGAAGATTAGTGTTCTCAGACTGCCCTGTAGCATCACACATAAATCAGATGAATGGAAAAAATGCTCAAATACTTCAGTGTATGCACACTGAGACAGCTGAATATCTCAGTGATGGGACAGTCATGAGTGAAAAAGATACAATCCTAGAAAAGACCTGAAAGATCCTGCATTCCAAACCCCCTGGGCTGGTCATGGGCAGAGGCACGTCCCACTAGAGCAGGCTGCTCAGAGCCCCATTCAGCCTGGCCTTGAACACTTCCAGGGTTGTGGTATCCACAGCTCCTCTGGGCAACCTATGGCAGTGCCTCACCACCCTTCTACTGATGAGTTTCTTCGTCATACTCAGGCTAAACCTACACTCTCTCACTTTGAGGCCATTCCCCCTTGTTCTATCACTCCTTGCCCATGTCCCTTTCCAGCTTTCTTGTGGGCCAGCTTTAGGTACTGGAAGGCACTATAAGGTCTCCCCAGAGTCTTTTCTTCTTCAGACTGAATAACCCTGTCCCTTTCAGCCTTTCCTCATAGAAGAGCTGTTCCAGCCCATTGATCATATTTGTAGCCTTCTCTGGACTCCCCCCATCACGTCCATGTCCTCCTTTTGTTGGGGACCCAACAAAAAAGCTGAATGCAGAGCTCCAGGTGGGGTCCAGAGCAGAGCAGAGAGGCAGAATCACTTTTCTCAACCTGCTGGCCATGGTGCTCTGGATGCAGCCCAGGACATGTTTGGCTTTCTGGTCTCTAACAGCACGTTGCCAGCTTGTGTCCAGCTTTTCATCGACCAACACCTCCAAGCCTTCTCCGCAGGGCTGCTCTTACTACCAGCATGCAGTTGTGCTTGGGGTTGCCCTGACCCAGTTGCAGGACCTTGCCCTCTACCTTCTTGTGCTTTAGGGGGTTCAGAAATTAAAATGGATTCCAGTCCACCTTGTACATCTTACACCACACTGGAGATTCACACCTCGCTGCCTTCCCGTCTTGCAGTTTTATATGGGGTCCGTGAATGGAGGGGATCTTTTCCTTTGCTGGCAGGCATTAGGGGCAATATTCCCATGGAGTCAGATGTGCATGGGGCAGTTCTTTTCTAGAAAACGTAAATTCATAATCAGTCCTAGTAAATAATCAAAAAAAAATTCAAACTGAACTAATATTTTGATTCCTAAGCATACTTAAAATAATTTGGGTAAAGTTGGCCATGAATCCTCATTTAAAGAAATGATTCTTACGTCAGATTAATTTAAACAAATAACAAATAAACCCAAATTTTTAGTAATAGTTTTTTATTTAAAACAGAATTCTGTAGTGCATCGTGTTAATTGTTCAAGGACAGAAAAGTAAGTGCAGTTCAGTGAAAATTGTGTTATCCCTTGGTCTGACATTTTTCACTGTCAGCTGCCTAGCAGAAAACATGAAGTTCAGGAAAACTAGGGGAATGGGTAGTAGTGGTGGACATGGGTTAGTCACACAAAGATCTATGGAAACATAGACTTGACTAAATACAGTGTGTTTTGGACTGCAATACAGGTAGCCTAGGAGCAATTAATACAGGTCACACTTATAAGGTGAGAGGTTGACCCTAGAGTAAAGGCACTGATAAGGATTGGAAAATGCTGAATGTGACTCCTTATTTCTATGATATACTCAGTAAACTGCATTTCACAGAATCACAGAATATTCTGAGTTGGAAGGGACCCACACGGATCATCAAGTCCAACTCTTGGTCCTGCACAGGCCATCCCCAAGAGTCACACCATGTGCCTGAGAGTATCATCCAAACGCTTCTGGAACTCTCTGAGGCTTGGATTTGTATTCTCAGAGTCCTTAATGGGGTGTCAAGGAAGAGTATTGCCTGCCTTTTGGGCACTGGGGCATTTAGTTTCATGTTGTGTTTACACATAGGAGTATTTTGGAGCACTCTATAGAAATGGAGCGACAAACATCACCAAATACTGGAAAATATGCTGTGTCTAGAAAGACTTACTGTCACAATCTATTTAATTTACTCAGGTCAGGTTGAGAAGTGGCTTTATTGTGGTCTGCTAGTTCCTACATGAGAATGAGATTTTTTTGAACAGATGGCACTGGAATTATGCAGAAAAAGACACGATGAGAAACAATGGCTGGAAGCTGAAGATAAGTTTAAATCCAGAAATAAGAGACATGTTTTTATGAGTGGGGCTTGTTAACCGCTGGAACAATGTAGCCAAAAGTTAGAAAGAAGCTGAAAAGGTAATGAAGCCTTTGCTAGTCCATCTATACAATGGGACTGGCTTTTTTTCTGTTGGGAGTTGTGCAGCACTGTTTCAAACAGAACATATATGCTTGATGCATCCCCTTCTCTTAGTAGGATCCCATAAAATGCATGGTCTGAGTTAGCAGGCGCCAGTGTAACTATTACCTTTCTCATTTCTGGCCTAAAAATCTACTGTTTGTGAAGATGAACTTTTTTTGATGTAGTTGAGACCAGAAGCTGTACACACATGTAATCTCTCTTGCTGAGATCCCAGATGAGATTATACAAATGTTGGTTTATTTTGGAGTACATACGTTGCTGACACATTGGAAAAATCCCAACATTTAGCAGTTCTTGTCCATTTATGTACAGTTTTGTGAAGTCATTATTTAGATTTTTCATTCATCTTAACTCTAGCTTCTTCCAGCCAAGATAAGATACTAGAAAGCAATAGAAAATGTTAAAAACAAGCTGTTCTGTTTAGTATTTCTGTTGTCAACACTCATCTCCTGGGGGGTTTTCCTGATCTCAGAAATGCTTTTCCTCAGCAGTGCTCATCTAATTTTACCATTCTACGTCATGACTCAGCTACAAAGCACTGTGCCAGTGTTAAGGCACAAGCCTGGTAAATCCTACACAGCTTCATCCCAAGACTGTGTCACACTACAGAAAAGCAATTAATCCTCAGTGGGTCAAGATAAGAAACAGAATGAGCTGGACATCTGCAACTGGAAAACACACATTACAAGAAATAGGGTTTGGGCCAAGTTTTGAGAGTTACATTTCTCTGAAATCTTTTAGAGAAGTCTTCTAACTAGCAGTACAGTACTGTAAATTTTGAAGCTTTTGCAATGTGTTTTCCTACCTTTTTTTTTCCTTTTTTTCTTTTTTTTTTCCCCACAAACACATAGATTATCTTGAATGACCGGACAATTGATGTGAAACAGGATTTCACTTTTGGAATCAATCTAGCAAATGCTGCCCATCCCTGTGTAATCTCACCATGTGCAAATGGAGGCACCTGTGTTCCCAAGAAGGACAGCTATGAATGTGACTGTCCCCTGGGGTTTGATGGGCAACATTGCCAAAAAGGTAAGGATGGCTGCATTTCAACCCAGAGATCTGGAGCTGATCACTGAAATAAGAAAGATTTAGCACCTACAACTGCTGTTGTACACATCACTTGAAATAGAAAGCCTGGAGGCCAGAGCTCCCTTTGCATCTGTGCACTTTCCATGTACCCAGGGAAGAATTTGTTTTGTTGTTTAGGAACGTGGTAACTGTTATCCCAGCACAGAGCTGTGATCCATAGATAGAAACCTGGTATTTGGTTGCTTGTGGTGGCCAACACTGAACACTTCATACACCCCCCTAATTATGCAGTGCTATACAAAGGGGGAATTCCTGCCAGCACCCTCCAGGCAGCAATTATGTTACATCCTGAAGCACAAGCATTGATAGCTCTTGTAATTTCATCCATGAGACAATCTGTAAAGGCTGTTCTCATGCAAAGAAAGATCTAGTATTGTTTTAAACACTGATGACTCTGATGGTAATTTCACTGTCTGCACAGATCGTACCTTGGCATGGCAAAGGAGACCACCAAGGAGGAGGACTCACCTACATGCATATTACTCGTCTTTCCTCAGAACCGCTATAATAGTTCAAACCTTAGATTCAGGAAAGTTAAGACTGAATGAAAAGTGTTAAAAAAAAAGTGCTTAAGATTATTCCACTAGGTGGAGACGTTTCCCTTCTGTCAGGCCTGATCTTGAAAGTTTTGTAATATAACAGTAAACTCAGTTCAAAAGAGCTGACTGACATTATTGTCTTCACCTACTGCTTCATTTCTCACGGCATAAACTGCAAAGTTAAAAGTCGTGGTTCTAGTTAAATTGTGATGAATAGATTGGCCTTTTCTTCGTAACAGACAGTATCTTAGAACAAAAGCATTTTATTAAAATACAATGCAAGAAACCCATTTGCTTACATTGTTGTGGTCTAACTAATAACCAAACCAATGTCATTAACCCTGTTTTCATTGTGGGGAGGAGGGAGAATTGGAATGGGTTTTCTAGGTATGTACAGGGTGCTAAACTCCTGACTCCAAGATGGTATCTGCAGCTGTACCAACATCTGTAGGGGCAGTCAAGGCAAGGGAATGCATTGCAGCCTGGGTGTGTGATGAGGTCGTGTGCATTTGCTGGTGTCACAGCTCTTCACCACTCCTCAGCTCCAGGCTGTGCTGAGCCCCAGGAGCAGTGGGCCAAGCTCGCAGTACCAGCAGTGCTGCTGGCTGCTGTTGTCATATGAATGCATGTCCAGCCTTTCAGACAGTCTGAAACACCTTGTGCCTATGACAGCCGGATTCTGGGTACTGCTTCCTATGTGAATCCAACCATAACTTGTTTAAGTGTTCAACAGCACAAGTCACCTGGCTTCTCTTCCTTTTACTGGTGGCTTGTGTTTAGGTGCAGCTCAACCTTCCTGCACTTGTGTAACCTCTGCTGCCACCAAAAATCCAAGGGTTTGCTGACAGATGTGCAGAGAGCATGGAGATCCCTCTTGAACCTCAGTCCATGACAGCCTTGATGAGGACAACCTGAAGCAAATTTCTTAAAATAATCCTTACCTGTGTCTCTTTGGTGGGGTGCAGATGTGGCTAAGGCAAGATGCACATCTGTGTCCACTTCTATTTCAGAACTGGGTTTTGGTTAATGCACTCAGAAGGTATGTGAGGTGAAGGTGCCTCCATCCTTCTTTTTGGTGAGCTGCTGTAACCCCACACTCTAAAAAATCCTTGTCTTGTGAGGGACTGCACTTCATTCTTCAAAATCATACACACCACTTAAAAACTCTGCTTAAGTTATGCTTGTCTGAGGTAAATGAGATATTGATTCATATTGTAATGGATTGCTAGCTGAGGATTCAGTAGAGTTTCTGCTGGCATTGATAGGTTTTATTATTGTACAGGTTGGAGGGAGTGTTAAAGGTATTTTTTACTTAATTATAAGATGGACTAGAACAGCAAAGTATTGTTTAGAGCTGGTTAAATGTTCAAAATTCCCTGGTTAGAGCTGCTACCTGGGTAAACCTCTGTGAGTCATGGAGATTTGAAAAAGGAGTAGCAGAAGGGTTTGGTTCTGGTCCTATCTGTCTGCACCTTAATGTGTTTTGAGCAGACAAATGTAAGTACTTGGGGCAAAACAATAATAAAAGAGTGTGACCTTCAGAGATGATTGCAGTCACTTATGCAAATGGTAAGCGGGGGATCACACATTTGCAGAAGAGTGGGCATGAAACTGGACTGAGGGAGATTTTTATGCTTTAGAATAATAAAAACAGAATGTTCTTGTTTTGTTTTGTGCTGACTCACTGCAGAGTGTGGAAGTTACTGCCTAAACAGTAAGTACAGCAAATTATGTGTAAACTGCTCTGTCATTGTGTGTCTGTGTCTGGATGCTGGATTTCCATTAAGCTGGCAAGTTTCTGTCAATCAGCCAAAATATTTTCTAAGGTTATATAGTACTTCCTTAAAGCTCGTGCTGTTGATGTTTCAAACTGCATCCAAAGCACCTGCCAAGCTGAGCAGTGTCTGTAGAGCTTGTCCCTGTATTCACAGAGCAGAGGGGCCAGGCAGCTGGCTAAGGGTTTCGTGGGAGTGGGTGCTACTTCAGGCTGCCCTGCAGTTCAGAGCTCACTCCCACTTGTCATGAGAGCTTTCGTGCTTCTCTGCTGAATCGTGAAGACCAAAGAATGGAGGTGTTTAGCCCTTTATCTGCTTACTGGCCCAGTTCCTTCCCAGCTGCAAAGATCCTGCATGCATCAGGGGTACGGATAAAATCAGTTTGGTTTTCTGCAGTCAAACTCAGTGCAGCAAGTGAAGAGCATACAAAACAGCAAGCAGAGATGAATGTGTAAAAAGCTCTATAGAGGAAATCAAGAGTGTTTGGGCAAGGGCAAAGGCTGCTTCATGGCACGGGCACCTTCCCCCCTCTGGAGGCAAGAGCGGCAGGGCTCTAGTGCAGGATGTGGTGGAGGAAGAAGTGCTCCTTTCATGCTCTGCTGCCGTCTGACATGGTCAGAGACTGTCCAGTGGAGAAAGTGTCAGACCTGGCAAGGAATGTCTGGTCAGTGTAACACATCTTTTGCAATCTTCCAGTGATGTTGTCAGGCTGCAGGCTGGGTATGACCTGTGATGGTTTTTTTAGACACATTAGGCAGCTTTCCTGATGTCACTATGGCTGAAAACAGTAATTTGTCACAATCTAAAATTCTCAGTCTTGGCATCTAGAGCTAAATTTCATATTGCTGTTGCTGGCTGCCAGACTACACCAATTGTTGCATATCTATGTTACAGTGAACTCTGAAAGCCCAGCCAGCCACTGTGTTGCTTAAAAAAAGCAAGCATCCTTGCCCTGGAAAGCTTGACATTTATGTAGATGGGATTAGCTGTGGGTTGAAGGGATTAGTCCTAAAGAAGAAAATAGGATGAGGGCATCTATTTTAAGTAATTTATACAACTAGTTTATATTAATGGAGCAGTCAGTTATGGGAGATCAGCAACAAAATGTAGGATGTTCAGTCAACAGAAAATCTGTTCAGGCCAGTTCTCAAAGCCTACTGAAGGATTCTGTATCAAGGATGTTCAATGATTTCTATCAGACAGCTGAGTTATTTTGCCAAAGGCATCTCCATGGGCAGCAGTGCACCAGCTCCAGGTCTGTCTGCATTGTGTGCTGCTGTCTCAGCAGCCATACAACATAGGGGTACTTGGGGCTGTCCCTAGAGAAATGAAAGATGCTGTGTGGGACATGCAAAATACCCTCGAAGGCAGCACTGCAGTATCAAATGCAAACACGCAGGAACTTCACAGCCTCTGCCATACAGCCTTTAGAGTGGTCTCAGGTGCTTTCAGTAGATCTAAAGTGATCAGGGGCCCCCTGTAAGTGGCTCTCTGGAGGTTGCCTCCCCCTCACACTGAGCTGTGAGAGAGCAGCAGCCACTCTGTCACGTACAAAGTCACGTACACTGAAGGGGAAAATGGAAAGCTCACAGGCTGTGCTGCCTCTTGGCCTCCTTTTTCAGGGTGAGAGGTCCCAAATGTGGTCTGCATATGGTTATGCTCTGCTAGGAGCTTGGGAGGAGTTTTTTAGACTATGAGAAAGGCTGGTTAGTGCATAAGCTCTGGCAAGAGGGAGGGTTCAACCACATGGAGAATCAAGGAATGTGGAAACAGGGATAAGGATAAAATTTGCAATGTTTTCCCAATACTTCATATTTTTCTGTGCTGACATTCGCAGTGGAGCAATGAATTAGGTCCATGACATGAAGATTGTAGGTAGCGGGACTGTCAGCAGTTCATACTGCCTTAACTACTGCCCCTTCAATTAAGTACAAACTGGTAGTGCCTTTTTGCAAAGCAGAGTGTATTTAGCTCAGTTCTGTGCCACTGGCAGGTGCCTGCCAATGAAGCAGTAAATCAATAAAAGTCTTGTCTCTTTTTTCCCCTTTTGTTTCTGTGTCAGCTAACTGACATTTGTCTTCATTTTTTTTATTTACCTCTCAGCCATTACAGAAGCAATTGAAATCCCACAATTTATTGGTCGCAGTTACCTCACGTATGATAATCCAGATATCCTGAAAAGGTAATATATCTCCTGTGAACGTAAGTATTTTGTTTTGTTAACTATTACAATGCTAGGACCTTCATGTCAGAGGGTGTTACATATCTAAGTGTTTTAAGCTGTATTTCCCATATCTCTATATTTCAGGGAAAAATACATTTTAAATGCATATCCTCATTGCTCAGTTTGTTATAACATCTGAGCATTTTGCAGCCTGTAGAGAAATTGCATGCATATATCTGGCATGGAGAAGGATTGGTGTATGCTTCCTTAGAGTGAAGAACAGGCATACAGAGCCTCTCAAGACTGGGGACTTTAGCTCCTGCTTTAGCATAACATTTACCTCTTCAAAATCATTTTTTTCAGCTGCTGTGTACTCTAGAAAATCCCCACATTCCAGGAAATTGTGTCTTGTTTCAATAAATTCATCCATCTGCCTGTATTTCAGCCACTGACTAAATGAGGTTTCACCAATGTCCTCACCTGCAACTTGGTAGCTTTCACCTGGAAATCTAGGACTTTCTGATTTGTCCTTCCTATGTTTGTTCCACTGGCTTCTGAGGGCACCACATCTACTGAACATTCTCAAAGTTTGCTTGTTGGGATTTCACGCTGGGCTTGAGGAGAAAAAGGGTTTTCTCTTATTTGTGTGGAATAACCTAGTATGTGTTGTGTTTGGGATTCTGGAGGGACAAATTCAATTCCCCACCCCTTGAAATACTGGAAATGGGGATGTGAACCAGAATCCTTCACAGGTCATCGTTTGGGCGAGTTGCAGGACAGCAGCCCAAAAGACCAGCAGAGAAGAAATACTGCACCACCTTTTTTGGCTTTTTTTGAAAGAAAATTGCCCCAATTCATTATTTTACTGTTATTTCCTTCTGCATTAAACAGGGTATCAGGAACAAGAACGAATGTGTTCATGAGGTTTAAAACCACAATGAAGGAAGGACTTTTGATGTGGAGGGGAAACAGTCCCATGCGACCTAACAGTGACTTCATCTCTCTAGGCCTTCAGGAAGGAGCTTTAATATTCAGGTAAAATTCCTCTCCCTTATTTGTGTAGCACACAGTACACTCAGGGCTCAAAGCAGTTGCCACAGCACATCCAGTGCACTTGTCCTTTGGCATAGTGTGAGACACTCACATCCTTAAGATTTTGCTCAGTGATAGGTCCATTTGCTGTCTGGGAAAGGGTGTGAGTTGATGAGGTAACGTGTTGCAAGCTTTGCTTCATTTTTCTTCTCTCCCAATTTTTAAAATGTCATTTTTTGAATTGTTATTTTCTAAAAGTTACCTCACGAGGGTACCATGCTTCTTGGAGCACTCTCCATCTTGATTAGGCAGAGCAAGGTAGGGTTGGCAGATGGATCCGGAGTCAAGGACAAGCTGCTGGTGCCACTGCTCACCATGGGTGTACTCTGCCAGAGAGTACACATGGGAGCAGGGCTTCCACCATCTCAAATGCCTGTATTCAACCTTGAGGCACACACAGAGCTGTCACCAGTCCTTGTTACTGCCACCATCCAGAAAATTGGTTCTTTAAGATATAATAATGAAGTTAAAATGCTGAAGTTGGGGAGTATTGGGAAATGTTGGGTTCTTGCTCCAGAATCTCTTTTCTCCCTTGCAGACACTCAGTGCAACTTTTTGCATGGTGCTTTTTTGGGCCTTCTGTCTTTTGAAAGCCTTGTCCTTCCTCTTGTCCACTTTTAGGTTGTGTAAGACAAATACTGAAACAGCAAACTACAAATGTCATCACTATTAGGATTGCTGTAAGACACTATTGCTTAAGTGGCAAAGATTTTGTTACTTAAGCTAATTTGAAACCATTTTTTACTTTACTTACCTGACTGTTATTTGCTACCATGGTGCATAGATAAGTCGCACATTTCTATTTAAATTAATTTCATTTAAGCTTTTTTATTAATGGGATTTTCAGTGGTTAACTTTGCAAAAACTGAGTTTCCTCACTGTTGGATAAACAAGGAACTGACTGCAGAAAGTGTCCACTGTTTAAATGTCTTTGGGAGACCCTGTCTTTCCAAGATGCATGGTAGTTAAGTGGCCACTCTATTCTGTCTGTTTTCCAGGCACAGCATTTTCTATTAGGGTTGTTGCTCTTCCCCAGAGAAGAAGAAACACAAAGGTTTTAGAATAAAACAGCTAAATTTTACTGAAATATCTGTACCTTCCACATGCATTTAGGAATATGAAAAATTAATTTCCAAAAATAAAACTCATAAGCAATCACCGCATACTGAAGTGAAGCGACAAAGAAGATGGTGAAAGGACAAATGCAGAAAAAAAAGGTCTTTCCGAAAGGTTGTGATAGTTTTTGGCCTTTTGAGAGGTGAGATCAGTAGAATATCAAGGCAGTGAATTGGTCAGAAGCATTTTTCTGCAGACCAAATTTAGATGTCTGTGTTCTCATCTGTTTGAAGTCCAAAACATCTTTTCTTTCTGATTTTCTATGGCTTTATTCCCTGTACAACATACCTGATGCTGTGAATTGTTTCTGTTGCTCTCTGCTTCCATAGAAGCTTGTATCACTGTTCTAGGGGGTCTCCTTTCATTAGGGATATGAATCTCATTTTTGTAAACACTTTGATACAATCCTAAACACTCTAATCCTTCTGTAGCTTTTGACCTAGACTAGTGTCTGCATCCTGGGTAAAAGGCGATGCTTGCTTGAGACTCACTTAAACCCTGGGGAAGAAACAAATATAAGGCAATCACTTTACTCTGAGTAGCTCATGACTTTATGTATTGTTCTCAGGTACCTTACCCTATCCCTGAATTAACTCCATGTTCAGCCTTTTTGAAGAGATGGTGATTTTGTCTTTAATCTCCCCTTTTTGGTACAAGAAGAGCAGAAGCTCATGCTGGTTAGTTCATCGTGCTTAAGTAGGCAGCTGAGCTACCAATAGCTCACTGTGTTGTATCATCTACTTTCCCTTTGTTAAGGGTGGCCCGGACTTCTGGGACCCAGAAATTGAGATACCTGAAGTGTAAATATGATGACATTATGTCTGCTGAGTAATTTTAATAGAGTCAGACACAACATATTAGAGTGGCGGCCAAAACAAGGAACTTCATGATTATCTCTGTGTTTATTTACTAGGCTTTATCCATTCTAACAGCACAGGTATCAACTTTCTCTATAACTCAAATGATTTGTAGATCTGTTATAGGTTATGTACCTATCTGCTTTTGTAACAATTTGTTTATTAACCATGTTTGCAACTTCCCACTGCTGTCTCCCCTTAGGCTAAAGTTCTATAAGTCGCTGACCTTCATAATCCCCTATTTTGGGGAGGAGTAGTCAGGCAGAGACCCCCTTTCTTGCTCCCATGGGATGCTGGTGATGTCACCCACTCTGATTGGGGCAGGAGGGAATTTTGCCTGCTCCTACATGAGCCTGACTTTGCAAAATAAGAGCACAGTTGCTGGGACTGTTCCAAAGGACTCCACTGGTTGCCCCAGAATCTGAGCCGTAAGGGAGTAAGAATGCGTGAACAACTTGGCAGTCAACTGGTCCTTGCAAGGGAGGCAGCAACATTTTAATTCCTTTTTTTTTTTTTAATTGTAGCTACAATTTGGGCAGTGGCATTGCTTCCATCATGGTGAACGGCTCTTTCAGTGACGGGCGGTGGCACAGAGTCAAGGCTGTTCGGTAAGTGGACATGCTTCATCTGGAAGGTGTTTTGGAGCCACTCTGCCATTAAAGATGCTGGCTGGTGTGTCTGGTTGCTGGCTGGGTGTGAATCACTATGACTCCACACTCACACTTTACTTAGAACTGGAACTGCTAGCAACTTGGCTGTTTCAGTACAATGTACACAAAGATTATTATATTGGAGGTGACAGTGCCAACTCAGCACAGCTCAAGGCAGGCTGCCAGAGTCATGCAGGGCTATTCTGGGGCTGTGACAGACATTCTCTTAAACCCATACCGTTTGGGTTAAGAGTATTTTTCTTTAATGCCTGCATTTTGAAATTCCCTAGTGAGCATTTTGTGGGCTGGCACAAGCACTGGAGCACGGACAGTGTAAGTCTATTTGGAGGAGGTGTAGACATCTTGCAGTGTATATATAACTCATATTTATAACTCATTACCTCATGGGTGGTAATGGTGCCCAGCAAGCAAAGCACGCATCCCTCTCTTCCTGAGATGTTGATTCCCTGGAAATTGCAATCTAACATTAGCACAACTTGTTACCAAATTCAGTAAGAATAGCAACCCATCAAGGGGCTTTTCTGTCAATACTCTTGTTGACCATATATAAAATGGAAGGGCCTAAAGATGCTAGTAAGAAACAAAACTGCTGTAAGCATGTTTTACCTTAGGTTGCCTCTTTTTTTAATTCTGTTGAAGCTTCTGCTGTCTACTTTTAACATTACATTTGATTTTTAATAATAGATCAGAGTGTGTCCACCCTCCTCTCTCCCCAGCTGGGCAATTTACTTCTTTCCCAGTTGTTTCTTCTCTGCAAATGTGTCCCACACCCTCTGCAGGTCTTTGATATCTTAGTCCTTAGTTAAAAACCACCCTGGAGAGTCTAGATTGCCACAGCACACCGTGTCTGTGGGGCTTCCCAGCATCTGTCCCAAGCCTTCTCCCTGAATCCTGCTGAGCATTGAGTTCCCTTGGTCTCCTGGCAAGTGGAAGATGCTGCTCTTCCTCCTGCCTGGTTGTAGGCTGGGCACATGAGAGTGGTGCACTTCTCATTTCAGGGATGGACAGTCTGGCAAAGTAACCGTGGATGATTATGGTGCCAGGACCGGTAAATCCCCTGGGAAGATGAGGCAGTTAAATATCAATGGAGATCTCTATGTGGGTGAGTGCTCACCATTCACAATACCCAGATGTATTTTAATGCTTGCAAGGTTGGCTGCAAGGCAGGGTATCCCAGCCCTGTCCAGCCCAAGGTGCAGGCATAACATGGCAGCCTCTAGTCCTCCACAGTCTGGTTTTTGTGAGGAAGCCTGAGTGGGATGGGGGAGACTAGTATGACCAGCACCATGGGGTGCACTGTACCCTGCCAGTTACATAGAGAAGCAGTGAGTGGCAGCAAACCCCACACTTCAGTAGGAATCTGGGCACCAGCTTACTCAGTTCTTACTTATGCTGCAATTTGTGCAATAAATAATTCGCATCCTAGTTCATTACCTCCTATTTATTCCCTCTGTACTTTAAAGTGCTTAAAATCTGTATTTAAAACAACACAGAGGAACCTGTAAATTAAAATTCCCTCCTGAGGTGCTTTGGGAAAGCTAACGGTGTTGCTGGACATGCAGTCTGCCAAGCAGAAGCAGACACCCATGCTAGTGAAGAGTTTCTCACGGCTGCCTTTCCCCCAGGTGGCATGAAGGAAATTGCGCTGCACACGAACCGGCAGTACATGCGGGGGCTGGTGGGCTGCATCTCCCACCTCACGCTGTCGACCGATTACCACATCTCACTCGTTGAAGATGCCACCAATGGGAAGAACATCAACACATGTGGGACTAAGTGACAAGAAAGGAATCCCGGTGCTGAGGACCTGTCATGTGCTTGTGTGTGTGGCTGAGTGTGAGCTGGCTGACATGATCCTCTACAGCCGGACCACGTTCACCATCTGGGAAGGTGACAAAGCCAAAGGGAAACCCAACAAAACGAGACCATCTTCCTTCTCATTCCTTCTTCTTTCCTCTCCTTTCCTGACCAAATGAAACCAAGTATTTTTTGTGTATGAACCATGCCCTCTGCCCTTTAAGTGTTTAGTGAACGCTAAAGGTTGTGCATCAGTGCAAATGGCAGTGTGATGTTTTGAGTAGCTCAATGACTGTGTTGTGGTCCTTAGGTTATCTTTTGTAGTATCAGGGAAAGCACCTGCAACCATCCCACCCTTCAGTGGTACGGCTGCTGTGCTGTTCAGCAAATGCACCATCAGGCAGTGTATTTCAGCAATCACATGTAGGTCCTGGAACAAGCAGATCTTCCCACTCTCTGATTTAGCTAAATTGTGTTTCATCCTGTGTAACAGGATAACAGCTAAAATGACTGGTTTCAAAATATTGTTGTTTGTTGAGGAGGAGAATTCTTACACATCTACTTTTTTATTACAAGCAACAAAAACAATGAACCAATTTTGTAGAAGTAATTTTATACTTGTCTATTTTTTATAGCAGCAGCAGACCTGCTTTCATGGTATCACTTTTAACATTTATGTGTACTATACAATTAGCTCTTTGCACACTTTCCTAAAAATAGAAAAGTGACCTGTGGCTTAATGTCTGTATTATACAGTTTTAATGGGGATATTTGTGAGTTATGACCAGTTTTACATCTGACTCTTTTTGTTCTGTAAATTTTGACAGTTTAAAATTGTACATTATGAAGCTTTCCTGTCTTAAACAGATTAAAAGATTAGGAAAAAAAAAAAAGAGCAAATGCTTGCTACNTTTTTTTTTTTTTTTCAGAAAAATGAGAAAAGGGATTGCAAGGGACCTTGGTGGGTCACAGTCCTCTTAAAATGGTATATTTTCTAGGCACTGGAACAACACTTACGAAACCTTGATTGCCAGACTGTAATTTAAACAGGCACTAAGAAAATGGTCCATAATTTCATAGTTTGGAGATTTTTCTTCCTTAATTCTGTGTTTGAAGTGGATGAGTGAGTCATTTTTTGAGGTGGCGGGAGGAAAAAGAGAGACCCATCAGAGCCTTCCATGCGCCTGCAGCAGGAGAAGCACAAACTTCCTCAGTGGCCCAGCTCATCTGAATGCCTGTGAGCTAAAAGGACCTGATGAGATAGAAGCAGTGTTGGTTTCTGCTGTGCATTTTTTCTGATCTCGGGGTGCTCCTGGCTCCCTGGGAGTCAAGCACATTCCCTGGCCTCATCCCACCTATAGCTGACCTAGATAATGGCATATGGAAATACCTACTAAGGAGACCCCAGCTCCTGCCCAGCACAATGAAAGGTCACAGTGATGGCATCAGTGAGAAGATCTTGTGCTCCCTGTAGAAAGAGTAGAAGTGGCCAAAACCCAATGCAGACACTTGTTAGAAACAGCAAGTGACACAAAAGTACATGGTGGTACCAGCATGTGATATGCACCTATGCTCTGCCCCCTGTTCAAACTGCACTTTGGAAAAAAGGTCTGTAGAAGACATGGGCAGCTTGCAGCCGTGCTGGAGGTTCTCCTGCCAGGAGAAGCAAAGTGATTTTTTTTGGCTTGGGGAGGGAGAAACCTGTGCAGTTGGCAAAAAGCAGGATAAAGCATACAAGATCAAGGGAAATCTTTAAAATGAAAGTGAATGGGACTTGGTGCCTTGGGACATAGAGAAATGTGTGGAGTTTGAAAAAGGGTGAAAACTCTGAAGGGTCAAGGTCTTTGTAGTTGCGCACCTGCAGCCCTGCAGTGGGGGCCAGATACTGATGGTGCTTGGGTTGTGTCCCAGCCACTGGTTGCCTGAGAGGGAAAAATCACATTTTATGAACTCGAAGGGTTTCCCAGGTGCTCATGACCTGTCATGACCTGTTACAGAGCAGGGAGATTTGACTGGCTGTGCCCCTGATCTGAAAACCTGTTGTGCTGCCGATGATAGGGGACTAAAATGGGCCACAAACAGCAGCATCCTCTGCTCTGTCTTATGTGCCTCGCCTTTCCGATCCTTTCATTTTTGTCGCAGGGTTTGGAAAGCAGTTCCAAGACAAACATCTGGCGGGAGAGGTCTCTATTTTAAGATAATTTACTGCAGAATACCGGGCGTTTTGGTACAAGGCAGTACTTCACAACAAAAGCTGCTCTTTGAAATGGAGGCTAGGAAGGGGAGTGGGTAGGAAATACCTCTGTTGTTGTTATTGTGGAAAAAGAAGAGGAACAAACGGCAGCTCCCCAAATGCCTGTTTCCAACTCTGCATATCACTGAGCGAGAATTCGGAGCTGGCAACATCGCCCTGCAGCGGTGCAAGCTGAGCACGAGTAGCACAGCTGCGTGTGCTGGCCAGGCGCGGGGTGGAGGGGAGCATAGCAGAGATGCTGAGCGGTTTGAATCATTTAAAAGAGAGAGAGAAAGTGCTTTCGGCATCCTTTTAAAGATAATCTGAGAAACATCCCTCATCCACGTTTCCACTCTCACTGCTGGAGCTTGGGGCTGGGTGAGAGGCAGCGGTTTCCACTCCAGGGGCTGAGCAGGAGTTGGGTGCCAGAAACTCAGGAACATCTGACCACAAGTAGTGGCTCTCCCCTCCACCCTCAAACACCCTCCTCTGATGGTGACTGGGGCAGGGAGAGGGAGAGGAAAGGTGGGCAGTACATGGCAAAGTGATTAGTCATTTTCTCAGGAACTGGCCTGGATGTGCTGCTCGCTGTCTCCAAGAATGTTTATTAGTCACATTATTTATTGCTTGGGCTGACTCAGATGCTAAGCATGACTCTGGTGCTGAACAGGATGAGCTCCTGCCCTTTGACAGAGCTGTGTACCTTTTGCTGCAGGTACCTGTACAAACCAGCAGTTACAGCAGCAGCTGCAGGTGCTTGTGCCTCTCTTTTCAATTTAATCCCCTTCCTTAAACTTCAGTTCTTGGCTTTCTTCCTAATTTTCCACATTAATTGCAAAATATATAATCTTCCACTTGCTGGGGCTAAACACCTGCCTTCATGCCAGCCTTGGTGGGCTGATTCAGGCTTTGTGCTGGGCACTCGCTGCAGGGCACTCACTTCTGGGCAGAGCTGCTCTCTGGCTGCCCCTTGCTCTGCTCAGGGTTAAGTGTGACTTGCTGCTCTCCACCACTCCTCCATCTCCATGAGAACCAGCTACTTGGGAATCAGCAGTGAGGTTTAATCAGGTCATACTAAAGGAAAATAAAAAAGCAAAAAAAAAAAGCAAAAAGAGAAGTCAAGGGGATCTAAAGCCAGATAAAATTTAGCAATACTTGCTATGGTAGGCAAATCCTTGCTGCACTGATATATCCTGGGAGGTCAAAAATGAGGGGCCAGGAGTTCATTTAAATCCCAGTCCTCCCAGCCTTGCCCTGGGGAACACAGAAGTGAAGAGGAGGAGGAGGGGGCTGCCAGAGTTGGGAAGCTGCCTATTCCCCATTGGAATATTAGCCTGCAATAGGTATCTGTTAAAAGTTACTATTTTGCCAGCCAGGCCTCGCTTTTTAGAAAATGTTTTCATTTTGTTCATAGAGCAGATAAGCCAGGTGGGAAATGCACTGTTCCAACTCTGAATGTTCAGCTCCCTCAGCATCACCTCTCAAGGGGAAAATCTCCTCACTTTAAAGGACTAGATAAAATACAGCTGTGATTTGCTTATGGAGACCAGCAGCCACATCTTGTCAGAGAGATGTATCTTTTTATCAGCATTTTATTTCTTGGGTAGTGTGTTTGTGCAGTGGCATTTTCCCTTCTCCAAAGCAACATCTTACTCTGACATCTGAGTCAGTCTGGGCACTGCCTGCTCCAGCAAGTGCATCCCTCTCACCCACTCAATTTTTTCATTGGTTTGAGTCACTGTGGACACTGTGTCAGGTGATGAAGTGTCCCTGACCCTGCACTTGGGCATTTCACACATAAATAACAACCTGGCCCCGGTACCTGTGGTCGCTGCAGCTCAGCAAGGTCCTGGCTTTCTGCCCCTGTGGGTGAAACTCAATTCATGTCTAAGTGCCCTCTTGCCAAACCCCCTGGAATGGAGACTGCCTGGTGGTGCCGTGACCGACTGCCCTGATTTCTCTTGACTATCCATTCACTGTCACAGCATTTTCCTTTGTTCATTGTGCACAGGACAAGGAGGACATTGTTCCTCTCCTCCTGCTATTTCTTTTTAAATCTTCCCTCAGTCTTTCTTTCTAGGAAAACAACAGTGCCAGTCCTTTCAACACTGTCCACACAGGGCATGTTTTCCAGTGCCTTATGTTACTGAGATATATGGGGACGTGTGGAAGAAATGGAGCTGCACAGACACCCCATGTTCAGGCTCAAAAAACAGCAGCTTTCCAACCTATGTTTTTTTGGTTTTGCAGACCCTTAAACAGTTGCTAGTGGTGATAGCACGTCATCACTTTTTGTGGACACGGTGAAATTTTCCTAAATTTTTCTGTCTTTTGAAAACATTGGAGAAGCAATATTTAATATTTTTTTTTTACCATTTCTCTTACTTCCCTTTTTTCTTTCCTAGCTACAGCTTTCAAAGTTGGTGTCAGCAAAGCAGAATTAAAAAATGAGATCACCAATTTATCATCATGTTTAGGAAGTTTTCATTTTAATTGATTGTTTGTACCAAAACACAGATTTCTTCACAACTAACAAATGATTCATACACAGGGACTTTGTAAGCTTTGTTTATGTGTTGAGAGAAACTTTCTGTGGTTGAAAATCCAGGGGAATGCTATACACTAATGCTACTGCAAGTACTACATTAGGAGCAACCAGCATGGACAGCACAGGGAGAGTCAAGCAGAAGATAAGGATGTGTGGTGGAACCGGGCCAGGAAACATGGATGGTTTGACTCACTCTCCCCATCCTCATCACAGTGGTAAAAATGGGACAGTTTATTGTCCCTGAGAAGAAACCTCCTGCTTTCATGGTTCTCTTGTGCTGCTGTTGCATGAATATCTCCATGCTGGGAGCCCAAGCTGCCGGTGAGCTGTGTTAAATAACAAATCCAATAGGGTTCTTTTATCCCTGAGGCCCAGATGATGGAGTGATACAAGTCTGCAACTCATGCCTGGCATCCCTGTGCTGACCAAAGCAGTGTCAGGGCTTGAGAGGGCAGCTGTGGGTTTCACCTTTGGAACAATCAAAGCCTTTCTGTACTTCCACAGGTCTACAAACTTCAGTCATTTCAGAGCAGTACTCTTTAGTCCTGTAGTGTCCTTAACCCCACACCTCCCCAGTGCTCAGTGGAACTCCCATGTCCTGCCTAGCTTCTGTCACACCAATAAGTTGCACCAGTCTGCTATTGTAAAGCAAAGAATTGACTCAGACTTTTGAGACTGCCTCCAAGGAGATGGAGAAACCCAGTGGCAGCCTGCAGTGGTGGCTTCACATGGCGTGCAGTGATATTGCACCTATCTGTACACACGCTGCTAAGCCCAGGTGTCAGTCCCTAGTTCAGGCACTGTGGCTAGTCACTAGGACATCAAGAGCCAAGACATAAATGGCCTCAAACATAAGGCCCATGTTACAATCACAATAGAAGCTCTCCATACTCCACTAAAACACACTGAGAAAGTGTCCTATGGCTCCCAAACCAACCTCACAGTGCACAGCCTGATCCCATTCATCCTGCTGCTGTACCTGGAATAGGGATGTCAACCATGTGGACCTGTCCTCCACGGAGACCCTCTGGTGGCTCATCTCTGCAAACTGACAGCCCAAGCATGCAGGGGAATCACACCTTAAACCCCAGCTGTGTTAGATCTGTAAGCTGAGGAGGACACAGGTAAGTGAACTGGCCTTCCTCCTAACACTGCATCATATGGCAGGAACAAGAGGGCTCCAGTGAATCCTGAAAGCACACGCTGTAGCATGCTAGGAGTTGCTGCTTGGGGAGTATGTGTTACTACCCACTCTGCCTATCAGGAAGCCAAGGCTGTGCTTGCCAGATCCTGTGGTTATTTATTCTGGCACAAAATTAGAATAACTCTGTTTGTGCTGGAGCATGAGCAGAATTTAACTCTTACTTAAAAAATAAACATAAAAGCAAGGAATATGAATATATATAAGAGTGTAAGAAAATATATTTATTAAATTTCATGGCAATAGTATGGCAAAATTGTTAAATACATGTGTACTTTTAGACACCCAAGCAATACAATAGGAGTTACAACAAGCAAGCAAACTAGGTTTAAAACATATGCAAAGTTGTATCTTAGTGTTAGGCTAGCCTTAAATGTCAACTGTCACACTGAAATATTTTATCCCCAACATGATCCCATGCTTCATTTTTCAAGCATGCATTTGTTTAACTGCTTAGCTGTTAAATTTTCGTATTGATACACTTTGTTGTATTTTACTTGGCATGCTACAGCTTCATTAAAGTGCCTTGTGATGATTTTGTTAAAAGTGTGAAAGCAGTACTTTTTCAATAGCAGATCTGGAAGCTGGAAAACTTCAGTAACATTCAGCAACAAAAATATGTTGAATGATTACATCTAGTGTGTTCTGAAGACTAAATCAATACATCAAGCTGACAAAATATTCTCAGAATTAATTTCTATAGATGACTTTCAAATTGTCAAACAATATTTTCACCAGTATTAAACAAAAGTTCATTAAAATCTTTGTAAAAACAGAACATAAAAACATTTCTAAACAAATTCTTTATGCTGTAAAAAATATGGTATAAAAAGAGCTAAAAAAACATTGAACCTGTTCACAGTATATATTTTTAATGTTACAGCATTATAATACAATGTTCTGTGTTTTTTTCAAGTGACCTGTATGATTCCACCAGTTCTGTTGTTCTGTGCACTACAACAGGCTCAAAGTTTCAATTACTGTTACCTTCAAGTAGGATTTCAAATATGAGTCAATTCAGTTGTCTTCTCTTTTTGCTATCCCCTGCTTTACAAACTTTTCTGACATCCTATGGAACATAAAAATGGTGTTCATACTAAGCCACTCTTGAATCACATTAAGGAAACATTGACAAAGTGATGTTCAAGGGTTTGTTTTTCTTTTTTTAATTGTATTACTACTAAAGCATGTCACCTTGCCGGTTCCTATCTTACTTTGCCCTCCTTGAGCTATCCATTTTTTAAGTTTTTCTTAATCCAAATAATGAAAATGAGAACATTTCATTTTTTGCTTTGCCTCTGGGTAAGTTTTACTTGCTGTATTTTGCACAACATGGGATCAAATGAGTTGCAAAGGTATTAAAGATTCTTGTAGAAGTTGTGCATACACCTCCACTGAAGCTTGCTTTCATGCAGCAACAGTCAAAGTGCAGATCTGGGACTGTCAAAAACCTACCAAGAGACTTTGTTAGGAATCACATTGAAAAATAAAGATTTAATCTGCTCTACTCCACCACAGTCACCTGGGCAGTGCTGTCTCAAGAAGATGGGGTGAGACTGGAGAGGGATTACTGCCTTCCTCTCATGAAACACTCTGACAGAACAGCTCACCGGCATGGAGATGCTCAATCCTTGCCCTCCAAAATGCAAAGGTTCTCTGAGATATTTTTTTAATTGTAAAAGCAGAAGGAATTAATAGAATTTTTGTGGGGAAAAAGTATTGTCGTGCACCCTGGGACAACTTGTAAAGTTACAGAAACCCTGCCAATATCATCTGAGGTTTGTTTGCATAACATGCAAAAAGGAAACAAACGCTGGCTATCTTAGAAACACTGGGGAAAATCCAAAGTTATATAAATGGGGGAGGGGAAAGAAAATTGTTATGGAAGAAACTGTTTTCCAGCTTCTAAGGACATATGTAAGAATTCAAGGCAGTTCTAAACATAAAGTTTTTAAAGACTCTAACTTTTTTGAATCACTGTCTAATGTTTGGGCTCTGGAAGTGTCTCCAGGCTTGCTAAGGAAAAGGCAAAGAAAAAGCCAACAACAAGTACTGTGAACTGCCAGGAGCAACTCTGAGCATCAGCTGCACAGGGCACCACTTTGTGCACAGCCCATGAGCACTGTGGGGTGTCAGGAGTAGTGCAAATGGCAGCTGCTTCCTCTAGATGAAACTCCATCTCAGAAGGCCTATATTCATATACAGGACTCAAAAAAAAATCACTGTGGCAACTGCAAGCCAACTTCCTCTGCCATATGACCTAGGTACATAATGATGCAAGCACATATCTGCATAAGGGGTTAGGAAGTAGTGTTAAAAATATCAATGTAACTTGCACTGAAATCTTCATCAGAGCCTGTGGTGGAACAGAATATGCTATTTACATGGGAAGCTCTTCATAGATTTATGGTACACAGAGCCTTGTTAGCAACCTGATCTGCTAAACATTACATTTTTCTTATGTATTTCAAATTCTTTTACTATATTTCTATCTACTTCTAGGGATACAAATATTCTATATACAAAGCAGTATTTATTTAAAAATAGAGCACTCAATTTCTCATTGCCTTTTCAGAGTGATGTCTAAACACCTTCTCTCTCCAATGCATCCAACTGCCCTCATTTTTGCTATTATTCATGTTCCACTGAGTGTTCTGGAGGACACAATCGCAGGAAACATCACGGCCCTAAGCTTTACCCCACTGAACCTGTCAACAACAACAACAACGCAGCTTGAATATGCCTCTTCAGAGCAGCCTAAAACTTGAGGTCAGCAGGCATGTGTTGCTGCCGTGTTCTTACCAAAGGAAAGTTCTGGTCCCCCACATAAACCAAAGACGAAGAAACACGGCACATTTGCCAATTGTGCCATGACATCAACATGGTTACTGGTTCCCTTTGGAAATGGTTTACCCATGAAAGCAGCAACTAGGGATAATAAAGACAGCTACCACAGCAAATATCAGTTATTGGGTTCTAAGTCTGCCTATACAGCCACTGCATAGCAGGAGAGGTAATTCACTGCCTGCCTGTAATATTAGCTTACTATTTTGCTGATATATTAACTAGTAGTTCTGTGAGGTATATCACATGCAGATCTACCATCCCAAAATTTAACACACAAACTTGAGATCCCAGATCTCACTGCATGTCAGAAGAACAAAAATAATGAATGTGTCAAATAGGTGAGTGCATAATGTTACATCAAACATGACTGATGTTCCATGCATACAGTGAACAGTACAAAAAACCCATTACAAACCCCAAATTGTCACATATGACAGGCATGGCTCAAAAATAAAAAGCAGCAGAACTGATGATTTTCTTCAGAAAGAAACTGCTTGGCAATAATACCCTACATCTCTGAACACTGATACAACTGGAGGATTGAAGCACTAGTTAGGCATAACAGTGTTTTGGACACAATCCCTTCTGGTCATATCCCTTCTGGAATTTGTTTGCCTTTCTTTTTTTTCTTGGTTTCCTTTTTTTTTTATTTTAAAGCTGCACTTACTATTCTTTTAGAAAAAAAAGCAAGAGGCCAAAAGAACTAAAACAACATAGATGTTCAATAAAGGAATAAGATCTTTCAGAAAGTGATGGTAAGGAAATGCAGTACTTTAAGCTTCCTAAGTTATTTTTCAGAAAAAAAATTGTCTGAAGAGGCTCACCAGGAAGCCCAAAGGCACTATTATAAGATGTCTGATCCCCTCTGAAGCTTACAATTGTTATCAAAGCATTTAGAGGCTAAAGAGCACCATGCTTTGAAAGTGAATTTGGTACAAAGACATTCCTAAAGACATTTCACTATTTTAACATGGCACTTAGGCTCAGAAAGCAAATGCATTCCCTGACAGTCCTTCTCACTCATTCCTACTGCTCCATGCACCTAGGGGTATCTTCACGTGATCACAACATTAGCACACAGGCTTTCACTACCCATCTGGTATTTGGATTCACTGCTGAAGATCTAAGATTGGCATTTGAATGGAGTCCTCACTGGCAGCACTGAATAGGCTCAAAGGCAACCACAGACTTGAAGCAGCTAAGCTTCCAAGTGCTGGAATGACAACTGCTTACTCGTTCCCAACTATTAAGCAGCAATGATGCTACAGATACTACACAAGCCTGTGTCTCTCCCCCATTCTCCCCATTGTTTTGTTACTGAAGCCATTGCCCTTAACAGGACTCTTCTGCCTTGCACCCTGGAAGTCAGAACACCGGTCAAATAAAAGGTATAGTTAGAATTAAAAAAAGACAAAAAAGGAGATGAATAATTTAGATGAGAGAGCATTGATAACATCAAGGCAAACCATGTATTTGTGGAACTTTCCCCTACCTAGTCAGTAAGAAATGAAGCATTTTTAAATGTTGTTGCCTTTACTGAATAGGGAGAGCAGCACACCGGGAAAGCTTAGTATGTGATGGTTATATGTAAGTGATTCACCATGGGAGCACTACGAATGGTCTTAGGCCACTCCCTGTGTGTCCTCTGCAGCCACCCAGACTTCCAGTCTGCCAAATTAAAAACTGCTAGTACTCTCAAACTTCAATCTGATTTTGTTTCGTGCCATACACAGCAATATGAAAAGCACAGTTATTCTTCATGATCAGCTGTTCTGCTACAGAGGGTTTTTTTCATGTGGATCACCATACAATACTGATTGCGCACCTGCATTGAGAAGATGCTCTATGAAAAAAACCCAAACTGCTACTTGTATACTCTGTCCATGACATTTTCTGCTTTCAGTTAAAAGCATATAGCAGCACAAGCTAAATTCATCTTAGAAGATAAACACATTAAGCCAAATCTACTCTAGTGAAAAGAAATGCTCTAAAAAAGAGGTATAGTAAAAAACAGTTGTTACTATTAGGATTTAGCCACCTCTCAACTATCAAGCACAAAGGGTAGAACTGCTTCCTTTCATGTATTACTTTAGTGTTCTGAATATCAGGTCAAGAAGCTTTCTCTTGTGCTGAAGTCTGGTGACAAATGGACATAAGCTCTTTGCACTGCCTGTCTTTTCATTCACAGCCCTGATAATTCCAAGACTCCACCTCAAAAGCAGAATCCTACCTGTGCTTTCTGTTGTTTCAGAGACACCTTGCCAACTCTGCCAGGTCTGCAAACTGATCTATTTTTCACTTCTTCACAGTTCACTCTGCCAAGAGGCACACACAAGCAGTTGCTACTGACAACGATTTGGATGCTATTTAGTGTTTTGCCTTTTTGTCAGTTCTGAAATACCTCTGTATTTTCATTCCATGGAGACATCAGAGACAGATCAACATCTGAAACTGCACCATCCATTGCTGCGATTAGGTTTAACCTAACGCTTGGTTTTATTATGGTGGCCAGATCACCTAGTTTGGAGATCAAATGTCTGCCAAGCTAGCCATCCTCCTGGTCTGCTCTCACACCTTTACAACTAGCAGCTTAGCCAATTCAGCCTCCTTATCTGTTTTCTTTAGAAAACCACTCCCCCATCTTATTTATGTAAACGAACAGACAGACAACAAAAGCCCCCACAACGTAGCTAAGGAAATGGAGATCGAAACAAAAATGCTTAGGACTTTATGGAGATCCTTTTTGGTCAAGCTCTTTTACATCTCATGCCTAACCACTGGAGTTTACAGTAAGGAACAGGTAAGTTAGAAACTTTCTCTTATAAGCTAATGAAATTCATGTACACCACAGTCTGAAGTTTACACAGTGAAATGTTACACTTACAGCTGTCTAGAGATGCAATGTGAAAACAAGCATTTTAAAAGATGATTGTTCTGAACACTCCTTTAAGCACACAAATGTACCCCATTTAAGCTTTCTTTGCATCACATATCTGGTAGAGGAGAGGTAGAATTAGCGGCACTAAAACCTCCTTGGGTTTCTCCCTGCCACAAGAGAAATCCTACCCTGTACTCCCAGGTAGGATTTGTATAGAAGGTCCTGTTGGGAAGAGACTTAAGATTCCCGGGCAGCAGGTAATGCAAAGCTAATACAATAAGGACCATCCAAATAGCAATTTCTTCTCAAGGAGCTAGTACTACTACCTCTAATTTCACATGTCAAACATCACGGACATGCTTGGACATCTTGTGTGAGCAGAGAGAGATTTTCCCACAGCTTAAATGACTGCATAGTGCAAAGACTGCGGAACACTAAGGGTACTGTACCACTTCGAAGCAGAAGATCTGGAACAGAAGCTCTGAAATACAAAATGCATTAGTGCAATACCTTAGGAAAGATTACCTCCCTAACCAAAGGACAGAAAAAATATTGAGCATTCTAAGTTTTTTTTAAAAAAAAAGGTATTAAACTTTACGCAGTTCTTATTGAGGTTTCAATCAGTGTTACACCTTTTTTCCCCAAGTTTGTACCCCTGAGTCAGACATTGAATAAACATTGTACAGTAGGTACAGAAACTAGTGTCTACTTAAAAAGCAACAGATTTGAATAGCCATTGCTTCAGAAGTGTTAAACAGTGACAATAACCTTCCATATGGGAGAAGGAATAAATAGCACTCTCATTTGTTCTTAGTTTATAACTAGGTAAAAGATCTCAACAGTTTCCAACCACATTGTTTCTGTGTGCTAGACTGAGATTTGTGATCAATGAAACCTTCAGTAAGGAAACCTGTTGGGGCTGCATCCTTTGAGTCTGGTTGAGAACAACTACAATAAAGCAAAGCGATCTTTCCAAGTTATAAGTTGCATGAGACCATGTTAATCTTGGAGTACTATGTAAAGGTAGGCAGAGTTCTTTTACTACGATTATCAGGGGCTCTAAACTCAATACCCCTTATATCAAATATATTTTACTAGAGTAATAACTAAATTGCTATAACTTTGGCCTTTCAGCCTCTATTACAATGGAATATTAACACTTTCACTAACTTAAACATGGTAACATTCAGCTCACTAGAGCTTCTGCAGACTGTCTCCAAGAATAATTCATGCCTTTTGCATTTTTCTTCTTGCTTTCTTTACAACACCAGGATTAAAAGCTTATTTAGAAGGCAGGTTCAGGTGCAACAAGGACTCACTGTTAATCATTTGGTTTGTTCTGAAAAAAGTGTGTGAAGGACCATCCTATGTTAATGGGTTTAGGAGAGTCTTCATCATCCTTTGGTGGAAGAAGAAACTGTCGGGAATTAATGGAGCATGGGCTCCCAAAAGATGCATTTTCATTGTTGCTTTCGACTGATCCAGGAGAGTCTGGAGTGTCTGTGTTCCAGGCATTTGTGTTTGCTTGAGGTCTGTAACCTGCAGTTTTATCCAATTCTTCCTCCACAGGTGTGCGACTCTCCATGTTCAGCGCACTGATAGACAGTTGCATTTGTGGCTTATAGCCTGCTGTAGTCACTAGGTCTATTTCTGGCTCCTCCTCTGATTTAATTTGAGGCTGATACATTGATTGGATGTCAATGTAAACCACCTGAGATGAACCCCCAGGTTCATCTGTAGGGGGATTTGAGATCTCCTCTTCAATGATAGGGGGACAGTAGGACACAACAACATGGTTCTCCATTTCTGAGTCAGAGCCATCTTCAGGCACAGTGGTGTCTGCTGCTGGGGACATCATCTCTGTGTCTTCAATCTTGGGAGCTGCAGACTGTGTTTCCACGACTTCAACACTATTGGGGGTGCATGGGTTCATTTCCAGTGTTTTAAGTGTCTTCTTCCCCTGAAGTGAGAAAAAGGAGAAGAAGAGACTTAGCTAAAACTTGCCCAAATCACACCAGTATGTCAGCTTTTGGATTGTACTCATCCCATGGCCATTAGTACAATATAACCACAAAAAGTGGTTATGATTTTTTGGCTCATCACATATTGCTGTTAATGTTGAAAATATTTTACACAAATTAAAAGGACTTGAGAACTTTTTCCCCAAATCTCTGCTTTGTATAACCCATTCCAGAAGGCTGTTTAAATGCCCAGTTCCAATTAATGTAGCTACCAGGGGGTTGGGATATGGCATATACAAATCGCCATACTTTCTACTTCTCCTAACACTTATCACAAAGATGGGTGTGTTACTCTCATATCACTATCATGTACTGACAATTCTCCTTAGTTCGGGAGAGGAGAAATGCAGCAGGCCTTTCCTAGTTCAAACATTGCAAGTAACTACATTAACAACAACAAAGCTCTAGATAGCACCTGACAGAAGTTACTCAGTAAATTGGCTTGTTTCCCCCTGCCACAGACTTTTTTCTGCAATTGGAACAGATGAGTCAAGGTTTGCAAAAGAATTCTTTAACTTGTGGTATCTTTCGGAAGTTTAAAATACTAGATTTAAAATGAGGGTTACCTCACAGATGTTCCTCTGAAACTGCAGTGCCTTGCTGTTCTCAGGATTTGGGATCTCTGGATAAAATGTTTCTTTAATCCTGTAAAGACAAAAGAATAAACTTTTATAAGTTATCAAGTTTGCAAGTAAACGAATGGACTCAGGACATTTCCCTTTAATTCAGAATACTGAAGACATCTGGTGCAAAGATTTCGTGCACTGAACTTTCCCTGAGTATAATGGAAAAAACAGCAACCTTTTTTTAATTTTAAGTGGGGAACTTGATATGACACATTTACTAAAAGCTGAAGATGGGATTTCTACCTGAGTGTTTGTGGATGGCACACAAATTACAGTGTGTTGCCAGTGTATTTACATTTGGGAACTATTTACAAATGGTGCTCACTGGGCTCCCGAGAGCCTCCTCAAAAATCTTTTTGCATTCCTCACTCTGACCTCTCTCCAATTCATTTTCTCTCTCACCTCCGAGGATGTGTTTTTGCCACCCAATTTTGAACAAAGCCCACTGACATATTTGGGTACTTTGAGAAAACAAAGAATGACTACAACAGAGGAAAACCCTAGCACTGAAACAAACACTTCCAGATGAGTACTGAATGCAAGCACTTACCATTCCCTCTTTCGGTAGCAGAAGATGCTTGCCACCACTCCAAGCAGCACCACCACTGCCACAGGGATGAGAATTGCAATGATTAATCCTACAGCTGGGGGATAAAAAAGGAAAAGACAGTAAATCCATATCCAAAGTTATCAGCAAGTTTCAGGTCTTTTCTAATATTCTCACCTATTAAAGACCATTTCACTAAATCTAACAGTGGTCTACAGACAATGGACTATCCCACTATCCTTCCCCTTTGCTGAGAGGGCAAAAGTCCACTCATGAACAGAGCTGATTCAGTGACAACTACAGGAATCAGCAGATACTTCTCTCTGATTGCTTAATTGCAAAAGGCTTCACGTGCAGCACAAGACCAATCGCTGCTGTGATTCGGATCTCACTAAGCACCGGAATTGCACTTTCGTGTTACCTGAGCTGCCCAAGCTTTGGTAATGGCTCTTACAGGCCAACAACTCATTGCACAAACTGCATTGTGTTTCATAAGGTTTCTAATCCCCAGCTTTTATCTCCAATATATTCCCACTGCCTTCCTCCATTGATGTTAAATGCCTCAAGTTTTATCTTTCATATATTTTAGTTGCACTGCAGTGTCTTTCATCAGAAATACATTTGTCTTTTTCTCTCTCATGCCCCAAAGTCAATCTCTTTTTTTTTTCTAATTGCCTTTCTGTGTTTGTTTCTGTCAGGGGATCAATAAAACTGAATTCAGAGCAGAGAGGCATCTGTTTACAATTCTGAAACTGATACATATTTCCACAATGTCTTTCTTCCCACCATTTATTAGCAAATATTCATCATGGGAAACCTGACAAAAACAACTAGCTGCTTGAGAAGACTAAGCTTCGACTCCATTATATTTAGTAGTAGCTCAGAAGTTATTTTTCTTGCATACATTACCACAAACTACAAAGTAGCTGTAATAAGAAAGGATCTTTCACTCACCCTGAACTGTACCAATTTTTATACTTATAATCAACTAAAGAGAAGGAAAATTAGACTGTAGGACCAAACTACCTAGGGGGCCAGAAAAAAACATGATAATAAAAATAAGCTCAGCTTTATATACATTTTACAGATCTTGTGCTGAAGACTATTAATGAACAGGGGTAATCAACTTACAGTCCTCCTTTGTCACCACATAGAGGCTGTTTGGAGGGCTCAACCCACCAGCAGTGTAGGCTTGTAGTTCCAGCTGGTAACTTGTTTTGCCTTGGAGATCAAGTATTTTCATAGACTTCTGTGTCAAGTTAGTGATATTGTTAACTTTAAGTTCTGGATTCCCTGTTTGTTCGGAAGCAGTAAGAAAAGCGTAACTGTGTAAGCAAGGATTCCCAAAGACAATCTGAGCTTTAGCAAAACTTCTTGAAGTCAATACATGAAACCTGAAACAGTCTGTGTAAAGGAAAATTGAAATAAAGAACCCAAGCAAATGCTGCCTGCTTACACAGCACCAAAAGCACAGGAGTGCAGCAGTGCTGCTGCAGGTTGACCTCATTTCCTTACATTCCTGCTTGTCCTCTTATGTTAATGTGAGTCAGGCTTCAGTTCTGTTCAAGATGGGCACTGGAAGAATATACCCTATTAAATATAGCCATGTAACCTTCCCTTGTCTCATCTGCTCAGGGTATCTGTGCACAGGACAGTGTGATACATTGCTGCTTAGTCGCAGCATAACTTTATGGCCTCACTGAGCCAGGGTTTTCTCCAACTTTTGCTTTATATTGAAAAAGAACCGTGATAACCACACAAGGAGCTGATTATTTTAAATGACTTTGTTACATATCATGTGCCAATTATGCTAATGAGTAATGCAACTGAATTATTATTAAAGCATCTTTTTAATTAAAGTGAAATGAAATTATTAAAAAAAAAGGTAAAAGAAAGACAGCGTAAGCAAGGAAGTTGCAATCTACACAATTAATTTACCTGATTCTGAAAGTCTAGGCTTCAAAGTATCTTTTTCACCTTTTGCAAAGGAAAGAAGATATCCTTTTAAAAACCCTCGGCATTCTTCGATAGGAATGTCTTCCCATTTTACCAATATAGAATCTGAAGAAGTTTCCTCAACAGTAAAATTTGGTGCACTTTTTGGAGCTGTAGGGAGAATTATGAAGGAAGAAACTCATAAGGAATCACTTTAATATTAAATCCTGAAATCATCTGTTTCATAAGTAATATTTCAGGTCTAGCATTTCCAGCTTTTTCTTCAATACTTTTTCCCTCACTGGCAAGAACATGTGAAAAGACTTAGTAGGTGACACTACAGAAGTACAACTCTGTTTGTCTCCTTGTTATTAACTACTTCAGTGTGATCTACTATGACATGCTGAAAGAAAAATTTCTCTTTAGTCAGACTTCTTTCAGGCTCATACAAGTAAATATTCTTCTTCCTGCAACAAATCCCCAAAGATTCTATAAACCTTCAGAGGATACAAATTGCTTAGCTTTTAAAGGCCTTAACTCTTAACCTCACAGCTTGTCCTAAAATTAAACAAACTTCATATTCCTATCATGGAAATCTATCTCAGCTTAGAAGAACTACTCCTAGCAGTCTTTACAAGTCCCTATTCCAATAACTGAAGCCTACTGAAAGGTCATGTGCACCAGGACATTGTCTGACACTTGGCTTTGATCTACCAGTCCTGCACTCATGTTTAAGAATTTTCCTCTTGGTTATCTGTCCAAAAGCAGATAAGCTGCTTCTGCATTTTCAGTCCCCCAGAGTCTTTATATGTTCAAAGCTTCCAATCTGTTCAGAACACATACAGAAAACTCCTCTGGAAAACTGTTCAGAATTTTTAGAGATACAAATGATTGAAACTAGAGTTTCTGGTAATATTGCCTTAACCTCACCTTCAACCCTAACAATGAAATAAACAACTGCCTTTCCAAGGGCTCAGATTATGTCAGCAATTCAGTTTTTCAGGCAAACTATTTTAGCAGATCACACATTAAACTTCAAAGTGAAATGTGTGTTACAATACAACACAATGCATTTACAATACAATACAATACAGCTGTGGTGTTAAAGTCATGTTCAGACACCTGGGAACAGAAAGCATTCAGACACTAATGCATCTCCAGGCCAGCAAAGTTCAGCCCTGGGTCAAACCCAGACTCAACTGGTATGGGACAGAATATAAGCACAATTGTTAAAGTGCCTTGTGCTCTAAGATCTAGTTCTGGTCTAAGAAGTGTTTTCAAACAGAAATGTTATGGACACTTTTTACATTTGCTGAGCTGTACCAAGTGTGCTCAGAAGTTTACTCTGACTTGATGAATCAAAAAAAGTTCCCTCCTCTCCTGCAGAAGTGACATGTGTTTCAAATCATGTATATGCCTCCAACTCTGAAGAACGCTGTCTTCAGCGTGAACTTCTGTGACATCCTATGCCACCACACAAGCTGGAAAACACAGGGTTATTACATGCTTGGAATTGGCTGGAGAAATTTGAATTAGAATTATACAAAGAGAGCAAAGAAAAGTCAGTAGTACTGCATGGTGATTCTGGTCTCAATCTTCTACTGCCAACACTGAGCTAAAAATAGACACAGTCTAAATTCACTTTGTAGAGATCCTGAATGATAAAGTGCACTTACGCAGCTCTTTCATATACCCAGTTATGTTTTTCAACAACTGATATCCAGTGGATTTGCAACCGTACAGTGAAAAGTTGTATCGCACGCCAGGTTTAAACAGAGCTGCAAGAGAAAATTGCTATAAGAATATTTCACTTTTGAAGAATGATGCTTTTAGATTTCACAATTATTATATAAATACATATTAAAAATTACAAAGTGTAATGATATAAATACCATCCCTACTTCTAATTCCTATAAAAGCCATGCCATCAGATGTGGTTTAGAAGCAGTAACCTTATCTAGCTCCCAGAGAAAGTTTAGTACTAAACAAAGAGGATTCAAAACAAGCTACTCAAATTGCATAAATTGCTCTTTCCATGGGGAAACACAAACTGAAATTACCAGAAATAAACCCCTTCCTTTCCTCCCACACCAACCGTGTAGATCCTGCCTACTCCTCAGAAATACAAATGCATTTTGAAAGAATCAGCCTTATTGGAGCAACAGGACAAAAGAGAAGCAGATAACTCTCAAAAATGATAATGAAGCACCTTAGCAATGAACTTAAGTCCTGAACCAACTTTACAAAACAGATAGTCATAAAAATTACACTTCCCATATCTTTGGTGGAGAGATAGGTGTTTCATACCACAACGTGTAAATAATTTACCACTTTCTGGGATTTTCTCAAGTCAGGGCCATACACTAGTTTCAAGACTTTCTAAAACAAGATGCCGTTGTGAAACTACGCAGAAGACAAGGGGGTTTTGCAAGCATTCAAATCCAGAGATTCTGTTGACAGGACTAAGCACAGAAGTGGATTTGCCAGCTTGAGCCTAGCCCTAGCAGCTTGCTAACTCCCACAATGTGCTGCAAGAACCATCCCAGAGAAAAGCTCGGGAATAGAGTAGTGCACCATTGGACAGACATGGTATTGTCTGCTTAAAAAAAGCAGGCTCTAGCTAGCACAAACTAAAACAACACAGTCACAGTGTTGTAATTACAGACAGAAAAACATATTGCCCCCACCCTCCCAGGTCTAACTCCCCCTCAACTTTCCTATGTACACAGCTCCATGGTGTTTTTTTTAATGGAGACTTTAATACTAAACTTTTCTAAAAAGCAAATATATAGCATTTTAGACAGCAGAGAAAAAGTCCTACATCTTTCATGGGTCCTCTCTTTCCTCTTCTGCTCTTACTAGTCCCACCACAGCTGAATTTCATTTCCCTGATCTGCCCACTAGCATCTAGAGACCTGGAATGTGCCCTGTTCCAGGAAATTTCAATTACTGACAGCAAGCCAACACATGGAGGTCACACTTAAAAAAATCTGCCTCATGTAAAAACAACGGATTAGTCTTCCCCCATCCTGAGCAGCACTGTTTATGTTTAGAATCCAAATAAAACCCCAAACCCTAGATTAACGATTATGCATTAGGCTGAGCTAGAAAATTGTTGGGTATAGCTAGAAGTAATTTCAAAACAGTTAATAAACATAGGATGATAAAAGTTAAGTCAAGACTGGTATTTGGATTTGGCAAGACTGTGCAAGAAATTAAAATAAACACAGTACCAAGAAAGATTTCGTTTATTTACATAAGTATGCAGCAGTGAAACAATTTTCAACCTATAGCATCATTCCACTCGCTACTCACACTCTCAAACAGAAAGACTAAGTAATTATTTCTGACTTACCAGATTTTATCACTGCATTTGTTGTATCTGAAGAAAATTTCTGCCAGTCCACACTACAGGGTTCAGACCCAGATGAACGACACCATTTTACTACGTAGCCACAGGTCATGTTGGGGTAAGAATCCCAAGAAATATTAATTCCATTCCCCATTGCCACAGCCTGACCTGTTATGACATTGTCTGCAACAAAGGTGACACAAAAATTCATCAGAGAGCAGACACTTATCTACAGACCAAGATGAAAGAAAGCCTTCCAGCCACAGCACAATGGCTTATAAATGGCAGTCATTTCTAAGAACGAGGCGTGGTGAACTGTGAAACTCGGAGGGTTGCACTCAGCTGTGCTTTCTGAAGTGCTCAAAATCAGACATAGCCTGCAGCAAAACCCTCAGCCAGCCTTAAGTATGATGACGAGAAATACTGCAACTCAGTAAGTAACTTAGAAAGCACTTTTTCGAGGTAAAGATTTACATTAGATGTCAGGTTCAAATATGAATTGACACCAATTTGGCAGGAGCCTCCAGCTATAAATTCCTGCTGTCATTTCCTCAAATGGTTTGCTTTGTGTTTCTTTTAAATGTCTTGCTGTCACTCGCCCAACCACTGACAACCGTTTTTCACCAGGACTCAACAGCAATAATCACATCTCTGGCAAACTTTATGGAGGCTTCAGTCTACCAAAGCTAAATTAAACAAACAAACAAATACACCCCCCAAAAAAACCCCAAACTAAACAACAAACAACCCCAAACAACAAAAAACAAACACCAAAAGACCAAAAAAAGCTTTGCCTTTACTCTATTTTTCCTGTTACTGGTTATCAGAGGTTTAGCTGCCCTTGATCAGATCTGGAAACAGCTTCTGATTCCTGCAGCTTCCCTCCATGGCTGTCCATCAGATGGGACCCTGCAGAGCTAAGGGATGGTTTCCAAAGGCCACCACAAAAGCAGTGGGCCCACAACAGATCTGCAAAAACAATCTCAGTGTTTCAGTTTTCCTTTTTCAGTGTTCTCATTTATGCTCCCTATTGAGTCTATTATTTCATTTTATTAAAGCTATAAACTATGGAAGGCCGAAGGGCAAGGACAGTTTTTAAGAATCAGTGCTACAAAAACTTTACTCTCCCTAACATACTGTGAATATTGAAACACTGTCTATTTTTAAGTAATTTTAACATACAGCTAAGTGTACAATCCTTTTCTAGCTTGATCATGGTAAGAAAAAGATGCATGATTAAGAAAGCAAGTCAACTCCACAAGTGTTTCTGTACTTTTTCCATAAAAAACCCTACTATGCATCCAGTGAAACTACACTTCCATGATGTTGGAAAAGACAGTATTTCTTATCAGTCTGCTTTCATTTTCCTATATACAGAAATGAGTTTTTACTGACAGTGAGCACATACTCTGAAATATGCTTAAATACACCACGCTCAATTTTATTTCCTGTGCTAGATGACTAGAAATTCACCATGGGCAGTACTGCTCATTTTGATGTATTTATAGCTGCAACCTAGACTAGGAGAAAATAACTACTAGCACTAGAGTACTACTGTGGTAGGGTGGCCTTGAACAACCAGATTATGTGCCCCAACTCTCTGCAGAGGACTTTGCAGAGACAGTGACAAATTAATTAAGGCAGAGCATCCTTTGTTTGTGTTTTCAGCTTTCAGAAAACCTCAGCAGATCTCCAGCTTCAGAGCCACTGCTCTCTTATGGACATTAAAAGCACTTACAGACTGTACACAGGAAGCAGACAGAAAAGATGTTTGGGCAAAAATGTCATCCAGTTCAGTGAATGAGTCATCTTTCATGACTCCAGTCAGTGACTCAGATAATTCCTATACCAACTTGGGAGCAAATCTTTAATGAGTACAAGTTGGGTAACACCAAAGGGAACCTCAGACATCTGAGAGAGAGCTGTAAATGAATGCAAAGCACTAGCTCCATCAGCTATCCCACACCACAAACTTATTACAGAGATCTCTCTGATTCCCAGAGTTTTGTTCTTTCACTGCTGAGGGAGAGCTCTGAACGGACTTTCAATCAACTGTTACATACAATTACTTTTCCCTCCAACAGGCAGAATAAGAACACACTTTAAGGTATTGGTGTTGGTGCTGTGTCCAGTTCTGGGCTCCTCAGTACCAAAGAGACATGGAGTTCCTGAAGTGGGTCCAGTGCAGGGCAAAGAGGATGATTAAGGGACTGAAGCATTTCTCTTAAGAGGAAATGCTCTGAGGGAGTTGGGCCTGTTCAGCCCTCAGATGAGAGGATTGAGAGGGAATCTCATCAATGTCTATCACTATCTAAAAGGGATGGACTAGGCTCTTCTTAGTGGTGCCAAGCAACAGAACAAGAGGCAATGGGCAGAAACTGATGCAAAGAAAGTTCCACCTGAACATGAGGAAGAACTTCTTTACTGTGTAGGTGACCGTGCACTGGAACAGGCTACCCAGAGAGGTTGTGGAGTCTCCCACACTAGAGATATTCAAGAACCATTTGGACACAATCCTGTGTCATACGCTCTGGGATGGCCCTGCTTGAACAGGGAGTTTGGATGAGCTGAACCCCTGTAGTCCCTTCCAACCTTGCCCATTCTGTGATTCTTTGTTTTAGAGAAGCTCAAGAAACATTATATACATTGGTTTCACTTCACACAGAAACAAACTGTGTTTTCCATCTCACTGGGAATCTCAACCAAATCACATTTCTTCCCATGACAGAAGGCCCTGTCTTATCAGAACCTGAGTTGCAAGACTCTCAAGCTGTGATACTTGTTCTCCGGGTGGGCAAGGAGACACACACCCATGTGTGCACTCCTGGTAAACAAGAAGAGAAAGGTCTTGCTGTGCCAGTCTGTCCTTCCTGCAGAGCACCAGCCAGATCTAGGGCTAGAGGTTTGGGCTTTGGGAGACTATGCTCTTCCTGGCATGCAGGGAAGCATGGGCTCTCAATAACCATGTGCAATATTATTCTCTTCCCAAGCTCAGTGTTACGAGCAGAAAATCATTATCTGGCTCAGCTACTTCCCTTTACAAAAGCCCTCAGCAAGAGTAGTAGTGCTTTAATTGGAAAGCTAGTTCTACCTCCTTTTCAAACACTGGCTCCCTAGCACAAGGATGCCAACACTTTACCAACCAGTCCAATTAATATTCTCCTGCAGAGCTCAGAGGCATTGAACTGACAATTTCTGCCTCAAAAAGCCACCCAACACCCTCAAGACTTTATTCTGATTCTTTTTAGCATCTAACACTTCTCAGTGTCTCAAAAAGAACACAAAGAAATAAACTGAACTCCTTAAATATCAGAGATCCACACCAATGCTTTGAAAACTCATTCTTTTTGTTCTTGGGAGGTCTCCAGAAAGTGCAAATAGCTGCAAAGATTGCACATTATCATCCTTCTTTTATATAGAAAGTATAATTAATTGCTGAGAAACAGAAGAAGCCTTTTTCCCCCCCTATTCAGTACATTTCAGTGGGGAAGTAAACACAAACAAACGAAGTATTATTTTTCAATAAACAAACTGGCCCAGGTATTCTCCAGGCTTTGAAGGTGTTTAACTCTCAGCTGGAAGCACTCACCACTTGGAAGTTCCACACTTGTTATCCTTGAAGGAGGAGATGAGCCTGCATGGTTTTTGGCTACAACACTAATTACACAGTCATTTTTTCCAAGTTTTATCTCGGTACTGTTTGAGGGTTCAGTGACTACTTTATGCTCCAGTGGTGTCTCTAGCAGGTAGCAGGACACTTCATGAGACACTATTTTTCCATTGGCTTCAGAAAGGGATAGGGGCTATGAACAGACAAAGACTGAATTAAAACCAAAATACAACATAGAGAAGACACAGGATAATATGAATTTAATGTTCCTGATCTAATCTGGTGACTGGAAAAGACTATGAGGCAAAAAAATTATACAAGTGTGACTTGAGAACTAACATGTAAGTTCCTCAGTTTTTAATTTTCAACTGGGATGTATAAAAAGCTTAATTCTTCCTGTGAAATGCTTATCAATGCAATGTTTAAATTATAAAACTTTAATAATGTTTTCCTTTGGGGAAAAATATTTGTCTCCATGGATGGCTCTAAAAACAAAGCTAAGAAAAGCAGCCTGGTTTACTGACTACAAACTTCACTAATTTATAAATGTGTAAGGAAATATTTTTTCATGCAGTTACATTACACAATATTTTAAAAATTCAAGTGTCCTATCTACCTTCCAGAAGATTTTTACACTTTCTCCAGATGGACTTCTCTCTCTCCAGATGTCTGGTCCTCTTGCAGGAGCTAAGAAAAAAAATAAGAGGGGTAGTTTATTTCCCCAAGTTGCACAGTAGACAATATACCATCTATTAAAAAGTTGGCTTTTTGGATGACTGATTTTAAAATATATGGCCTCACAGGTTCAGCGTTTTACCACAAAAGAGTCAGATAAACTTACGGGCTTCTGCTGTTGTGAACTCCTCTATCCTGCTCCAGTCACTCCACCTCCAGAAGTGGTCAGCAGCCGAACAGCGCACCTTGAACTGGTATTTGGTATATGGGAGTAATGCATTCAGCTGAGCTGTGTAAGCTGAGAGTTTCCCACCAGGCATGGAGACATTGTGCTGTTAAAAATTTACAGAAAATAACATGACACATTTTTTTTTCCCCCCTAAATTATGCTGTATTTTCCCCCAGGAATGCTGACAGCGTGAAAGCTGCAGTCAGGCACTATGAAGAAAATAACGAAAAAGAGAAGTGTTTCCTATGCAGTCACCCTGAACAAAGGAAAAATTTTCAGAGGTCCCCCCAGATAAAGTCACGTATAGCACAGAAATTGAAATATGACAGTAGGTAGCACCTTTGAGATGTAAAGCATGAAAAGAGAAGGAACACTGATAAGCCTTCAACAGGACGAGCTCTTCCCACAGTAGCAGGCTGTTGCTTCCCATCTATCCCATCCAGTCCCCCTCTATCCCAAAAGCAGCACAACTGCTCACATGAGGCAGGTGAATACCAGGTTTTCAGCTCTGGTATTTAGAACCTGCACTTCCACAGAGCACATGAACATCAGTCTATGGGAACAGAGGACTTTTTCCTAAGAGACATGCACAAAAGTATACTAAAGACAGTCTGAGCAAGATGTTTATCACGTAGTCTGCTTCCTTCATTTTTCCTTCAAAAGATACTATCCAATTCCAACCCAGGTGATCCCAATTCAAAGCTCTTATGACAGGACTAGTCTCTCCTATTATTCTTAAAATGGTGCAAGTCTAGGGATCATTTCAGTTTCATGATTACTTAAAGAAATCCTAAGCCTGGGAATAATTTTTACTGAATCTAATTACAACACATGTGCATCACAACTGCCAAAAAGGATTTCAAGCAATTTTAAGATGCAACTAATTGTGTATTTCTAAAGCCAAATGACAACTTCAAAAATACTAGAAAAGCCAACAATTTCTCATACGGATGGAAAAGCTTCTGAAAACATCCTCAAAATGCCATGTAAAACCCCAAAGCAATTTCACAGCTACTTTCGTTTGTTACAGAGAACTCCTGGAGTTTTATTATTAAGCAACCAGTGACAACACAGCAAAGCTGTAAAAGCTTCTATTAAGTTGTTTGCTGCACTAGAAAATATTTGTAGCTGCAGGGTCTGATACAGGTGCAGAGAGTCATACTGCTGTGGAAGTGTAAAGCTTGACCATCTTCAACTGACCCAGATAATTGCTTTGGTAGCAGAGTTCACAAACAAGTGCATGTCCCAGGTTTTGAGCTGCATATTCCAAAAATATTTATGAGTTCCTTTGCAGTACCTAATCTCTGGTATTAGTTAACACATATCATTACAGAGAAAATAGAAAAGCTTAAGGCTTATGCACTCGTTAAGTGCTTTGAAAGTATTTTAAAAATACTCTAACAGAGCATACATCAACTACTACCCTATTATTATAGAGGCATGTACATAATGATAATCTTCAGTCTTAGCTGCATAATTTCTGTGGCTTAAGTTATTCAAGGCTGTGCTTGACCACTGTGCCCAACCAGCAACTAAATGCAGACAGTAGCAGAATACTACTAAAAATCAAACACTGTAAAAAGCAGCCTCTGAGGTTAACGTGCTCAAATTACAAATTCAGGCTCTGTGCACCAAGACCGGACAAATCAGCATGTGCCTACCCAAAATGGTCAGAGATCTGAATGCACAAAGAAACTGGGGGTAAATCTCAGGCCAACTGAACATGCAGTTGTCATTAGGCTTCCCCAGTGATACCAATCACACCACACTAAGTTAAGCAGTACGGAAGAAGAGGATATATTCCCACCACCTACAGTCAGTGTCTGATGCTGACGTCTAAATTGGTATCCTAAGCTCCTCGGACAGTCAGCAGAGTAAATACACAGCTCCAGTCAGTGACACAGGGCACCAAACCTGGGCAGCAGCTGGAAGACTGAATAGTTGAAATCCTGAACCTCACCCAGAAATACCACTTTCTCTTCTGCTGCAGGGGTTTTCAGTGGGGATTACCTAATGATTTATTCAGCAGGAGAATCCTTCCCTATCCTGTCTCTGCATCACTGACATACAAGCAAGTTCAGCAGCTGCCTATCATGGCCACATGCACGTCAGCTACTGACAACAAACAAATGAACTGCTCTCTAAGGGGAAAAAAAATTAGAAAAGAAATTCAATTGCACACTGTAAGATTTGAAACAACCATTGTGGAAGTCTGCAGGGCAGCAGTACATCCTGGAACAACTGTGTGTTAATAGTTAAGGTTTGCACCAGGAAGGTCTAAGCACAAGGACTGTTACCTAAAGGGTTAGCATAAAGCACTATGCACAGTCTCTAAGTACCAAATGACCTGGTGTGTGATTTGACTTTTCTCTAAAGTGTTTAAAACAAAATAAAAAAAGAAGAGAACCTGGCAACAACAGAGATGAGCAGAAAGCTTTCTGATTTTAATAAATGAACTTCTACTCATTACTAATTAACCATTTAATAAGATGATCAGAATGAAGATCTTAGTGAGAAAAGAATTTGAAACGTGATTAGTAAAGTGAAAAAGACCAACATCTGTGCCAAAAAATAATCCATTAAAAGCAACACTTACCAGTTTTTGCTCAGAGTGACCACTGCTAATTTCAATTTGACACAGAAGCCTGATCTCAGCAAAGCTGCCATTTATGAACCAACGCAGATGGACACTAGTGGAGTTGTTTCCAGAAACAGTCAGCTTTTCCGGGGTTTTTGGATGAACTTGAAAAATAAAGAAAAAACCTTCAATTCTAAGGAAAAAAAAATCACATTCATTTTAATTCAGAAAAATTTGATTTTAAAAGAACAAGAGAACCAGAAGGACAAGTGATTCAATAAGTAACAGAGACAACTAGTGCCAAGAAGGCATCTGCAAGCAGTCTCACTCCTGACTCTCTTCTCAGCTATCAAACATGGAAACAGATTTACTTAAGACTGAGTGTACTGGCACATGTGGTAAAAAGTTGGAGACACAGAAAAACATATTCACTCTAGCTGACTTTATCAAGAAAGTACTCAGAGAATTCTAATCTGAGGATAGTTGATTTGGGACTTGACAAGAAAAAATGCACCATCTTCGTGTTTAAATTCAGTTTTCTGGGGGAAGGCAGAATACTGTAACCAACAGCAACACCTGAAATCTCAGTTATGGCTGTGGAGACAGAAGAAAAAAGAGTGGGGAAGACAGTACTAGAGGAGTGGTCATCTCCCTTTCCTCCTTTAAACTGAAGGTCTAATGAAAGAAGTTATTTCTTTCTCCAAACTATGACAGCAGATGATCATGGCTATTACCAATGGCATGTAATAGTAAAAAATATTACCTTTTATCTTTTTGTGCTACCTTTTATGGTCCAAACCCTGACACTGCAAAACTGTATGATATTTTGCCCTATAAGCAAAGACTGAAATACAAGGTCATTCACAATTCATAAAGTTACACCTAAATTTAAATTATTGATGTGTAATAGAATATGAAGCAATACACAAACTTGCCCAGAGAAATTATGTATACTCAATTCCCAGAAATCTTCAAGGTTGAGTTGGATGGGGTCCTGAGCAACCACATCTAGTGAGTGGCCTACGGCGGGAGGTGGGGTGTGGGCAGTGTGTGTGGTGTGTTGGAACTAAATGATCTTTAAGGTCCCTTCCAACCCAAGCCATTCTATGACTGCATGATAAACAGCAGCTAGCTGTTTAGATCACAAGTCATATTTATCATACAGCAGTGTGTGCAATCTGGTAGCATTTCTTGCGAGATGTGTCATCTCCCTGTACACGTCCTGAGTTATTTTCAACTTCAAATTATTGAATATGGCAAAAAGTTTGTGATAATCAAGGAAAATAACAAAAAGTATACCATGCTGGAGTTCTTCAAACCCAAACCAAACAAATGGTTAGCATGTAGCAAACATGTGGTTTTGCCTTTTTAAGTCGTTAGTATTACCTCTTTGAGTTATATCAACCAAAAGAGATGACTCTGTTTGCCCAATAGGATTGGAGACACCTAATATGAAATCATAGATTTTTTGACCAGGCATTACTGGAAAGCCACAGACACGCTCTCTGTTCATTTCATTGACTTCGCATGAAACATTTTTACCAGATGTTCTACAAAATAAAAAGGAGAAGGAAAAGGTTAATTTTTGAATAAGTTAATTTCTAGCAACAGTTAGAAGTCTAGACTGAAAACACAGTACGGAATGACGGGTTCAGTTCACATGGCTTACAGAATTATTTGATTGCAGAGGCACACCTAACACCACAATGCAGGTTAAAGTGGCATCAGTCATGACTTGCCCTGTTCTCACATGAAACTCTCCTCTTCTACTAGCATAACATTTCCATCCTTTTCAAAAGCCTGGAAAACAGGTAGGTCCTGTAAAACCACCTCACACGTTACAACTAAAATTCTGGCTTAAAGTATCTTTGTTCCGATCAGCATATATTTGCATTTGAAGAATTCTTTTAATTGCTTTCTGAACTAGTGAGATGCTACCCACATTGTCTTTCTAAAAGCCCTGTCAAATCTGAACTGAGGTTTGTTACCTGGAATACATCCACTATTGCCAGCTGTTTTTCAGTCAATAGCAGGAGAGGCAGTCTGGTAACAGCCAAGACCAGCAGTACATCTCTGGGGGTAAAATCTAGAGTGTGTATCTGTACACATATCTGTTTTAATTACAATCTGTGTAACCCTCTCATTCAGTAGCACAAGTTTAATTAACTTCTTCCTTCAGGCACTTTTGTTGCATTCTAGCTGAGTTCTGAGCTCTCTTCATAACATACTCTCTATTTCAATAGTCCAGTGTGGGCTGAGAAAAAGAATGAGAATATTTACCTGAAATGCACTACATTAATATCACAGCTTTGGGGTGAACAAAACAAGACTTGACAACATCCTTGTTCATAAGCTGAATATCAGTAGACAGTGACTGGAGCTCCTTTCCTTTGAATACCTGCTCTGTTTTGTCCACCTCTTTGCACCCTTACCAATGACTTTTTTAGCACTAGCACCCAGGATGACATCTGTGACTGTAACTCAATCCTCACTGCCTCTGACTTGCTTCAAAGCTACCATGAAACTCCATTTCTCATCTGTTTGTGTGATTCGGGCCTCTCCTGGCTCTTTTCCCTCACTTGCTCTTTTGGAATTACATGGGAGCCTCTTCACCAGGGGAATATTGTTAACTCCTTACTAACTTCTAATCACAACCACTAAGGAATCCCATCTGCAAGTGCTATTCCAAACAACAATTCCTCACATTTAAGGCTTTACAACGGCCGGCCGACCGGGTAAGACAAAGTACTGGGACACCACTCAACTGCTTTCTGTGGATGACACCAGTGTTATTGGTCCCTTTCAACATTTTACATGTAATAGGTATGTTGCCTGCTCTACACTATCTAATCCTTAATGCTGAAAGGAGAACAGATGTAGGCTCACTGCTATATTTCCTAGTGGCATTGGGAAATGTCCCATGACCTTTTTTAAAATTGTTGCTCACTGAGCTTCTGCCATTATGTCTAGAAGAAGCTCAGTAAATATGACAAACAATCTGACCTAGGTCTTGTATAAAAAAATAAATAAATTAGTGATTGACTCCTATTATCTCTATTTTCATATTGATCTTATCTACATTTTGGCAGCTTCACATGCTAAGACCTTTATCTACCTGTGAGTTCATAACAGCATAAACCTTTGGGAAAAGTCATCCTTAATTCCCACTGGAATTTTGCAGGGCTAGATGACAATTTTCCAAGTTTAGTTTAGTTACAACTACCAGAAATTCCTGGAAAGTATTTCAGGCTCCAAACCGTGAAGACTATCACATTTAAGTAAGCATGGTGCAGTAAATCACAGGCAGCAATGGAGGTATTCCACTTATACCCTTTAACTCCTTTTAGTGCTGATTGCTTTTACCTTTCAAATAAACTGTACTTTGTTCTTCGTTTTCCATACAGACCACTGGGCCTGCCTGGTTTCCAGGTACATTTTATTATCCGGAAGTTGGGTGTTTCACAGCTGAGATCTTGGGGAATGTCAGGAGCATCTGTAGCATGAAAGGAAACCAGAAAGTTAGCCAATGCTTTGCCATTCTGGTGTGACATTTGGGTTGCTGGCTTCCTTAAAGAATCACCATTTGGTTTTGCTGGGCCTAGACCATGTGCTTCACAAATACATGGCAATAGTTACACTCCAACCATACAAGTAATGTGCTTTTAAAAAGTCACAATAAACCAGATGGATAATTAATATCAGCCCCATCTGACTAACACTTGACTCTAGGATACTAAGTGGGTGGGTAATCTGGTAAATCACATGCAAACATGTTCACAAGCTCCAGGCTCTGACCTGGAAGTGTTTCACTGAAACCCTGCCAAGATTTTTCTGAAATTCTGAGCATCAGTGCAGCAGCTGGGCAATGCAGGAATGCTGTCGGCTGTGCATCACATTTTCTAACATTCCACCCCACCACTGTTTTGAATTCTGCAAACAAGTCATGTCAAGGAGATGGCCCCTTTAGCATGAATTCCACACTGAATCTGAAAGTTAAAGCAAGCCCTTAATTGCTCATCTTCTTCACCATGGCTTTGGAAGTGCCAATCTTTTTCTTTTAAATCTTGTTCTTTACAGGCATACTACAGCAGCGTTGAGTGCCTTCCTGGAAAAGGCGAGCAGTATTTCCAACAGAGAGGGTAACCATGCTAACGTGAGATTAGGCAGAGCACTTATTTGAAATCTTGTACATTTGAGATGTATGAGACCAGAAAGAAAGGTAGCACAATAACATCCACACAGCAGCCCTAGAGAAAGGGCACTAACACAAGAGGCAACAGTTGCAGTCTTACTTCAGATTATGAGTAGTAGGCCAAAAAAGAACACCTATTTTGTCAGACCTAGGTTTAACCAAGGTGGTATGTTTCCTGTACCTTTTCTTCCTCAAATGTCTCTCTCTCATCAGCAAGAGGGCCATGACAAGTCTTCTCGCCACTAAGGAGATACCACAAGAAGAACCACTGACAAGGAACAGACTTGGCATCCCAACTCTTTAAAAACTACTACATAGGAGAAATCCAGGGGATTGTCACAGTGTTTGTTCTTGAGCCACTAACTTATTTACCTGGATGATTCTCCTACAAAAGCAAGTATTGCACAAATAATGTAAAATGGTATATCACTTAGAAGTCATCAAAGGCTGAATTCTGTTTTGCATTTGCTATTGCAATCAATAGACAAAGTCGATGACAGGATGAACAGGTTGGAGATGGGAACACACTGCCAAAATGAGTCCAGTTTCTCCTGTCCCTTTTCTCAAATCCAAGGACTCTAAGCTCAAAGAGAACTAGGGAAAGGGATTCTAATGAGCGGCTACTGGAAGATGATAACTCTCAAAATCCCTGTGGGGAGAACAGACAAAGCTCCAAAGTGACCAATTATGAAGCGGAAAAAGGAGGCATTTTCAGTCATCTGTTTTAAAAGATATCTGTTTCTGGAACATATTTCTGGGCCTGGCATGGCTACACAGAGAAGAAACATAGTGATTCAGTATCTTTAAAGCAAATAGTAAAAGAAGAGTGTTTCAGAAGAGTGTCCAGGAAAAAGGAATTGTTGGCTGGTTTCCTTTGCTGTAATTATCTCCCAAGGAGCTACTGCCCTGAATGACCACCTGTTGTTGCAAGTCTAACTGATTTCTTGTCTTCATTTGACTGATTGGTAAATGAGTGTTTGCATTTACAATTCTTGCTCTTACTCACTTTGACATGGACTAAACTAGAGCAGATGTAAACCTAGAGTGATAGAGACTGGAAATAAATATTCATATGGCAATAAACTAATAGGTATTCCAGATCAGGAAAAAGTACCTTAGAACAAGAGATCAATGAAAGAACCACTGCGCCAGGTTGTAAAAGAAGAGGGCTTACATGGGTGTTTCACATCCTCCCAAACTCAGTGTCTTCCCCATGAGCTGAAGTTTTCACAGCAAAATCAAACCAGTACAATCCCAGTTCATGCTCAAATCCAAAGACCAGGGTGGGGAAAAGGCACAATAGTGTATATATACATCTCTCTCTCTATATATGTCTATATATATCTATATATCAGAACTCTAAGAGTCTCAAAATTATTTTGATTTTCCTAAGGTTAGTAAACATGATACATACATCCTACAAACAGGACAGTTCCCTCCAACATTCCGTTGTTGAATCTGCACACTACATTTGTCCCGCTGGTATCTGAGGCACTTGCATTTAGTACTCTGATTGCATTGCTCCGACTGCTCAGCTGTATCATTGGGTAGGGCTTTGATCCATAAGTCATATTTGTTATGTTCAGGCCTTCTTCATGGACACAACAAAATGTCACATCTGAACCTACTGCCACCACAGTGTCCAGAGGAAACACTCCACTCCCACTGGGATCAGTATCTTTTCCTAGTAGAGAAGGAAGAAAACAAATAAAAAACCCCACATGAACAATTTGCTACAAATACAGTGTTGATCAGCTAAAATGTGACTAAGAAGCACTCCAATGCATACAAATAAAAGTTTACTAGGTTTCATTAACTAGTGATTGCATTATTTCTCTAATCAGAACAACCTCAAAAGCAGCGACCCATCACTGCCTAATGTTTTTCCTCTGATTTTGGCTCACTTCTTTCAAAGAAATCAAAGATCATATGGTGGCAAAGGAAGAAACATACCAGGGATCACTTCTACTGGGCTCCAGTCACTCCAATCCTTGAGGCCAGCAAACTGTGTTACATTAATGTAACAGCGAATCTTCACATAGTGCGACATGCACTCCAAAGGCAAATCTGATGTCCAGTTCCAAGAAAGAATGACGTCTTCATGAGTCAGTTTTGAGTGGTATGTAACCTGCAAAGTTTTCACACCAACAAAATAACCTACACATGGCTTATGAACACCTGTTAGTAATGACTACAATCTCCCAGGTGCCAACAGAATGGCAAACTAGGTAAACTAAACAATAAAATCCTGATAGATTGCTGGAGTGTCCCACCTAACTTTCAGCTGCACTGTGAATTTACTTGGACAAAAGCCTAAATTGCTAAACAGCCCACCAGCCATGCAGACTGCCAGCCAGAAGTACCAGAGGGCAGACATTTGAGGGAGAGCAGGAAGCTCGCCAAGCATTTAAAAAGGTATACACTGCATCCCAGTATCCTGGGCCTCTCCCAGGCAGTGAAATGTTCCAAATTTTCCAGAATGAAACTCTTCTAATATCAGTCCCAGGCTGCACATTTTGTCTTTTCTCCATTACTAAAATTTAGAGAACAGATCCACAAACTGGCTTGGAAGAACGGTGGTAAAAAAAAAAAGAAAAAAAGCAAGCTGAGCATTCAAAGACCACTAAAATTTGAGACACTGTTGGAGAAGTAGAGAAAATGGTGCAAAATATCTGCCAAATTCATAAGGAGGTTCTAATTAAAAAATTCCTGTACTAGATTTAAAAAAATAAATGATGTGACTGAGTACTGACAATATAGTAGTCAGTGGTCTTGTAACTTTGAAATTTAACAAGAAGTTATCTACTACAAGCATGAGTCCACTCAGGTTCTGCAAGGCTCTACAAACTTCATCATTCTCAGCTTTCTTCAAATGACTTCTCAGAATATTACAAAGGGCAAAAATTGTATATATATATTTATCATAGAGGAAGAATAGCACTTACTTCTGTGACTTTTTCCATTGTTTCTTTTCGAAGTACCTGAATCTGCCAAAAAGCATCCAGTCCATATGGGAAGACTGATCCATTGTCACTCCACTTCAGATTTAATGTGGAAGTTGAAAAGTCAGGCATTAAACTGAGAATGCGTGGAGTGACAGGAATAAACACTTGCAAAAGAGAGGGAGAAAAAAAATAATATTCAAGTCATTAGTCAGCAACACCAGCCCTACAGGTGTCTAACAGCCACATCTCTGCTCTGAACTGGCTAGTAGCCATACAAACATGTAACTCAATCTCTGTAATTAGAACAGGATGGGCTCTGTCATTACTTGAGCATGAAAGTTCTCAGAAAAGCACAGGTGCTGATGAATCATCAGGTAGCATTTTCTTTGGGTATCTCAGCATGCAGATATGCAAGTAACAGGTCATGAATATGACTCTTTATAATGCATATTGAGGAAGATATCCTATCTTGCACAATCGGCATTCAGTACTGCAGAGATAAAGGAAATATGGTGACAGTCTTTGAAGCATGAACGAGAACACTTCTAGGGAGGATGATGGAAAATCATCCCCAGGAGATGTAAGTTTTGGACACCAGTAGGGAAGTAGGGATTTGCAAAAAAAAAGTGAGAGTAGGGAGAAAGGAGAGCAGAAGCACAGAATGGAAGAAGTTCACATAAGGTTCTGAAGAAGATGGGGAAAGTGATTTTAAGCTAAAAGAAACAGTAAAGGCATGACATCATTATGTGGACAGGACAGGGAGATTAAACAGAAGATCTCTTCTATGAAGAGGCAGTGGTAACACATGAGATTGAGAAGGAGGGAAGAATTATGGTAATACAAGGGTTATGGCAGTTTATTGGGCCTGGTGTGGAATAAAACATATTTTTAAGATGTGTGATACATCCACTTCAGTCCTGAACATGGATTTGAGAGCCTGCAAAGTGTTCAGCACAGTCAACACACTGCCCATGATAACCTTTGATGAATCTGAGAGACTTATCCTGCCTGGAGTAAGCAATATCCTGGAGAATCACTGTGTTACTCAAATATTTGTAAGTAGCATTTTGTTAAAGTTCTTGAGCTACTCTTAACTGCAAACAGAAGCATGGATAAAAAGTGTTACCGACATTAGAATTTGACTACACTAAAGCGGTAAGTAGGCAAATCAAAATCAAAGCCTTGAGTAAGCGTGGAAGATGGTGGCAGTGCCATCTTCAGTACAAAACTTCCTCCTTTGCATGGAAAAAAAGGGCCAAAACTCTAAATGACTCCAATATGAAGCAGTCTATCTCCCAGGAATAAATGCTCAGTTTCATATACAGCTGAATAGAATGAGTAAGTTGGGCATATATTAAGGCAATATAATTAAGACATTATAACTTTCCTTGAAGTGTTGTGAAATTGCATGAATAAACTACTTGATTCTGCAGCATTCAAAATGGAAGAACAGGAACTAGAAAGTTTATTCTGCCTTTCCCAAGTCAGGTCTGACCAAATTCACTTTATACCCCATGCAGGTACCTCACTAGGTATAGCAGGAATTTGTTTACAAATCCTTCCTAATTTATAACTAAGACATAAAAGTGCAAAGAGTGGGGAATGTAACAGTGTTATATTTTGTTTTCCTCCTCACATTCTGCCCTTGCTTTCTCTGCTATGATCTATGCGTAAGAGGAGTTTCCTTTCATCTGAAGGATTAGAGAAGAAAACCTTTGATGTATAGTAGCTTCATATGGGCTCAGGATATCAACATTTTACATACAGGAATACTGTCAAAGAAAACTGCAAGTATACACACATCTGAAGAACCATTAAACATAGTATAAAGCCTTTATGTACACCCATAAAACCCAATACTTACAGACATCTTTCTTATTAATTTCAAATTCTTTGTTAGCAAAAGGAGTTCCAGAGCTGCTGCTTGTGGTTATTGTCACTGTGCTGGAGCTCTCTGGGACTGGAATCTCAACCTTTTTCTCCTTAGTTTTAAAACACACCGGAGGGGAGAGGTCACTGAAAAGACAGAGAGGATTAAACAGTTATTTCAGCTGATATGCAGCTAAGACAAGTTAAATGCTATTCTCGAACACTAATAAAACACAAACTCTCTCTAGTAAATAGAGAGCTCCGTACTAAGTTTGTGAAGGAGTGAGATTTGCACAGGCTTAGGTTACTATCAGATTAACAGGCATTTCCTCATCTTTCAGGTCACTTTCATTGTAGTGATAGGCTGTGCACTAGCTGTATAATGCAACTACCTAGTTAAGAGAACACTTCAAAGTGAAAACCTGACTTTTGAACAGAAATCATAGAATCACAGAATTGTTACGTCTGGAAAAAACCTTTAAGATCACCCCAAATGCAACTGTCAACCTGGCACCACACCATGTTCACCATTAAACCATATCCTTAATTGCCACAGGCACATGTTTTTTGAAACTTCCAGGGATGGCGACTCCACCACCTCCCTGAGCAGCCTGTTCCAATGTTTTACAAATGTTTCTGTGAAAAACTTTTTCCTAATATCTAATCTAAAACTCCCCCTGGAACAACTTGAAGCCAATGAAAGACACATTTTTGAAACCTAGAGTGATCATGAATCAATATTTAAAAATAAGCAAAATAAAATAAAAATAAAAATATAAAAATAAAATAAGAAACAAGTAAACAACCTCCTAAAAGCCCCAACAAAAATGCAAACTTAACACTATCTCCCCATCCCTTCATGTTTTCTGACTCTCTCTCCTTCCATTTCTTCTCAGAGTAATGGCATATGGGAGCAGGTTTACCCCCAGTGTCTGCATCTTAGAACAAATCTTTTAGTTTCCTTCAGCTGCTCAGCTCACAGGGAAAGAGCAGAGGGCAGGAGAGAGGAGTGCTAAGATCCCAGGTGAAAATACAATCTGTTCTTTATGTTTGTGCAGTGCTCAGCACAATGTCATCTGGCTTTTGTCTTGAGGATGCAGACATATAGAGGAAACAATAATGGATGGGTCAAGCCCTTTTGCTCATTATCACTGATATGCAACTAGAAAGGCAGAAAGTTTGGAAAAATCCAGACCTATCTCTTGGGGGAATGATGGGAGGAAGGAAAGCAGAGAGAACAATGCCAGACTTCCTGCTGAGGGACTGTTACGCACTTATGAACTGGAACAGGACCCTGGAGCTCCCATCAGCTGGAGTCAAGAGCTTGGGCTGAACTCTTAAGATTCATGCAAAACTTCAGGCTAGCGAAGGCCAGCTGAGACTTGAGTACTCAGAAAGACTATTCCTCTTCTGTACTGAGATATTATGAGAGGATGTTTGGGCAACTGAAAAACAAAACCTCTTTCCCTCAGGGATGTCTGCACTAAGCTCAGCTTCATCCTCTTTTGCTTCAGGGACCACAGCCTGTTCTGCTTTGCTAAGGAGAAACAGCAGCAGCTACATGATTGCTCTTGTTTAGGGGGCAGTACCGCATGAACTCTGCACTCTTGAACTCTGGCCACAATGTCACATATATGGATTTTTTTATTATTATTTTTTAATAGAAATTATAGCTGGCAATGCAGCAGGAATAATGAGACATAGAAAATCAAGCATGTAGGTGGACTAAGTGCAGCCAAGCCCCAGGACCCCAAGGAAAAGTCTGGGCTGCCTGCAGAACTTACAGGAAAAAAGACAGTATAAATATCTGGACTGGGGGCAGGATCAAGACGCAGAATGGATTTGAACTCATCCCTAGCACATGATAAGTATTTGGCAGACACGCTGCATGGGGATTTGAACATGTAGTTCTCATTAGGGAAAAAGCACGGAAGATTTAAGGGTTTTTTCTAACATTTTTCAAAATTCTAAACTCACATTCACTTCAGAAAAGCCATTTTAATTGTGAAATGATTCTTACGTTTCCTCTAATAAGATGTTCTTTAGACAACTCAAAATTTATAGAGGTTGTAAGGCAGCCACCAAGAGATTTTTCTTGGTTTTCCACATAAGAATCTCAACACTTATGTCATATATTCTACCGCTTTGGCCCAGAACATCAGGATTCGCTGCTTCCAACCCTCATTTCCTTTTGGACTGAACCTGTTTTGAAGATATCCCTCATGAAAACTCTAAGCAAAGGATAGGCAGACACACAGAGAAGTCTGAGTAAATAAGAGCATCTTCCAGTCCTATGAAAAGAGCAAGCAGATTTTGGCAGGCAAATGTTAGCATGGAACAACTTTGCCAGAAACCCTGCCATTGCCTGAGTTAACAGGGCCTCGAGGGAGCACCACCCAAGGAAAACTGATGGGGAGATGCTCGGAAACAATAGCATCACAAATTCCATGGGCAAAGACTATGGAAAAACTGTACTTTCATCACAGTTTGGTATTTTTCAACCAGGGATATGTGGTACTTACTTGGTAGTGTAGCAAAAGTCAGTTTGTCCGTGTCTTCTTCTGGAAGTCACATCCCAAGTACAGATCATTATGTGTAAGTTGTGCGTTACACATTTCAGACTCTGGGGGTGCCCTAGAGAACCTGAAATCATGTAAGAAATACAGTCACAAACTGCAGGTCAAAAGTGAGCAACTGTAAAACAAGTGCTATTGTACATGTCTATAGCCTTTCCTTTTTCATTTTTATTGCATGCATGCCTGACCAGAATTTTAAAACTGTTGAATGATTTGAGTGTCTGATTAGATATCCACAGACTCTCAGATTTGTAGAAGTACCTAAGGCCTGGGTTTATACTCATGTGCATCAGGCATCTGTCTCTTTCCACAAGATCCATTCCTGGCCTAGCCTAACAAGCAGGCTTTGGGCCAATGGCAAAACCACAAGCTTTGATGATAAATTTAATGAGTTTTTTTGCCTCCTCCATTGTCACACAAGGAGGGCAATTAATGACAGAAGGGTAGTTAATGATATTGTGTGAAATTATCAAAGAGAGCTGGCATATGCAGCAAGAATGTTTCAATGCTGACATTTACATCAACTGCATATGCAGACTATCACTTGCATTATGAAGAATTTAACACCCAGTTTTGCACTGGCTTACAAGAAGCTGCTGGGTGCTGGAAAATAGAGACCAGGCCTGGCATTACCCCCATCCCTAGGATGGGGCCATGTGGAGGTGATGGTTTCTGAACATACATGTAGTAGGAAAGCAATGTAATTACAAGGTGTCAGTACAGAAGCTACAGAGAAAAAGTAATCAGTGAATTACATCACAATGAACTCACCTATCTCTTGGCTGTATACTGAACTTCTTAAGAATAAAATAGCTAGTGCTAAAAGGCAGCGGAGGCTTGAATTCTTCCACATTCTTCAGAATGTTTGTATTCACAACAGCAGCTTTAAGCAGGAGTAAATGTCATCTTCCAACAAGCTGGTCAGTTCTAAAATTAAACACAAAAAAAACAAAAAACCCCCTTAAAAATGCTAGAGCTGGTACTCCACAAATGCCACATTTTGTTCCATCTACTTTTCTTCTTCAGAACTTCAGTACTGTTCCCACTGCTTTTCCTTCATCTGTTAAGCAAGCCTTCTCTCTGTCCCAACAACTCTTTGACGCATACATTTTCAGTAAGACATTTCAAACATAAGAATCACAGACATGAAAAACTCAGTGGTCCACAGGCATCATCCAGGACCATCTGATACCAGAACAGAACAGACAGGGCTGGGTAGTCCCCTAGAACAAACCTCTCCAACTTAGATGAAATGCCACATTCACAGAGGGTCTTGTATATACCATGAATGGAAATACAAATATTCGCTGCTTCATTTATATATTTAAGGAGACTGGGGAGACCATTTGTTTTCTTCTTTCCTCTTCTCATTTTTCATACTGCTACTATTCAAACCTATGGGATGCCTGAGACATTGTAGAACCAGATCTGATCACCCAGGATCACTGGTTCAATCCAGCACCAAATAATAATGCCCGGAGGAAAAGTAATGGGGAGGGGAAGTGAGCCATTTCTCTATCAAGTGATACTTGTTGCTGTAGCTACTAACCATAAGGTAAAAAATTATCTAGAGTAGTATGCTTAATGTGTCCTTCGAAGAAAAACAGGTTTCACATTTTATAAAGAGAAGTTCAGCTGTTCAGCAGGACCCAGGGAATACATTCAGTTTCATCCACACATAAGTTTTTGTTCTCAAAAACTGCAGGAAATCTCATCCTAAAGCTCAGTCAATTCCTGGTGCATCACTTCCCTACCACCTGAAATATCTGAAGACTTGAGCACCCTCCCAGAGACATAACACCTGTGTAGCAAGAAACCTTCTCTCAGCAACCAACAGCAGGAGCTGGGCCATTTTCATGTTTGAACTTGGCCAAGCGTGCAGGTCCTGCAGAACAGCTTTGTTCCCATTTTGTCCAGGCTCCTATTTTGAAAGGCTCCTGACCTTGCCTCTGAAATCTCTTTCAAGGTATCATTGCCCAAATAACAGACTTTGTCTAAAAGACTTTGTCTGTAATTTTGAAAGAAACCTCTCTTCAGTGGAGTCCCCTGCACCACCAGGGGTATGTTTCCTCATTCCTGCAAAACAATGATGTATTTTTTAATAATTTTTTTAAAGGAATCCTCCCTTAGGGGAGACCTGAAAATTCCTGAAATGTTCTTCTGTCCCTCACCAATCTGCACTGTGTCAGGAGAAACACATCAAACCTATGCTATATAATCCAGAGCTGCTCACATGGGGTGACTTGTTTTTTCTCTTGATCTGCAATAATCAGACTGAAGGCAAGGCCCAGGCGTATGAGAGACGAAAGATATGCTATGGTAAAGACTATTGTTACATCTGGAGGGAAGAAACACACTTATAATTTAACAATTATTTTAATTTCACCATGTTCTCAAGCAACCTGAAAAACACACTTAAAACATACTAATTTAAACTATACCACTCCTAGACACACTCAAATATTCTTTGATATACCTAATCTATCATATCCATGCGGTGAAACTTGCTAAAAGCCAAATCAAGAGTAGAGGCTGACAAATCCATATTCAGGTAAAGATGAATCAAGAACCCAACAGCACATAAAAAATAATAATCTCTTTGCCTGAAGTCCTCCACTACATTTTGGTGTGTCTCAGGGTCTTCATATTGTATTTGCCCATGTTATTCATGAGAACATGGGATGTTACCTACAAGTTTGAACTTTGCTCATAAAGCTCTAACTTCATGAAAAATTTGAAGACCTCTCAGACAGACCTGTGAACTGCAGGAATGACTGATTTCTACATTTTGATATATATGTAAATTTTATGTTTCTGAGGACTTCTTCAAAGACCATTTCCGGTCTGCAGAAAAGTCCAAAACCAAAATTTGAAGTTCTCTATCACAATCACTTGACAGTCCCCTATCAGCTGGCCTTCTGCCAGTCAAGCAAAGAATAAAAAAGGGAAACCACTGATACAGAGAAAACTGCTCTGTCATGTTAATTAAATCCCAAGCCTCTCACACTAATCTTAACCCTCTAAACATACTAACAGTGTAGGGATATGCAAAACCTGTTTGGTCATGCCAGGCCTATGAGATATATTCAGCAACTACGTGTGTGTGTGTCGGGGGTGTGTGTGTGTGTGTTCTAAGAAAATCTGGTTTCCTGAACCTCTTTCAATACATTGCTTACTGACATGTCCTCCTACTGCAGAAGTTTTAAGAGTAACATCATTGCAATGCATTACAAGTAATCCGAGTCATACCAACTTCTCCTAACTCAAGTGCAGTTTTAATTTCTGATTCAGAGTCAGGCACAGAAGTGAACCTATGTACACTTACGCAGGGCAAAATGAGTGTCTTGTAAACCACAATCTTTCGTAAGACATGTAGAGTCCCTGGCTGCCGTCTTCTCGTACACATTTTAAAACTTGTTAAAAAATTGGCAAATGAAAGCCTCGTGTCACATAACTAAGTGCCATTAGTGGGGAGAAAAGATCCCCATTTATAGGCTTGTTTTAATTATAAAATTACATAGTAATTGAAGTACTTCAAAAATAGGAGGTTCACTTTCTTTGGACGAAAGGTGCCTCCCATCATTTCAAGACTAAATCAAACAAGGCATGGAGGATTTTCCTTACACTAGAAGATATGAAAAGTATGTTATCCTCTAGGCACATGTGTACTCTTGAGAGTATCTCCTAACAGTCAGGGATATTTATTTAGGACATGAGAGCTCGACATTGTCGGAAGAAGGCAAAATCTTGACCATGGCTGGCTGGAACTCAACAGGGGCAGTTGGTGCTAAGTACAAATGTCTTTACACTGCAACCTTTATTTTTAAAAAATGCCATGAAGGGGGTTAGCCCATTGTCTCCAACAGACAGAGCAATTGAAACTAAACCACTTCTAACAGTTGTTCATCTTAAAAAATATCTGCAATAGCATGTCCCATAACAATCTAATTTCCTTGGGCAATACATTTGATGTCACTTCACTGGCACTATCATCAGTGTTCCAAATGTGCTCCACAACTATCTCTTGCTCCATTTTAAGCACATTACTTTGTCCTATCTCCAGGAGACAAAGCACAGTTTATCCTCTGCCTTGCAGCAATCTCTCACAGAGAAGATGACTGATATCAGATCTCTAATAGCTCCTCCCTTAAAAACTCCAAGTTGTTTTTTTCACCACTTCCCAATCTGTGTTTCTAGATTTCTGATCATTCCTGGAACAAGTATGGCTCTGTGAACCAAAGCTGCTGTATCCACAGCTTTGAGATATCTCTGCCCCGAGGCCTGAGCATAATCAGGCACAATGAAGGAACTTTTCTGAGGCAAACCTATGCATAGTATGAGTTTACACAGCTCATGCCATATTTGCTTTCTCCCAACATTCAAGACCTTGTTGACTCAATTTTGGTGTGTGATCCAGTCCCGGATACTGTATAAAGCCGCCACGTAGCTGTTTATTTAGTACTTCAGACTCCAATCTCATCCCTCAAATGGACTGCAAACCTCCTGACTTAGCGTGAGTGTATTTGCACAGCAAATTCATCTCAAAGGCCCTGCCTGAAATGGTCTTTCACTTTTGAAATTTTCAAATAAGGAAAGAGCCTTCCATAAATCATCCTAATGAACAACACCGTGTGTATACGAAAAAGCATTCACATGCAAATTCATACCATACTGACAGCAAAGGCATGACAGGCTTCAGTATGTAACTGCCCATATTTAAGAGAAGCTACTAATAGCTGGGTCCATAACAACTGCTGGAAGCTACAGTACATGGGGATGTCCTGACTTCTGCCCAGGGCTTTATGTCGTGCAGAGGAACACCCTTGTGCCTGAGGTCAGAAAGAAGAAATTTTACATTCCCTTTTATGCAAGTAAGGTCAGAAAGGAACAATTAGATTCAGGTTCCTACTCACTGAAGTCAGCAATTCAAAGCCAATATTTAGAACAGGTCAATACCCACCATGGATTTTTAAATTACTTTTAAAGATGTATTCATGCAGACAGTGCATCTACTGGCAATCAGACAAGAGAGAAAATAGTACTCCAAGACAATAATTTGCACCTGGGAAAATATCTGTGCAGAGCTTTGCTTCAAAACCTTGTCAGATGTAAAGACCATTAAAGGTTCTGTGACAAGCTGAGAAAATGAGAGCAGCTAAGAGATTACCAACCTCTTTAAACTTAACCTCTTAAAGGGAAAAACAGAAAATAACTGGTATGTCTGACTGTGTTTCTTATTACGTATTTCTTGGCTTAACTCATTCTGTGTATCTTTTTTTAAAAGCATAGCTGACCAAATGCTCAATTCACTTTAAAGGGGGGAAAAAAGTTTTCTTAGTCAGTTGTAACAGATCAGTTCTCTAAGCACAAAAGTTCTCCAAAGCTTTGTTCTACTGTACAGTTTTCTGGTCTCCGAATGTATTTCATTGTCAAGTGCTTGGAAACCACTTTGAAAACAAACAAACAAAACAGCTTTAAAAAAAAAATCAATAAACTTTCTGGCCTGCTTTCTGCCTGCAGTCTGATCTGACAGTCATAAGCCTCCAGATCTGTTTTTTAAAAATGTCTATGAATTGAGGATTAGTTGCCACAGTTTTCATAGATATGTTTGTGCTCCACAAGGAGGTACTTGAAAAGAAATGCTTTAGAAGTCAGCTGATACAAAGGTTTAGGGAAACTTTAAGTGGAGAATACTAGAGGAAGCCATGGAACAAGTAAAAATGTATGTATTAAATGTAACAGAAGAAATCTGTTTGTCAATAAATTTTCTCCAGTTACAAATTTTTTTTCTCCACAGTTAAAGGTATTTAACAATAATTTACCACCAAGTGGAACATAAAAAGCTCTCAAGGAAAATTATATAGCACACCACCAAAATATTGTTGAGATTGATAAGAGGCTGCATTTTTGGCAATATTGAAAATTCGTCATAATTGCAAATAGTCAGGCAGAAATGCAGATGCCAGGTATGTGCCTAGATCAGACTTTATTGCGAGAATAAAAATTATTCTGCTTAGCAGGTGGAGAAAGCTCATTTTACTTGTCTCTGCCCAAAGATACTAATTCAGCCTTCAAAGTGAAAGAAAACACACTTACATCCAGATAAAAATTCATATATCAAATTACACATCCTACTTTTGCCAACAGAAAGCTTCCAAAAAAAATTCCCCTATCTGAAAAACCATGCCAGAAGTACACATTTCTGGGAAACTAAGCAAATTGCCAATAGAGCTGACAGTAAAGGCAATGAACACAGAAACAGAAGATGAACTGGCTTCCTTTAGAATAGCTTTGCTGATCCCACAGCCTTCATTCTTTGACTTTAAAGCTAGCTGAATAATAAAAAAAAATGAAAGTAGAATTAATAAGATTTATTTGAGGAAGCTTGGCTGTTTTTCAATAGAGTACATTCTTCCACGTCCTTAAAAAAAATTCCAAAGTTGAGACAAAAATCTTTAGTAATCTAAATGCAGGCTTTCCCTCTCTGTTTTATAACATGGCACCATTCCACTTTATAGAAGATTCGCAGGACATGAATCACTAAACTCGTTTATAAATGAAGGCTTCATCCCATTTGGGAATCTGGCTTTCCCCAGTTCTGAGGAATTAATTTAAGAATCTGCTATTTCTCTGTCTAAAAGCTGATAAAATAATTCAAGCTGCCTATCTGCATGAAATGCTTTCTCCTAATCTGCAGCGGAAGAAAAGGAAACAAAGACAGGGTGTTAATATATTATTGAGTAAATGTGCAGGAGTACAGAAGGCCAAATTTTCAGTCCTATGAGACATTTGTTTTGTTGGGTTTTTTCCTGTCAAGCAAAAGGAGAAAAATTCCCTCCTCACTGCTGCCAAACAGCAGCATCATCTCTGAGATACTGGGAATCCACAGCAGGTATCCTGCAGGCACCTCAGCCTGCCTCTGCTCTGCATGACAAAGTGAGAAGTCAGGACACAACACAAAACATAGGGAATAACATCTCCACAGTTAATATTCCTGGTCAGAAGAATCATCTACAGAGGCAAACCTTTCAGCAAGGAATTTTATCAACAACAGCAAAGGTGCATCCCTGACGGAGTAAGTGCTTCAACTTTCTTAGGTTCTAAGGCCAATTCGCAGCTGCACCTGCTTTCCAGTAATTCCAGTTCTTCCTTTTCTTCTGATCCCCGGACTGTTAGACACTGGAAATACAAACAAGCAAGCTGCAGACTGTGACAATTGCTGGGTACCTCCAGGTAGCAATTAGCATGAGAAGAACTCTCACCTGACAAGGAGATGAGTCAACAAATGCATGAACAAGTGCCACAACTCAAAGGTGATTTTACAAAAGCATTTAGTACTAGTGGGACAGCACAATACACACACTGAAACTGAGACCCTTAGGGCTTGCCTTTTGAAAGAAAGGAAAATATGCAGCAGAAGCAGACATCAAATAGCAATGGATAAAATTTTGAGAAGGATTTGGAGAGTAAAATAAAACACTCCTTCAGGTTACTCTTTTAAACGAAAAAAACCCACCAAAGAAGAATAAGACGAAGACCACTGGGAAGAAGATCCCTGCTGGAACAGATGAACTGGAGGAAAAAAAGTACAGTGATACTGAAGAGATGAAGCAGTCAGGAAAAGCAGTGGTCTGAAAGGGCAGGACAAAGCAAAGAGACCCTCTAGGAACTGATAATTTATTTTTACCACAATTAAAAGATAACCCATTAGAGGATGTTTTTTGTTTTTTCAAGAAAAATATAAAATGTTCACACTTTGCCTTTTGCTCTCACTGAATTATGCCTGTTTTCAATTAAACTGTATGCTAATTCAGAAACTCTTAGTCCTGCTGGAGACATTGTTTCACGCACACACCCCACCTAAGAGTGATCCCCAAGCCAGATGTTGCATTTGATGTTCCTAGCGTGAGATCTTCACAAGAACAAAGACACTTTCAAAGGAAAATCGTGTGTCTCACTCCCAAGTTTGGAAGTTCTTGCCATATCAATTAGCCATTGAGCACATGGTTCAATGCACATACATCACTACTAGGAACACAAGCACTGCTCTCCAGATGGTAACAACAAAAACACAAACTCTTCTGAGAAGCAGTGAACCCGAGTACTACCAGAAATAGACTAAATATGTTTTGGGATATCTGCTAGCCTGTTCATCATTTATCATTGTTACATATTAGGCCAATGTTATTACAGATTACCCCTAAGCCCTATTCGACATCAGAGAAGGCACGCTAGAGAGGTCTGGATTGCAGTCCAGTAAAGGTTGACTTCACTCTGCAGCCATTTCCTCAGCAGAGTTTCTCCATCCAGCTGCAGGGTTTCATCAAGCTTGTAAGGACACAGTATGCTGAGACCTCACCTCCCCATCCTGAGTGAACTGAATCTGAGCAGAGTGTTCAAAGGTTATTGCAGGGGTAAAGGGAACAGACAACACATTATCAGATAAGTTCAACTTCCTTAGGAAATCAGCACAATTTAACAAGCACAGATTCTTCTCCCATACAGATGCAGATGGAAAACACCTAATCATCTGAACAAAGAACAAAGCAACAGGCTGAAGGTTAAGGGGCACTACTGGGTGAAAGAGACCTTTTGATCTTTTAGGCTATTGTGCTGTGCAGGAGAAGGAAACAGCTCAGAGTCATTTACACACTCGTGTTTTAACCCATTCAAAAATTTTCTTGATACTTACTACAAGTGATAAATTAATACCGTATGGAGGTGAAGGATGTATTTGTGTAAATCTGATACAGCTACACATATTTCCTGATAAGCTTGAATTTGGTGACCTCATGGTTGATACACTTCCTTGAATTCTTGTGCTTTGCAACACAGCATGGAATAAGCACAGTGAGTAAAGGCACAAAGTCTGATCACTTTGCATATATAAAAAATACCTCTCGACAGTGATGGATATTCACTATGCCTTTTCAATACCTAATACAGGTGCAAAGCACCGAAACAAGCACACCCACATTTTTTGGCAGTACATAAACCAAGAATCCAGTGAAAACACAGAGGTTTCCCACTTCTCCAGTGCTTACCGCAGTTTACAGACACATAACTGGAACAAAACAGAAATCCATTATTCCAAAGCACATTTCAGTTCTGGGGGCTACGGTTAACCTCTTTGTAGTTCTCAAGACAGCAAGTCTTCAGAGGAAAACATCATTTGCCCACAATGTCAACTACCCTTTACTCAATGTGAGGTTCAACAGCCAGACCACACCACTCAGCCTTTCCAAAGAGGACTGCAGAAAAGAATTGCTGTTCCTTACAAGAGTCATGTTATCTGCATAATGCTGTCACTGCCGGTTCTTTTCAGCTCGTATGTTCTTATGAACTAATAAACATTAAAGAATTTGACCTGATTAATGAAAGAATTTATTTTCCTTAATCTGGCGATGTCCAAAAACTTATTTTGAACTATACGACCTTTAATCTTCTTTCCATCACAGGAAAAGCCTAATTAGTTTTATAAGAGAACACTGATAATTACTGAACTGATTCCAAGTGTGATTTTTTTAAAGAACTGGCAATCACCCAAGGGTTGGAATCCTTCATTGTTTACAATGAAACCTGTGGTATTTGAATTATTTTTAAGGTACAATGAACCAAATCCAAAGAAAGTCTGTCTTCACATGTATAAACAAAAGTATAAATAGATTGAATGCTGAAATGAGGCCTTCACACTAAATAACATATTGAGAAAAATGAGCAATAGTTATGTGTTATCCTTTTAGAGTGAAGGTAAGGAATGAGAGTCACTTACGAGAAATAAATTGATTTTTTTACTAATCAAGGAAATGGGCAATTCCTGAAACTATAGATCTATATTTTCTTATAAGTCCCCACTCTAGTAATTCTCCTTGAGATTTTAAAAGCTCTCATGCCCTGCTGTATTTCCTGTCTTAGTAAGTATCTGACATATCACATGAAGACTTACCACGTGTTATTATGTGTAAACTACCCATCCACTGGGCTGGGCAAACACTTTTCTCTCTCCTCCATTCCCATGTGGGCTCAGAATGCTGCTATTCCCCTTCCAACCCTGACAAAGAAGGAAGGCTACAATATACTATGACATTATCAGAACAAATAATTAGATAGCATGTTGTACTTGTTAGATAGTAGTTGTACTTCTTTAATTCTTTCACATGTTGTTTTAGTTGTGCCTTACTCCCCTTGAGTTTTTCACTTATGCATATACATACATATCCTCTTTTTAAGGTATCAAAGTGTAGAAATTAATCTCAAGTATTCAGAAATTCAAATACTTCTACACTTGATATACATCAGAGCTGGTCTCTTTCCTAATTAACTCTCATAGACCCAAGGTATAAAAAATTAATCCTAAACTTGCACTTCAAGCATGTACATGGACTTCTCTCTTTCTACCACACATACCACACATACCTCATTCTCTTGATGTTCACAGCCTTCACCAGAGCCATGGACCCGAAAGTCATGAAGGCACACCTAGTCCAGCTAATTAAGTTAATACTGCTTCTCCTTGTCCACTCTGCTTCCCTCACAGAGGTCCCCAGATCCCTGAAAAGGACTTATGGTCTGCTTGTGGATCTTGCAGTGGCACAGCTAGCAAGTCAGTACTTCAATAAAAACTGATTTATTCATGTTATCCTTTATACCCTTCAATAGACTTTGATGCTGCTAAAAAACATACAGTCTCATCTCAGTTTTAGTGTGCTCCCCTCCACAAACATGCCGCACTTCCTTAACTGGATTGCCCTAACTGAAATAAATCATTTACTGAAATGCCAAAAGTACAAGAGGTAGTCGTTTTACAATTAACACTTGACTTTCCATTTCAAATAATTTACATGGATCATCAGTATAGGAAGAATGTTGTCTAAAAATATAACAAAAAGTTCAAATTTTGGTTTCAATTTCTGCTAAAGACTTTCAAACAGCATTCAAATATGGACTGAGATCTCTCAATACACAAAAAAGAAAAAGCTAAAAAATTCCTAAGTTTATTCAGAATAATCTAAATGGAAAGCTAACGTCTTGTTCTTTGGTTGAGTTTTCTATATTAGAAAATTTCTTTATTTTCCTTGATGTAGAAAAACTAGCAGCTCTTTAGGCATTTCATGGAGGGTCTCAGAATGGAAAATACTGCTATAAAAATACTTTGCTTGAGCAAACTCTGCATCATTAAAATAATGTTCAGCAAAATAAATAAAGCAATGAAGATATTAACATCTTAATATGCAAGATGTCTATGACCCATAATTTTTATTGCTGTAAAATAAAGCAATGTTTTCCTGTAATTTCTTTTAGAACTCAGGAAAAGCAGTAAATTGAGTCCCCGTATGTAATCCACCAGCAAGTGCTGAGAGCTAATGATGCTGCACCTCATTTAAAACTGAAAGCAGTTCATACAAAATTGAGACTGTAACTAATAGGACATAGAGTGAGTCAGTTCCACAAGTTTCTCCTGACGTGATTCACACATAGAATAAGAAAACAAAATAGAAATTTTTAAGGCCACATCTCACATGTTCACATCACTTCCACTTGATCATCATTACAGCATCTGTACCTTCCATCTGCTCCTTCTCCCTGAATTCTCCCTTGAAATGAGATTCACCTCCTGAAGTTTTTTTTTTTGCCTTCTCTTCTGTAGGGTGACTATAGAAAAGGGCTGAGGAGAGGAAAAAACAACCTTGGATTCTACATACACAAATCATTCCAAGTTTTCTATCTTTGCTTAACAGGGTTCTTCCTTCCTGCTATTATTAGTAAATCTCACAGTTTACTGCTCTCAGTATTGAGCTGGCAGATAACGTACAAAAGAAGAAGGATTTCTTACTTATTAGCTTCTGACACCAATAAATTCTGTACACCTACACAGTGGAATGGAAAAATCTCTTCCTGTGGAAGGCTGTTCATCACATTTTTCATGCATTGCTGCTGATAAGTTTAACTTTTTTGTTTCACAACTCAGCAATGAAGCAGCTATTGTTTCCAAAGTGCTGAGCAAGTCCAACTGTGGGAATGAGAGACGTGCAGCAATTATCAATGGTCTCTCTGGTGGCAGCAGATTAAGGTGCCCAGACATGGGGGTGAAAAGGTGGGGGCAAGGGGAACCCGAAGTGAGCATTGACAGGAGAACTAACCTTTCGGTGTAGTTACATGAATTATGTTCTGTTTCAGTTTAGTTTCTATTCCCGTATCCTACTCCTTAGGAAAAATTCTGCTCTTTGTGCATCTAAACAGGTCCATTCAGATACATAATAAATGATGCACAAGGCCAAGCATGTTCTTACAAGTTTACCTATCTAAATCCAGACACCTGCAAAACTTTTAATGTAAATTTCATGGTGTGAAACACCACCGTCCTACTTTTTTGTTCTTTTGTGAAAACTTCTACAAAAGCTTGTGCCAATATCACCACAAAGCAAGTCATTAGAACTCACACAGCACTATAAAAATAGCACCACCTAAAATATCTTTGGAGAGTACTATGCTTTTCACATTTCTACAACTTTCCATACTAAAGTGCTATTCACTAAATCTGTACAAGGATCATATAAGCAAAACATATTTAGATGACAATGCTAAGGATGTAAATACTTGACTTTAGAACAATATATACAGAAAATATTTGTAAGTCACAGTAGAAGAGCTTAAAAAGATCAGAAGTAAGTACATGTATGTATTAGAAATGCAAGTGATGTATCCTTTTTTCAAAGTAAGAGAATTTAAAAAACCAAAACTGAATCAAAACAACTGACTATTGTTAAAAAGATGGCAAAAATTAATGCACATTACTTCAAAGAAGAGATCAACTGGAGGCAATTATTACCAATACTTGTTAAAATATTATTAAAGTGATCAGTTCATCAAATAGCTGGGTTTAGATCACAGAATCTTATTCATCTTCATTCTCAAGTCCCATGACACAAGCAAATGCTACCACAGATCACCTGTGCCCTCTCATGAGAGGGTATTTCAAAGCCATAGAGTGCTGTTCATGACTGACTTACTACAGATTTATGCAAGATAATCAGCCTCAGTAACCACATATTGCTCGTGAATTTGCAGACACGTAAGTAGATGACTAATTCTATTATGAATACAGGTATGTATAAACTTACATTTGCACTGTTGGCAGGAGCCCAACTGCAGGAGCCTGTGACAGGCTCAGTCCTTAGTCTTCAGTGTGGGAAAGCTGAATGCTGAACTGGACAGTCACATGAAGTACCTGAAGTTAAAAGACTCATATATTATACATTGCTAAGAATGCTACGCTAGAGGATCACTCAGAATAGATATGGAATTATAAATATACCTTCTGTGTTTGAGTGTGTGGAGAGGAAAATTAACATTATTCTGTTGAAAGCCTGTTAGTGACCTAATTCTGCGGGCAGCTATTGTGATGCTGAGTGCTTGCTCCCATTTCTGTCTGCAGTAATCAGTGCCCAAATTCCAACCCAGAGTTACCTACTGATTAGCAAGCATGCATACAGCAGGGCAAAAGGATAACAGGCAAGAATCTAACGTTTCCAAAGATACATTTTCCACATATTAGGACCAGCTGCACCACTTATTAGTTGAAATATGAGGAAGGAAACGGAAAACATTTAATTTTCAAACTATCAGTTATCACAGCACAAGTAAAAATAAACATTCTCACAACTTATTCTGTATGGATCAAGCTACCTTACAAAAGCACTTGATCCCACAGCACAAGAGAAAAAACTAGTCATTCATTAGCAGTGGAAATGGTTTCATCCAGTACAAAGTCGATTTATACACAGGATCAAATGATTACTTTGCACAGTTTTGGTCTGAGAGATTGTCTGTTGTTGCGAAGTCTAAAACAATGCAACTATTTAGTTCAGTGAGGTTACTTGGTCACAGCTCTCAATTACCTGCACAGAGAAAGGATTTAAACTTAACCCACCACATAAGACAGCAGAGGAAATACCATGTAATAGACCTCCACTGAAAAGTGAACATTGTGAAAGTAAAACTAATTAAGTATTGGCAAAACTCTTCAAGGGAGAGTTGAACTGATCAACAAAAAATAAGACTGGATGCACTCTTAAAAAGCTTCTACTAATACAGGACTTCCTATATTAAAGCCTTTAGTTCATATTGCACCAACATCAGACTAGGCTACTAGAAATCACGAACAGATCTCACATAAATAAGTGTCTTAATGGTGAAGAAATACAATATACAAGGGACAAACTAAGGTCACATGACACTTTGCTGGATGTACATCCAGACTGATCCTGTCATTTGAAATATGAGGCAACACTTGGTTAAAAATACCTTCCTCCAAAAACTTCCCATCCTCTTGAAAAAAGAGACAGGCCAATCACATTTAGTTTGGAGGAGAAGGCTGTTCTATATTGGGAATTGTGACAATGCTGTTCTAGCAGATGAATTATGAGTTACGTGCCTTGAGACCTGTGCAGTAAAGACTTCCCAGAGCCATGACCTTTGGAAGCGTGTGGAGCAGGGGGAAGGAGGGGAAAAGGAAGAGGAACAGGTACACTCCAGGGAACAGATATTATTATCCTCACAACCAGGAGAAACCCTGAGGAGTAAGAGTTTGTTTGACATTTATGTTCATCTCACAAACACAGTACTTCAGTTCTTGTTGCACATAACTCAAGACAACACTGAAGTCTAGAGCTTAAATCACGTTTTTGTCTTTTTTTTTTCCCCTCCCTCCCCCTCCTCCTCTCTTTTTTTTTTCCTGCCTAGAATTAAACTTTTTAAAAGCTTATCTCCTTGGTTTTAGCTCCAGACTAGCCGTAACACCACAGAGGTCAAACATCTCTTTTGCCACAAGCACTGAACTTGATCTAAAACATGAATTATTGTGAAAATTAGTTGTAATTCGAATACTTATAACTTATATTCACCTTTGGCCTTCAGAATCTGCAGAAGCTCCACCTACAATACTGACCACTATAATTTTCTTCCGAAGTTAATTTGATTTAAGAAGCCTTTTTGCCCTGCAGTAATATTAAAACCAATTATTTGAGAAAGATATTTTGAAGCTCTGTCCTCACTGATTTTATCATTCAAAGAGGCCATTAGATCACCCAGTTCAAGAAGGGCAAAACCATGATCTGTCACACAGTGTTACATCACACGATGAGTAGCACTGCTGTCTTGGCACAAGAGCTTCTGGATGACCATGCAAAGTCCTGATTGGAAGGGATACCACCAAACAACCCCAAAGGGCAACTGCCTGCCCAGCCCAGCTCCATGCTGAACAGAGCCATGGTGCTTCTTCTGCTTGTCCAAATTTCCCTTTCATCTGGGTTCTCCAAGACATCGAGATGTACAACTCTCAAATTATGCAAGTAATTTGAAATGCAACTTATAAAGGCACAGAAAGCACGAATAGCTGAGACGCTCAGACAACCCTCACGGACTACAGTGTGGAGGTATCTTCACCCAAAGCCTAAATGTCACAGATGGGCTTGTTTTCACACTGTTTGAGAGCACCATGTTCAAGTGCGGGCCAGACAGCTTTTCAGCAGGTGGCCTGGGTCATCATCTGGCTCCAAAACAGCTTTTTCTGTGCTTCTGTGTCCAAAGTGCTTGAAATTAAGATAATGCAGTTTTTAAAGCTTTAGGCTGAAATGTGTGCCATGCCCAAGGGCTCGGTGTGGGGGCATTCAAGGGCATAAAGCCAGCTGGGATAGAGCTGGCTTGCTCTGCTCACCACCCCAGCCAAGCTTGCCATAGGCCACATCCACACCATCCAGAATAAATGCTTAACTATGCTGTCTAGTCAACTGAGCATGCATTTCCTCTGGGAGGGAAATAACTGATTTATTCAGCGAGCAAAACTAGCTTAAATGTCTGGCCGAGGCCCAGAAGTAAAACATGGACAATTTCTCAGCCAGACTGACAGTGCAAACCACCTTCAACCACCCTGGTTACTTGTACTTTTATTATACCTTTAAGCAACTTGTGCAATAATGACAAAATTATGGAAGCATAAGAAGCATTCCAGCATACTTTTCAGACAGTGTTTATCACCTAAAGAAAACACTCAAATACGTTGCTTTATTTAAATTCCATGATCAGACACTACAAACTACAAGGCAACCTTGATATGAAACTATCCAGGTTCAGCCAATATTACAAAGTTGTTATCAGTGCAGTGCAGCTGTGGGTACAAAGCAAGCCCAAATATAGACCTCTATGTTTGGAATATACGTATATTCCAAAAGAAAGTACTCTTGACTGATGATTAAAATTTAGTAAGCTATACTGGCAGAGAACTCTGGTATAATGCTACTCATCAAATCAGAATCATCTTCCCTCTCCTGCTGCCTCCCTCACCCCCAAAAAAACCAGAAAAAGCACTAACCCACAATAATTTTCTGACCAATGTTACTGTATCACTGAAAATGCTGCAACATAAAGTCAACCTCAAGGAAGTGCTATTTTATCTACTTAAGGAAATTCCAGGAGGCTGAGGCTGCCTGAAAGGCTGTGCTTTTGGTTTTGCAGGAAACTGCCCCTGGAATGCTGGGTTTGCAGGTGAGAAAGGAGGCTCCCTGACAACACATAGCCCAAGAGAGGGGGGAGCTGGTCCTAACACAAAGGTGACAACAAAGGTGGTCCATCCTTTGCTGTGGGATGTGCTGAGAGTATAATTTTTGGCAGGGTAGGAAGTGAGGAAGAAGGAGCAGGGAATTGCTACAGTGCTGTCCTTGTTTCCATGACACGTGCTTTTATAACTTGTGCTCCCCGAGGTAAAAGGCATAATTTGGACTCAACAGCTGACAACTCAGCAGTTCTCTTGCCCATGGGATAAAGCAAAGCTGGTTCTGTTGTAGCAACAGTTGATGGCACTCCACTGCCAGCTCCAGACAGTGCATGGAAAAGAGGGCAGACATATGCCCTTCAAAACCCTACACCCTGACCAACAATCATACCAATGGCTTAGGAGCTATTTTTAGTTAAAGCACTTTCTGCTTGCAGTGAAACCTGCTACTAGGAGTGATTCCAAGAGACAGCAGCAGGGAAAGGCAGACAGCAGCAAAGTGGCAAAACCTCCTGCTGAGAGTTGCTGGTGCTTGCAGGAGTGCAAGGACCTTACAGACACAGGACAGGAGGGCTCCTACAATCTGTAAATGTAGGGACTTCAAATTTTCCAGAGGAAGAATGATAGCAATGATCAGCAAAAAAACTGGTGGTACATACAAAAAACAGTCCCCAGATATTTTTTCAGTGACAGATAAGAACCTCCAGACATCATTCATTTTAATAATAATCTGTTAATTTGTAAGTCAGTAACGAAGGAAGGGAAAGAACACAGGGAAACTCTGCATCTTCTGTATCCTAGCTCCCTCTCAAGTCCTCGAAAAGCAGGTAAGAAAATAGGTCTGTTCAGTTAGGAATTTATACAGCCCTCAATATTGCCATGCTTATAAATGGAAGAAATCTACAAGAACCTGGAAGATGATCCCTGGTGACATTTAAGCACCTACAAAACCCAAACTTTTGATGCTTCAACTAAAAGAAACATGTTCAAAAATCTCACTCAGCTGCAGCTAAGTATTAGAGAGGAAAAAAAAATAAAAGGAGGGGTGATGATAAATCTTGTAGGCATCAGTATGCACAGATGCAGTCTCATCCTTGACAGGGCCACAGCACCTTGCCTTATGCTTAGGCACTCAAGATTCACAAAGCAATTACTCCCTGTCTGTAACTGCTCATAAAAAGTGCACAGAACCACAGAATCAGGTTCCACATTAAAACCAGAAGCTATTGCTTTCCTTTAAACACATAGAAAACACAGCAGGAGTGCCCCCTTTTCTAAGCCAGTTCAGGCACTGCAGTACTCCCTGGGGTACCAGAAACACCTCTGATCACCTCCAGAGGCTACTCAAAGCGACAGACAAGTCAGGATGGAGAATTCTCCAGCCTTTAGGTCGATGGCATTTCTCTCTGAGGCTTAAGTAACCAGTGAGTTGGAGCAGGACTCTATGTCCTTGTGAGAGGGCACTCGCTGGAAGTGAGCAACTGTGGACTCCAGTTCCTGCTTCCAACGATTATTTTGATCTTTTACTTTTAACTATTTCTGGAACAAAATGCATCACACAGCTTTGGACCACAGACCACAACCACCTCAAGTTTTATCTAGAAGTAGTTTATTTTTCTTATTTTCAGATAGAAATTTGATGTCTCGCAGTCAAGAAGTAGCCATAACTAAACCTCAGGGGAAAGGGCATACCAAAACATGAATAGTTTCAACTAATTCTAGCTAGCTATGATAACCAGAAGAAAATTGACTTTCATACCCATTCTCCATGTCTTCTTATATATGAATCAATGTCTAAAAGAGCAACAGTGTCTCCCCATCAAAGAGCTGCCAGTATTTTGAGTTTTCAATCCTCCCAGCTATGCAAGCATCTTTAAATCTCCTTCAGCGGACCTTCTCTTCTATTGCTAACATCCCTTCACTTGAGACACCCCTGTATTTCAACATGTCTGAGTAAGATCCTAGTGTTTCAATTATTGCATCCTAAATCAGTGTGTACTATTGAAAATGAAACAAAACAAACTCCAAGAAGTTTTGATTTCTTTTTTCCGATTTCCCTTTCATTGTCCAAAACCTGTCTTTCAACATCTCAAAAAAGAACATGGCAAGGTAATATATACGATCATTTAAAATTGGATCAGATGATTTTTGCTTTCATCCAACAAATGTATCAACACAACAGGACTGCTGAATATAGCACCCTCTGCATTTCTTTGAGCTCTAGCACATAGCTTAAGGGGAAAAGAACCTCCTTTACCTGGTTACATCATCTATTAAGTCATTTTCAGAAAAATGTAATCCATCTGCACCAGCATTGTGATGCACTGCACTCTGCAAGATAGAGTCAGTATTCATACACATCTAGATTGTTTAAGACTGCCAGTCGTCCAGCAGTTTTATCTTTCAGGGAGAATTCTTACTAACAGATAGTTTAAATATGTCTTCATAAGGCACAAAATTTTCTGTCAGTCACCCACTGATGAACAATTCAACACTCATACTCTAAGAGAGCTGTTTCTATTACATTTAGGGACTCTGTTCTAGCATCACCTACGGATGCTAACAAATTCAGACATTTTTTGAACATTTACTAATGCCCTGAACTGCATGATGTTGAAATAGATGTGACCTTGTAGCCTTAGAGTGTAACTCAACAAGCACTTGAAAATTAAAGCCCTATGAATACCTGTTGAAATAGCATTGGTAGCTTTGCCACCTGTGAAAAAGTTTTCCTTTCTTTCAGAAGAGCATCTCCACTCAAATGGCTGTTCCCATGTATTCTTTACCCACCTTTGGCAAGTCTGCAAGAATGCCCTCACCTAAAGGTGAAGTCTCTCCCTTTCCTCGGCACACCTGTAAAAGGATTTTGCACAATCTTACTCACAGATAGTGCTTGCCACTGGTGCTAAAGTGACTAAAGTGGTGTGTTTGGAGAGTGCACAATAGAAACTGTTATCACTTAATAACACTGATAAAGTTTGAATAGGTGAACCAGTGATAAGATGAAAGGATGGCAAAGACTTAGTAAACAGAAAATAAACAAAATCAAGTGAATCCCTGAAAGTTATACTCCAAACCAGCTCCAACTTAGTGATTTTTAAGCTTTCCATTTGTGGATTTCTGCAACATTTTCCAGTTTAGATCATAGCCCTGCAGTCAACTGACACTACAGTGTCATTCCTTAAAACTCCCAGAAGTAACCTGCAGATGTGACTCCAGGTAATGACCAGCAACTCATTCTAAGCACTACCAAACAATTGCAGATATGGCACTACTAATCTGTGGATCCACTCATGGCATTTGCTTCTGCCCTCTTCCACATCCAAATCCTTCCCCTCATCAAACAAGTAATTTTTGTTTTGATCTTGATTCACACTGTAGCCAAATCCAGGAGACTTCTATGTCTATGCTTACCTTCATGTACAGAATTCAGCAGAAATCAAAGCTTATCTTTATAACCAAACCCATAGAGCATACAGTGGTTGACAAGCTAAGGACAAGCACAGACTTTCTGTAGAACAAGGCATTCATGCATTCTCCCCTACAGGATGTGCAAAGCTTTATATATAAAGCATGTGAACACAGATGGATCTACATCTAGCAACACACTGTCTCAGTTGGCATTTCCACATGCTGATTTGAGAAGGAACACGGCATGACACAGACTTTAATCTTTCCCACAGCTACTAAACCTGCTAAGTCTGATTAAAAGTCTGGATTCATGCTGTGGGGTTGAACTAAGGGTTTGAGAAGAATTTAAAGAATTCTTCTACAGTAAGGAGAAAAGGCAGAACGGACTTCCAGGTGAGATGTCAAAGGCAAGTCACACTGCCTGACTTAGGTAACAAGATGGGTTTCAAAGACAGCAAAAATCTATGCAATGGCTGTGCTTCTCTAAAGGGAGTTTGACAGGGAATGGCCTTGATTACGGAATATGAATAATTGACTATTTTTGCAATGGTGATTTTAAGTATGAAAGCCTGTAGAAAAGAATCAAAGTGATAATTCCTGCACAACAGCTCAGGGTCCAAGTATCCCTGGTAGTAGGTGATTATAATACCTATCCAGAGTTTTACTCCATTGATACCAAGCCCCGCCAGGCACTCACCACTGACTACAATTAAAAAACAAACCATGCATATAACCAATTCCTAACGAAGTTAAACACCGCATGTCAGCACAATATGCCTCGTTCAAATATACTTACACACGTTCAGTTTTAACAACGGAATAACACTCCTTCCAGAGCTACCTCAGAGGCTCTGGGAGATCGTTTTCGGGCGCAATCGCTACACATTAGGCATTCAATCACTCAGCACAGACACATCAAGCTGCCACAGCGCCGGAGCCCCTGGACAGCCAGTGCGCAGCGAGGCGCCCGGCGCGTCTGGATGCTCCGCAGACGCAGAAGGGGCTCCGCATTCCCCATTTTCCAAGAGGGTGCTACTTATTCAAAATAAAATAAAATGAAATGAAAATAAAATGGAAATAAAATAAAACAAAAATAAAATAAAATAAAATAAAATAAAATAAAATAAAATAAAATAAAATAAAATAAAATTAAAATAAAACAAAAATAAAATAAAAAAAAAAAAAAACCCAGGAAAGGGCGCAGCCATAGTATTTCCCCGCCGCTCGGTCCTCGAACGAGCCAACCTGCAGGACGGGCTGTTGACAAAGCACAGC